>NC_069406.1:9335950-9338450 GCF_026875155.1 Cherax quadricarinatus | reverse complement strand
CTAATTGACTAACTGGCTGGTTGACTGACTGGCTTGCTGGTTAGCTGGCTGGCTGGCTGGCTGGCTGGCTGGCTGGCTGGCTGACTGACTGGCTAATTGACTAATTGGCTGGTTGACTGACTGGCTTGCTGACTGGCTGGCTGGCTGGCTGGCTGGATGGCTGGCTGGCTGGCTGGCTGGCTGGCCGGCTGGGTGGGTGGGTGGGCTGGACATCCCGGGGTTGTACTAAGGGTGAAACATTAACTTAACACGGCACATGCATCACCTCTACGTCTTAAGTAGCTGTCTACACCAACCCCATTTATATTCCAGGAGGTGGGAGTGTGGGAGGCATTGTGGGAGGTGGTTGGGAGTGAGAGCTGGTGTCGTGTGAGGTATGGTGTATTGTGTGATGTAGCAAAGTGTGGGATGTGGTGTGTTGTGGAAAGTGGGAGGATGTGTCGTGTGGGGCAGGTTGTACAGTGGGAGATTATGAAGTGACCGAAGTGTGGGAGGTGGTGTAAAGTGTAGTTTTGGGTGGTGGTGTGGTGTGGGAGGTGGTGTGGTGAGGAAGGTGGTGTGGTGTGGTGTGGTAGGTGGTATTATGAGGGAGTGTTGTGTGGGAGATGGCGTTTTGTGGGAGGTGGTGTTGGGAGCGAGGTGGTGTGGTGTGGTAGGTGGTGTTGTGAGGAGGTGGTGTGTGTGGTAGGTGGTGTTGTGAGGGAGGTGGTGTGGTGTGGTAGGTGGTGTTGTGAGAGAGGTGGTGTGGTGTGGTAGGTGGTGTTGTGAGGGAGGTGGTGTGGTGTGGTAGGTGGTGTTGTGAGAGAGGTGGTTGTGGTGTGGTAGGTGGTGTTGTGAGGGAGGTGGGTGTGGTGTGGTAGGTGGTGTTGTGGAGAGAGGTGGTGTGGTGTGGTAGGTGGTGTTGTGAGGGAGGTGGTGTGGTGTGGTAGGTGGTGTTGTGAGAGAGGTGGGTGTGGTGTGGTAGGTGGTGTTTGTGAGGGAGGTGGTGTGGTGTGGTAGGTGGTGTGGTGTGAGAGATGATGTTGTGTAGGAGGTGTGTTATGTGTTGTGAGAGGTGGTTGTGTGTGGTAGGCGGCGTGGTGTGGGAGGCGGTGTTGTGTAGGAGGTGTTGTATGGGAGGTGGTGTTGTGTGGGAGGTGTTGTGTGTTAGGTGGTGTTATGTGTTGTGGGAGGTGGTGTGGAGTTGGAGGTAGTATTGTGTGGGAGATGGCGTTGTGTGGTAGGTGGTATTGTGTGGGAGTTGGTATTGTGTGGGAGGTAGTGTGATGTGGGAGGTGGTGTGGTCTGCGATTTGGTGTTTTGTGGGACATGGTGTTGTGTGGGAGATGGTGTTGTGTGGTAGGTGGTGTGGTTTGAGAGGTGGTGCTGTGTGGGAGGTGTTGTCTGGGAGGTGGTGTTGTGTGGTGTGGGAGGTGGTGGTGTGTGGTAGATGGTGTTTTGTGGGAGGTGGTGTATTTGTATTGTATTGTAGTAGGTTCGCCGGTCTTATCCCGGTCCGGGTCTTTTCCAGATGGTGACCCGGCGATGGCCTCCCGGGTGGGGGTGTCGCTCATCTTTCTTCTGTCCTGTGCGGATGGCTTGCTATGTTCCCTCCGGATGGAGGGTGACATCTTCTTCTCTCTTGCGATGAATCCCCGGGGTGGGGAGTGTTTTCTTTCTTCTTCCTCTTGCTCTGGTCCTCTTGAGTCTTCGGATACATGTCATCCCAGCTGGTGTTGTGATCCTGAGTCGGTCGGTATGGCATGGGCTGAGTGAATGTTGGCTTCGAAGTGGTGTTGCACGGTGAGGGAGGTGGTGTTGGTGTTGTGTGAGAGAAGGTGTGATGTGAGAGGTTGTGTTGTGAGGGAGATGATATTTTGTGAGAGATGGTGTTGTATGGTACGTGGTATGGGAGGTGGTGTGGAGATGGAATTGTGAGGAAATGGTCTGGGAGATGGTGTTGTGTGTACGTGTGTGGGAGGTGATGTGGTGTGCTGTGGGACTTGGTATTGTAAGGGAGGTGGCGTTGTGTGGGAGTTGGTTTGGGAGGTGGTGCAGGGTGTTGTGTTGGAGGTGTTGTGTGTGAGTTGGTGTGGGAGGTAGTGTTGTGTGGGAGTTGATATAATGTTGGAGGTAGTGTGGTGTGGGAGGTGGTGTGTGTGGGAGGTGGTGTGGTGTGGGAAGTGGTGTGGTGTGGGAGGGGGTGTGGTGTGGGAGGTGGTGTGGTGTGGGAGGTGGTGTGGTGTGGGAGGTGGTGTGGTGTGGGAGGTGGTGTGGTGTGGAAGGTGGTGTGGTGTGGGAAGTGGTGAGGTGTGGGAGGGAGTGTGGTGTGGGAGGTGGTGTGGTGTGGGAGCCTCATCTATCATTCCCACTCGTCTTGGTCTCACCATCACTCCCATACTCATGGTATCTTCCATGTACATCCTTACACATATTCTAGCCCTACCCTTGTCTCCTCACCATAAGTAGTCTGAACCCTCTAGTGATGCTCTCCTTTGCTTCTTCTCTCATCTCCGTACTT
>NC_069406.1:8968450-9330950 GCF_026875155.1 Cherax quadricarinatus | reverse complement strand
GGCGTTGACCCCCGGAATCCTCTCCAGGTATGCTCCAGGTATACCTGGAGAGGATTCCGGGGGTCCCCCTAAAAAGCTGACGGATGTGTCTGTAAGATTCCTTGTTAAATTTGTGATTAAGTTTATTATATTAAAACAACATAAATAAAGCATTAGAACTGGACAAGATTATAATGTTGTTTATTCATGTGAGAGACTTTAACCATCCAATTGATTTTCAAAAAGTTGAGAAAGTTGTATCAAGCAAGTCCATGGTCGACAGGAATATAATTGAATCTTGTTTCATAAAAAGCAGTTTTGACAATAATATGAATATTTCCTTTGGTTTATATAAATTGGATTTTTATATAATTAATAAAATTTAGGAAGAATTTAATGATACATTAGACAAGTAAAAATCTTGATGCCTCGAGACTGTGGGGTGTAGTCCTGTTGTTGTGATGTGACTGTGAGGTGTAGTCCTGTTGTTTTTGATGTACTGGGGAGGTGCCCGTCTTGTTTTTGGGAACGGACTGTGGGGTGTAGTCTTGTTGTTGTGACGTGACTGTGAGGTGTAGTCTTGTTGTTGTGACATGATTGTGAGGTGTAGTCTTGTTGTTGTGACGTGACTGTGAGGTGTAGTCTTGTTGTTGTGACGTGACTGTGAGGTGTAGTCTTGTTGTTATGGCGTGACTGTGAGGTGTAGTCTTGTTGTGACGTGACTGTGAGGTGTAGTCTTGTTGTTGTAACGTGACTGTGAGGTGTAGTCTTGTTGTTGTGACGTGACTGTGAGGTGTAGTCTTGTTGTTGTGACATGATTGTGAGGTGTAGTCTTGTTGTTGTGACGTGACTGTGAGGTGTAGTCTTGTTGTTGTGACGTGACTGTGAGGTGTAGTCTTGTTGTTATGACGTGACTGTGAGGTGTAGTCTTGTTGTGACGTGACTGTGAGGTGTAGTCTTGTTGTTGTGACGTGACTGTGAGGTGTAGTCTTGTTGTGACGTGACTGTTAGGTGTAGTTTTGTTGTTGTGACGTGACTGTGAGGTGTAGTCCTGTTGGTGTGACGTGACTGTGAGATGTAGTCTTGTTGTTATGACGTGACTGTGAGGTGTAGTCTTGTTGTGACATGACTGTGAGGTGTAGTCTTGTTGTGACGTGACTGTGAGGTGTAGTCTTGTTGTTGTGACGTGACTGTGAGGTGTAGTCTTGATGTTGTGACATGACTGTGAGGTGTAGTCTTGTTGCTGTGACGTGACTGTGAGGTCTAGTCCTGTTGTTGTGACGTGACTGGGAGATGTAGTCTTGTTGTTATGACGTGACTGTGAGGTGTAGTCTTGTTGTTGTGACGTGACTGTGAGGTGTAGTCTTGTTGTTATGATGTGACTGTGAGGTGTAGTCTTGTTGTTGTGACGTGACTGTGAGGTGTAGTCTCGTTGTTATGACGTGACTGTGAGGTGTAGTCTTGTTGTTGTGACGTGGCTGTGAGGTGTAGTCTTGTTGTTGTGACGTGACTGTGAGGTGTAGTCTTGTTGTTGTGACGTGGTGTGAGGTGTAGTCTTGTTGTTGTGACGTGGCTGTGAGGTGTAGTCTTGTTGTTGTGACGTGGCTGTGAGGTGTAGTCTTGTTGTTGTGACGTGACTGTGAGGTGTAGTCCTGTTGTTGTGACGTGGCTGTGAGGTGTAGTCTTGTTGTTGTGACGTGGCTGTGAGGTGTAGTCTTGTTGTTGTGACGTGGCTGTGAGGTGTAGTCTTGTTGTTGTGACGTGGCTGTGAGGTGTAGTCCTGTTGTTGTGATGTGACTGTGAGGTGTAGTCTTGTTGTTGTAACGTGACTGTGAGGTGTAGTCTTGTTGTTATGACGTGACTGTGAGGTGTAGTCCTGTTGTTGTGATGTGACTGTGAGGTGTAGTCTTGTTGTTGTGACGTGACTGTGAGGTGTAGTCCTGTTGTTGTGACGTGACTGTGAGGTGTAGTCCTGTTGGTGTGACGTGACTGTGAGATGTAGTCTTGTTGTTATGACGTGACTGTGAGGTGTAGTCTTGTTGTGACATGACTGTGAGGTGTAGTCTTGTTGTGACGTGACTGTGAGGTGTAGTCTTTTTTGTTTTTGACGTGACTGTGAGGTGGTAGTCTTGATGTTGTGACATGACTGTGAGGTGTAGTCTTGTTGCTGTGACGTGACTGTGAGGTCTAGTCCTGGTGTTGTGACGTGACTGGGAGATGTAGTCTTGTTGTTATGACGTGACTGTGAGGTGTAGTCTTGTTGTTGTGACGTGACTGTGAGGTGTAGTCTTGTTGTTATGATGTGACTGTGAGGTGTAGTCTTGTTGTTGTGACGTGACTGTGAGGTGTAGTCTCGTTGTTATGACGTGACTGTGAGGTGTAGTCTTGTTGTTGTGACGTGGCTGTGAGGTGTAGTCTTGTTGTTGTGACGTGACTGTGAGGTGTAGTCTTGTTGTTGTGACGTGGCTGTGAGGTGTAGTCTTGTTGTTGTGACGTGGCTGTGAGGTGTAGTCTTGTTGTTGTGACGTGGCTGTGAGGTGTAGTCTTGTTGTTGTGACGTGACTGTGAGGTGTAGTCCTGTTGTTGTGACGTGGCTGTGAGGTGTAGTCTTGTTGTTGTGACGTGGCTGTGAGGTGTAGTCTTGTTGTTGTGACGTGGCTGTGAGGTGTAGTCTTGTTGTTGTGACGTGGCTGTGAGGTGTAGTCCTGTTGTTGTGATGTGACTGTGAGGTGTAGTCTTGTTGTTGTAACGTGACTGTGAGGTTTTAGTCTTGTTGTTATGACGTGACTGTGAGGTGTAGTCCTGTTGTTGTGATGTGACTGTGAGGTGTAGTCTTGTTGTTGTGACGTGACTGTGAGGTGTAGTCCTGTTGTTGTGATGTGACTGTGAGGTGTAGTCTTGCTGTTGTGACGTGACTGTGAGGTGTAGTCTTGTTGTTGTGATGTGACTGTGAGGTGCAGTCTTGTTGTTATGATGTGACTGTGAGGTGTAGTCTTGTTGTTATGATGTGACTGTAAGGTGTAGTCTTGTTGTTATGACGTGGCTGTGAGGTGTAGTCTTGCCTTTACATGCCTTCCTGTTGATGTTTTGTTTTTATAGTTCCTTGATAATGTGAGAAGTCACGAAAACGCTTGGAATTTCACAGTGGTTGTTCTGTAATATTTTATATAATATATATATATATATTTTATATATATATATATATATTATATATATATATAATATATATATATATATATATATATATATATATATATATATTGATGTTCATTTATCTACGTGTACGTGGGCATTGATATTAAAGTTTGTGTACATCCCAACTGTCGTTCTTTGTAAACAATCATTTGAGTTGACATGGTGTGCATTGTCTCTCTAAATAAGCCTAACGTTTTTCTTTGTCTACGTATTTCTCTCTCTCTCTCTCTCTCTCTCTCTCTCTCTCTCTCTCTCTCTCTCTCTCTCTCTCCCCTCTCTCTCTCTCTCTCTCTTCTCTCTCTCTCTCTCCTCTCTCTCTCTCTCTCTCTCTCTCTCTCTCTCTCTCTCTCTCTCTCTCTCTCCTCTCTCCTATACATAAAGATTTTATTGTACCGCTCTCTGATAATGGAGATATTTCTGCTGTGTATGAACTAGGTAATGGTAAGAGATGACAATTCCTAACAAGAACAGCTCCTACTCTCCTGAGTGGAAGTGTTTGATGCTTCAGTAGATAATGATCCTTCAGTGGAATACTTGACGATATCTTCTTTGTCCTACTGAAGTCTCTTAGCTAGATATTTTCGAAAGTTTTTCTTCTCGTGGAGGCTGGCACTGGTCTCTATATCCATCACAGCATGGTTGATCTAACACCTGGTACAGATACTTTTCACCTTTGCTGATGAAGATCTCTACACTTGCCCAGCAGTTGTTTTTTTTATTTCATCCGATAACATCCGATGACCACAGATGCTGATAAATTTAATGTGACCCATCTTGTGTGTTGATATACGGCAGCAACATAGTTTTTGTTCCCACTGTGTAATTGTTGTAGAAAATAGGTTATCAGCACATCGTTTATGTATCAATGTTGGTAAATAATAACTTTAGCTTCCCTCCCCATCCCACCGTATTTCATGCAGCATCCATAACTGCTAGTGTATCCCCAGAGTCCTATTGAAATATTCCATCTCAAGCTGACAACTTTCATTACCACACATCTGCACCGCATCCTGTGTGGTGGAATATGAGAGGAAAATATAGCAAGTTATTCTTCCTATTGTATAACAATTACAGTGGAACCTCGGCTTACGAACGCCCCACTATGCAAATTTTTCAGGATACGAACCGTCGTTCGGTCGATTTTTTACTTCTAGATACAAACGAAATTTCAGGATGCTTACTTCTTTGCAAAGGTTACAATATGTGACTGAAGCAAAGAAAGCCACTATCATGCCGAGGCTATTCGGCAGGGCTTAACCGACAATACTTACAGACTACTTAAATCTAAACAGGTGAAAAGGACACACTGTTACCACATGTTTTGTCTGATGGGGCGCCAACTACTGGCCACCTTTTAAGTTTCCTCCTTAAACAGTCCCGATTATTATTATTATTATTATTAGTATTATTAGTTACATTATTATTATTATTATTATTATTTAATTATTATTATTATTATTATATTATTATTAATATTATTATTATTATTATTATTATTAATACGTGGTGATGGGCTCTTTGAGCTAGGGAATTGATCTGTGTTCAGGTTCTCTAAATTAAGCCTGAATACTATTCCATTCTCTCCCCCACAAGCGCATCGCCCATAATAATAATAATATTAATAAGAATAATAACACACTAATAATAATAATAATAATAATAATAATAATAATATTAATAATAATAATAATAATAATATAATAATAATAAATCATGTAATAATAATAATATAATAATAATAAATCATGTATAATAATAATATAATATTTAACATAATACGTACACACGTATAGCAATAATACTGGAACGGATTAATGGCTTACAATAAATTTAAATGAGGAAAATTGACTCAGCACACGAACAAATCAGGATACGAACAAGGTCACGGAACTGATTACGTTTGTACTCCGAGGTTCCACTACAGTGTTTATGTATGCAGTTATAAATATATAAAAAAAACTAACTTCACAGTTCACTGTAAAAAAAAATTCACTTCCTGACAACTTTATTTGACATTATTGAAGAAGACTTCGTGTTTTGTACCGACACTACAGAATTAGATGTATTAATATAGTGCAAGTAACACTGAGCGATGGAAAAAAATGTAAGATTGCAGTGTGAAAATAATGAAAGTTTATAGTAATTAACTTAGGAGAAAGAGAGCAAGACAGGAGGAGCTCGTGACACTCGTGTCATTACGTTTCTCAAACACTGTCTGGAGATGGAAGATTTCATGCTACGTGTGGATGCGATAGTCTGACAACATTACACTTTACAGAGTTATTGATCAACATGACTCAGATGGACTAATCTTACGTAATATGACTTGGTGTGGTGTTTCACGGTTTAGTTAATCGTTCTGGGTAGTTGGTGAATTAACTTCAGGGCTCCACATGTCACAGTCAGTCCTTATAATGGTTCCATTATTTTCAAAGTGCATAACGAAATGGTTCAGTAAGGACTGTTTTTTTTTTTGTATTAAGAACTTCAGTGGGTCGTCTACTCCAAATTTTTCTGACTATACCATGGGCTCCATTTCTTACCAGAGAGTTCTATACCACTGATTCTTATTATTAAATTATTTTGCCTTTCAATTACTTTATCGAGTTTGAGTCTACTGTCCTTTGTAATATCTTAAGGGTGGGAATATCTTAAGGGTGGGAATATCTTAAGGGTGGAAATATCTTAAGGGTAGGAATATCTTAAGGGTGGGAATATCTTAAGGGTGGAAATATCTTAAGGGTGGGAATATCTTAAGGGTGGAATATCCTCTAAGGTGGAAATATCTTAAGGGTGGAAATATCTATTAAGGTGGAAATATCTTATTAAGGTGGGAATATCTTAACGGGTGGAAATATCTTAGGGTGGGATAAATCTTAAGGGTGGAAATACACGTAAGGGTGGAATAATCTTAAGGTGGAAATAGCTTAAGGGTGGAAATATCTTAAGTAGAATATCTTTAAGGGTGGGAATATCTTAATGGATGAAATATCTAAGTGGGAATATCTTAAGGTGGAAATATCTAAGGGTGGAATATCTTAAGTGGGAATATCTTAAGGGTGTGAAATATCTTAAGGTAAGGAATACATATTAAGGGTGAAACACACTTTAAGGTGGAAAACACTTCTTAAGGGTGGAATACTTAAGGGTGAGAAATATCTTAAGGATGGGAATATCTAAGGTGGTAAATATCTTAAGGGTGGGAATATCTTATGGGTGGGAAATAATCCAAGGGTGGAATAACTTAAGGGGTGGAAAATCTATTGTGGGAACAGGTGGGAATATCTTAAGGTGTGGAATATCTTAAGGGTGGAATATCTTAAGGGTGGGATAGATCTTGATTCCATTTCTGAAAGTAGAACATGCTCGTTCCTTGAGTATATTCTCTTCCTGGGTTTGCTTTCTAAAAAAGTTTGTGCGAGTTTTACTGCACCTTGACCTTTCCAGTCTAACTTCGCCTTTTAGCCACTTCTGGGGGCCACGAACAACGACAGATCCCTGCACATCTCAAACATTCACTTTAATGTCAAATATATATTTTTTTTTTTTTTTGACATGATGTTTAAATATAAATCCAGTAACTCTGGTTATTATATTATCCATTTTATTATATATTTGCATTGTTAGACAAAAAATTAATTGCTTTTTTAAACATTTATACTCACTTTCCACGTTTAAAACCACACTAGCTAGTACGAACACAGGTAAAATAATGGGCCTGATAAACACCCCTTAAAAGAATACCCCGAACGGTTTTCTGAAAGCAAAACCAACTCATCAGTGCTATTTAACTTGTATTTCCTCACACAGATAATTATATACAGGCTACACACACAGCCTATGTACAATACTATGTCAATCTATGTACAGGAGATTGATTTAAGTGTAACATGGTTATAGACTGACAAACAGAAGCCAGAAGAGAAAGCCGTACTCAACCATCTGCGGGCGAGGTCCTGCAAATGCCTACCACGAAGTGATGCCACGTCGCCTCAGAACTTGGCGGGCCCGCCCTGTGGTTGACAGTGGAGAACCAAGGTAACTGATTTAACAATGAGTGCTCCTTATCGTTAAACCCTTTTGCACCTGGGAGTCACTGGTTGGAGGCATTCTATATAGGAGTGTGCACATACGCCAAATAAAATGTAGCATACTCTTTGCATGCCACAATGGCAGTTATCCAGGTCCCTCGCAATTCTCATAATATCAGTTAGGAATGTAGAACTTTCAGAGTTACATGTCGTTCACGAATTTTTGCTTTGTTTCAGATGATGGCTTATGACAGGTTTCGTACTTAGCCGTATACACAGTACAGGAACATGATATACACGGAGTAAGGCTCAGTTTAATAGCAGTTACGTGTGACCTGAAGCTTGTGTGGGAATATAACTCTTCTGATGTGATGTTAGTAAATTATTTACTGGGTGGACTGATAAACCAGAAGACCTCAGTCAAACTGACGAAAACTCTAGATGTTGGTGTTAATTTATTCGTCATAGGAAATCACCTAACATAAGCCTTTGTTGATGATTAAGACACATATGCAACAGTTAGATATGTTTACTGTTCAAACGTTTCGCCTACTAACTAGTAGTGTTTCTTCAGTACAAATACAGCTGAGGATTGCAATATCTCACAAATTAATTTTTTCTCCAAGGTAGATGACTGATTACATCATCCTCATTTCAACACCATTATACCTCTGTATTTGATTGAAGAATTCTACTGTGTAGGCGAAACGTTTCATCAATAAAGATACCCAAAAGTTGCACATGTGTCTTAATCATCAACGTGTCTGTAAAAATTTATACAATTTCTCAAAAAATGACTCGTTTGAGTGGTGCCCGTCCTGTGACCTGCCACGGTGGCTGGCCACGGTGGCTGCCACGGTGCTGGCCAACTGGCTGGCCACAGGTGAGCTGGCCCACGGCCTTCAGGTTACTCGAGCCGGACTCGATAATCTAATTATAAGGCGAAAACAAAACAATTACTAAAGAGGTCACAATGACCCAGCCACGCCCTGTGTGGGGAGTGTCAGACGCCCCATAAGAGGAGCGTACTGTCACCTGCTTCGTCCTCTACCAACTTCTCTGAACGCAAACAAGGTGAGTCAATATTCGTCCATAGTGCAGCAGGGGCAGAAACAAAGTATGGAGGCGAGTGCCGCCACATGATCCACCAGAGAAGGAGCCAGACTGCTTGTAAGATCGCGGGATACCACACAATACCACGACCGCAGCCAGGATTCAACACCTGTTTGGACAAACCCTCGCGTCGATTTCTGAATGTATGACGGTACCCCTCGCTTAACAATAAAAGCTCATGCTTTTGTCTGAGAGATAGAGAGTAATCTTTGTTGTGTTCACGGGATGATTAGTCCTTTGAGTCAGCTAAGGAGGAACACACTGCAATGGCTGTATGATGCATATTCTCCGGCCGCGTAAAATAAAAATAGTTATGTCGAATGATGGAATCAGCTTTATTGGGCCTGCCTGGCTGTATACGCCCGAAAAACAATGTAAACAATAAATTTCCAACGACGCCTGAACTGTTGGTAAATAATAATAAATATCATAATTGTCAAGCAGCAGGGCGTACAGGACCCTGCCCCTGCCGTCAACCTGCGACTCCCGCGGCGTCATCCTCACACTCCAGATAGTCTTGCTACTGCACCTAGTTATGGTTGTGGGTTCGTAGTCTGTACTCAGACTAAGTTAGGGTTGTGGGGTTCTAGTCTTGTTACTCATCGTAGTTATGGTTGTGGGGTTCTAGTCTTGTTACTCATCTAGTTAATGGTTGTTGGGGTTCTAGTCATGTTGACTCATCTATTATGTTGGTGGGGTTCTAGTCTATTGTTACTACAATCTAGTATAGTTGTGGAATTCTAGTCTTGTTACTCATCTATTATGCTTGTGTGGCACTATCTTGTTATCATCTAGTTTATGGACGTTGGGGCTCTATCTTAGTTACTCATTCTAGTTAGGGTAGTGGGTTTCTAGTCTTGTTACTCAAGCTAGTTATGGTAGTAGTGCTATATCCTTGTTACTCATCTAGTTATGGTCGTGGGACTCTAGTATTTGTACTTATCTAGTTATGGTTGGTGGGGTTTCTAGTCTTGTTCCTCATCTAGTTATGGTTGTGGGGTTTCTAGTCCTTGTTAACTCACTTCTAGTTTATATGTAGGGGCCCTAGTCTTGTTACTCATCCAGTTATGGTTGGTGGAGCTCTAGGTCTTGTACCAACTCGTGATGGTTTGGGGTTCTAGTCTTGTTTACTCAATCTAGTTATGGTAGCGGGGTATCCTAGTCTTGTCACTCATCTAGTTAAGGTTGTGGGGCTCTAGTAACTGTTACTCATCTAGTATGGTTGTGGGGTTTCTAGTCTTGTTACTCAATCTAGTTATGGTTGTGGGGTTCTAGTCTTGTTATCTCCTCCACCTAGTTATTGTTGTGTGTTCTAACTCATGTTACTACTGCACTAGCTACGGTTTTGTGGGGTTTCCTAGTCTTGTTACTCACCTAGTTATGGTTGTGGGGCTGCTAGGTCCTTGTTACTCAACTAGTTTATGGTTGTGGTGTTCTAGTCTTTAACTCAATCTAGTACTGGTATATGGGGTTTCTAGTCTGTTACCCCATCTGAGTTAGGGTAGTGGGGTTCTCTAAATCTTTGCTACTCACATTAGTTATGGTTTTGTGGAGTTCTAGTCTTGCTACTCACCTAGTTATGGTTGTGAGGTTCTAGTCTTGCACCTCAGCCTAGTTATGGTTGTGGGGTTTTCTAGTTCTTGTTACTCACCTAGTTATGGAGTTGTGGGGTGTAGTCTTGTTACTCATTATGGATGTGTGTTCTAGGTCTTGTTACTCCTCCTAGGTTATGGTTGTGGGGTTCTAGTCTTGCTAACTCACACTAGTTATGGTTGTGGTTCTAGTCTTGTTACTGCACCTAGTTATGGTTGTGGGGTTTCTAGTCTTGCTACTCACCTAGTTATGGTTGTAAGGGTTCTAGTCTTGTATTACCACCTAAGTTTGGTTTGTGGGTTCTAGTCTTGTTACTCATCTTGTTATGGTTGTGGGGGGTTTTCTAGTTCCTTGCTACTCACTAGTCAAGATTGTAGGTTCTAGTCTTGCAACTCACCTAGTTATGGTTTGTGGGTCCCTAGTCTTGTTACTCATCTAGTTATGTTGTGGGGTGGGGCTCTAGCTTAGTTACGCATCTAGTTTTGGTTGTGGGGTCCTATCTTGTTACTCAACTATTTTATGGTTTGGGGCTCTAGTCTTGTTACTCATACTAGTTATGTTGTGGGGATCCTAGTCTTGTTACTCATCTAGTTAGGATGGAGGGGTGCCTAGTCTTGTTTACTCATCTAGTTATGGTTGCGGGGTTTCTAGTCTTGTTACTACTCATCTATATTATGGTTGTGGGGTTCTAACTAGCTACTCACTTAGTTATGGTTGTGGAGTTTCCTAGTCTTGCTAACTCACCTAGTTATTGTTGTGGGGTTCTAGTCTTGTAACTCACCTATTATGGTTGTGGGGTTCTAGTCTTGTACTCCTCTAGTTGTGGGTGTTCTAGTCTTGTTATACAAAACAAATTATGGTTGTGGGGTTCCTAATCTTGCACTCACTTAGTTAGTGGTTTGAGGGTTCTAGTCTTGCTACAACCCCCTAGTTATGGTTGTGGGGTTTGTAGTCTTGTTACCTCCCTAGTTAATGTTTTGTGGGTTCTAGTCTTGTACTCCTCTAGTTGTGGGGTTCTAGTCGTTGTTATACAGCTAGTTATGGTTGAGGGGTTCAAGTCTTGTTTCTCTTGTCTAGATAAGGTTCTAGGGTTCTATACTCTTGTATTACACACCTAGTTAAGGTTGTGGGGGTTCTAGTCTTGTTACTCACTAGTCATGGTTGGTGGGTTTCTAGTCTTGCTACTCACGCTATTTGTATGTATTGTGAGGTTCTAGCTTGCTACTCACCTAGTTATGGTTGTGGTTCTAGTCTTGTTACTCATCTAAGTAATGGTTGTGGGGCACTCGTCTTGTTACACATCTAGTTATGTTTTGTGGGGTTCTAGTCCTTGTTACTCATCTACTTATGGTTGTGGGGGTTCAAGTCTTGATACTCATCTAGTTATGGGGTGTGAGGCTCTAGTCTTTTTACTCATCTGATTTATGGTTGTGTGTTCTAGTCTGTACTCATCTACAAGTTATGGTTATGGGTTCTAGTCCTTGTTACTCAGCTAGTTATGGATGCGGGTGCTCTAGTCTTGTTACTCCATCTATTATGGTTGTGGGGTTCTAGTCTTTTACTTCATCATAGTTATGGTTTTGGCTCTAGTCCTTGTTACTTCATCTAGTTATGGTTGTTTGGGGTTTCTAGTGTTTGTTACTCACTAGTTATGGTTTGAGGTTCTAGTCTGTTACTTCAACTAATTATGGTTGTGTGGGTTCTAGTTCTGTGTTTAACTCATCTAGTTATGGTTGTGGGTTCTAGTCTTGTTACTCATCTATTATGGTTTGTGGTGTTCTAGTCTTGTGTACGCACTCTAGAGTTTATCGTTGTGGGGTTCTAGTCTGTTAGTCCCTAGTTTTATGGTTGTGGGTTCTATCTTGATACTCAACTAGTTATGGTTGGTGGGTTCTATTCTTGTTACTCACTAATTATGGTTGTGGGGTTCTAGTCCTTGTTACTCATCTAGTTATGGTTATATGGGGTTCTAGTCCTTGTTACCTCATGTCCTATTATTGTTGTGGGTTCTAGTCCTTCTTACTCATCTAGTTATAGGTTGTGGGTTCTAGTCCTTGCTACTCATCTAGGTTATTGGTTGTGTAGTTCTAGTCTTGCTACTCCATCTAGTTATGGCTGTGAGGTTCTAGTCTTGCTAACTCACCATAGTTATGGTTGTTGGGTTCTAGTCTGTTACTCACCTAGTTATGGTTGTGGGGCTCTAGTCCTTGTTACTCACCTAGTTATTTTGTGGGTTCTAGTCATGATTTACTCACTAGTTTTGGTTGTGGGGTTCTAGTCTTGTTATTCAACGAGTTATGGTTGTGGGTTCTAATCTTGCACTCACCTATTTAAGGTTGTGAGGTTCAGTCTTGCTACTCACTCTAGTAAGGTTGTGGGGTCGAGTCTTGTTTCTCATTCAAGTATGAGGTTATGTGGGTTCTAGTCATGTTACTCATCTAGTTCAGGTTTGTAGGGTTTCCTAGTCCCTTGTTTTATCAAACTAGTTATGGGTTATGGGGGTTCTAGTCTCGTTAAGCCTCATCTAGCTATGGTTGTGGGTTCTAGTCTTAGTTACTCAACTTAGCTATGTTGTGGGTTTCTAGTCTTGCTACTCACTCTAGTATATGGTTGTGAGGTTCTAAGTCTTGCTACTCATCTAGTTTATGGTTGTTGGGGTTCTAGTCTTGTTACTCATTACTATGGGTGTTGGGGTTCTAGTCTGTTAGCTCATTCTAGTTATGTTGTGGGGTTCCTAGTCTGGTTACTCTCAACCAGTTAGGTTGATGGGGTTTCTAGTCTTGTTACTCATGCAGTTACGGTTGTGTGTTCTAGTCTTGTTACTCCATCTAGATTATGGTTGTGGGGTCTTAGTCTGTTATCATCTAGTTTGATGTTGTTGGCGTTCTAGTCTTGTTACTCCAATCTAGTTATGGTTGTGGGGTCTAGTCTTGTATTACTCATTCTAGTTTTTGGTTGTGGGTATCAAGTCTTGTTTACACATCGATTATGGTTGTGAGGTTCTAGTCTTGTTTACTCCACCTAGTTATATGGTTGTGGGGTTGATGTCCTTGTTACTCCATCATAGTTATGCGAGGTTGTGAAGTTCTAGAGTCTTGTTACTCATCTAGTTATATGGTTGTGGGGTTCTAGTCTTGCTACTCACCTAATTATGGTGAGTATATAGTGAGAGACATATACATCTCAGTGTATATAGTGAGAGACATACATCTCAGTGTATATAGTGAGACATATACATCTTAGTGTATATAGTGAGAGACATATACATCTCAGTGTATATAGTGAGAGACATATACATCTCAGTGTATATAGTGAGAGACATACATCTCAGTGTATATAGTGAGAAACATATACATCTTAGTGTATATAGTGTGAGATATACATCTCAGTGCATATAGTGAGAGACACCCACATCTCAGTGTATATAGTGAGAGACATATACATCTCAGTATATATAGTGAGAGACATATACATCTCAGTGTATATAGTGAGAAACATATACATCTTAGTGTATATAGTGAAAGATATACATCTCAGTGTATATAGTGAGAAACATATACATCTTAGTGTAAATAGTGAGAGATATACATTTCAGTGTATATAGTGAGACATATTCATTTCAGTGTATATAGTGAGAGACATACCCATCTCATGTATATAGTGAAGAGAACAAAACGCCAGTCTCATGTATAAAGTGAAAAGTATACATCTCAGGTGTTGAACATAGTGGAGAGATATACATCTCGGTGTATATAGTGAGAGGTATACATCTCAGTGTATATAGTGAGAGACATATACATCTCAGTGTTTATAGTGAGAAACATATACATCTCAGTGTATATAGTGAGAGGTATACATCTCAGTGTATATAGTGAGAGACATATACATCTCAATATAGATAGTGAGAGACATATACATCTCAGTGTATATAGTGAGAGATATACATATCAGTGTATATAGTGAGAGGCATATGCATCTCAGTGTATATAGTGAAAGACATACCGAATGTCAGCTCATATAACGACTTTCTACATTGGTGAGAGAATACATCTCAGTATATATAGTGAGATACAATAACATCTCAGTATATATAGTGAGAGACTTACATCTCAGTATATATAGTGAGAGACATACATCTCAGTATATATAGTGAGAGACATACATCTCTGTAATTAGGTGAGAGACATACATCACAGTATAATAGTGAGAGACTACATCTCATATATATAAAGTAGAGGGAGACATACATCTCAGTATATATAGTGAGAGACATACATCTCAGTATATATAGTGAGAGACATACATCTCAGTATATATAGTGAGAGACATACATCTCAGTATATATAGTGAGAGACATACAATCTCATTTATATAGCGAGAGCATAATCTCAGTATATAGTAGTGAGGAGACATACAATCTCATATAATATAGTGAGAGACTTACATCTCAGTATATATAGTGAGAGACATACATCTCAGTATATATAGTGAGAGACATACATCTCAGTTTATATAGTGAGAGACATACATCTCAGTATATATAGTGAGAGACATACATCTCAGTATATATAGTGAGAGACATGTACATGTCAGTATATATAGTGAGAGATGTACATCTCAGTATATATAGTGAGAGATATACATCTCAGTGTATATAGTGAGAGATATACATCTCAGTGTATATAGGAGAAACATACACTCATTAATATATAGATAGTGAGAGACAACATCTCATATAATATATTGAGAGACATATAGCATCTCAAGTATAAAAAGTGAGAGATAACAATCTCAGTATACAAATAGTGAGAAAGATATACATGCTCAGTGTAAAATAGTGAGAGAGGATATACATCTCTGAGTATGAGTGAGAGATATACATCTCAGTGTATATAGTGAAGAGATACATCCTGTGTATATAGTGAAGATATACATCCTCATGTATAAAGTGAGAGATATACATCTCAGTTGTAATAAGTGAGAGATAACATCTCAGTGAATATAGTGAGAGATATACATCTCAGTGTATAAGTGAGAGATATACATTTCAGTGAATATAATTGAAATATACATCTCGGAGGTTATGCTCACTGTATATAGTGAGAGATTATACATCTCAGTGTATAAAGTTGAGAGATATACATCTCTTTAATATAGTGAGAGATATACATCTCAGTGTATATTAGTGACGATATACATCTCAGTGTAATTTAGTGAGAGATATTACATCTCAAGTGTATATAGTAGAGAAATACATCTCATGTAAATTAGTGAAAGATATACATCTCAGTGTATAATAGTGAGAATATACATCTCAGTGTATATAGTGAAGAAAAACATCTCATGTAGACTGTGAGAAGATATACATCTCAGTGTATTATAGTGAGAGATAATACATCTCAGGTTATATAGTGGATAGAATATACATCTCAGTGTATATAGTGAGAGATATACATCTCAGTGTATATAGTGAGAGATATACATCTCAGTGTATATAGTGAGAGATATACATCTCAGTGTATATAGTGAGAGATATACATCTCAGTGTATATAGTGAGAGATATACATCTCAGTGTATATAGTGAGAGATATACATCTCAGTGTATATATGAGAGATATACATTCTCAGGTGTTAAATAGTGAGAGATTACATCTCAAGAGTATAAATGTGAGAAACATACATGCGAGTGTTTACAGGAGTACGTACGTCCACATTTTAATATAAATGTACCTTCTAGTTAGGAGCAAAACAGTGAAGCAGTTGTTAACAATGTGATCATTGTTTTAACAATGTGATCATTGTTACAGAGTGAGATCATATTTAACAATGAGAATCATTGTTAACAATGTGATCATTGTTAACAATGTGATCATTGTTAACAATGTGATCATTGTTAACAATGTGATCATTGTTAACAATGTGATCATTGTTAACAATGTGATTCATGTTAACAATGAGATCATTGTTAACAAATGGAATCATTTGTTAACAGTGTGATCATTGATAACAATGTGATCATGTTAACAATGTGAATCAATTGTTAACAATTGAATCATTGTCAACATGTGATCATTTTAACAATGTGAATCATTGTTAACAATGTGATCATTGTTTAGCAATGTGAACATTGTTTAAGCATGAATCTTGTTAACAATGTGATCATTCTAACAATGTGATTCAATTGGTAACAATGTAGTCAAAATGTTAACAGTGTGATCATTGTTAACAATGTGATCATATGTTAACAATGTGATCATTGTTTTAACAATTGATCAATTGTTAACAATGTGAACAAGTTAACAATGCGAGATCATTGTATTAAACATGAACAATACCTCAACGAAGATGAATAAGTAACATCTGCTACGTTTAAGTAACTTTACCTACCGGAGGATGTTTTCGCCTGCACAGTAAACTTCTCAGTATAATACAAAGAATAGACACTTTGCAAACATTTTAGGAATCATTGAAAACGTATGCGCCATTCTGTTGTGCTTCTTCAGCCTCAAAAAGAGAAAAACGGTGGGAGATGAGGTAATCAGTCTCTCAAACTTATCCTCATTTTCCACCATACTTTCCCCTTTTTGACTGAGGAAGTCACTGGCTGGCGAAAGCGTTTGACTGATAACGATTCCCAAATGTTTCGATTTCTAAACGATTTGTTCTGTTTGCATTTACATCATGAACACTATGGTGACTAATACACTATATTGAAGATCTTCACTTCTTCAACAATCTTCAATATATTACTCACCTCTGTATTCGACTAAGGAAGTCTAGTGAGGAGGAGAAATGTCCCGTGAATAAAAGTACCTAAATACCTCACATGTTTCTCCTTCACGTAGTTAAGACCTTGATAACTTGGGGGGAACGACTATAAAAATTGTTGTGACAAGTTATGTCAGAGAACAAGTCCTCGGTGAAGACTCCTCAGGAGGCAGACAAGGATAACAACTTTGTTGATAAGTGATAACAACTTTGTTGATAAGTTATAACAACTTTGTTGATAAGTGATAACAACTTTTTTGATAAGTGATAACAACTTTGTATGATAATGAAACAACTTTCATGATAGTGGTTATTAACAACTTTGTTGATAAGCTGTTAACAAATTTATTGATAAGTGATAACAACTTTGTTGATAATTGATAACAACTTTGTTGATAAGTGATAACAACTTTGTTGATAAGTGATAACAACTTTGTTGATAAGTGATAACAACTTTGTTGATAAGTGATAACAACTTTCTTGATAAGTGTTAACAACTTTGTTGATAAGTGTTAACAACTTTGTTGATAAGTGATAACAACTTTGTTGATAAGTGATAACAACTTTCTTGATAAATGTTAACAACTTTGTTGATAAGTGATAACAACTTTGTTGATAAGTGATAACAACTTTGTTGATAAGTGATAACAACTTTGTTGATAAGTGATAACAACTTTGTTGATAAGTGATAACAACTTTGTTGATAAGTGATAACAACTTTCTTGATAAGTGATAACAACTTTATTGATAAGTGAAGGGTAAAGTAAGGATAGGTCAAGTGTAGCACTGGTCAGTAGACCTACTATGCTGCTTCACTTCTATTCTTATGTGGGCCGTGAGATAAATGTTAAACTAGAAATAGATAGTGGTATGGGTTTCTGTGTAGCGATAGTGTGAGTTTTAGGGAAACCAGCTATAGGCAGAATGAGGTAGAGTTATTGGTGAATATTGGAAAGCCAGTGGTCCTAGGTGACAAAGACAGTAACAGGTACAGTGGAGGAACAGAAATCAGCAGGAAGAGAAAAGAGAAGGGAGGTTTTTTTAAACATATTTTATACTAATAGTAGTAGTGCGAGAAATAAGATGGACGAATTGAGATTAGCTGCAAGTGAGGGTAAACATTGATGCTTTTTGGCCATAACTGGGACGGTGGTTTAATATGAAAAATTCAGGACAATGCCTACTGAATGTCACATTCCGGGTTTTTAAATTGTTTCAAGTAGACAGAAGTTTGGAAAGGGGCGTGGGTGGCCACTATGTCGCGAGGCCATTAAAAAAAAATTTTATTGTAATAAAAAAGGGTAAAAGATCTTAGATGAGTTCAGGATAGTTTTTTTAACAGTTGTGACAGAACCAAAAAAGGGAAATAACCTGCTTGACTTGCTCCGGCCAACTAGGAAATCCTTGTTAATAATTTAGAACTACAGAGGAACTTGGTGGCAAGGAATTAATGACTGTAGAATACACAGTACTGGTCACAGATTTTCGCTTAGCGATTTACAATGGCTTAAAGAACACTTATCATCTGTGGACTGGGGAACGAAGAAGAGCAATTAAATATGACAACTTTTCTAAACACTATATAGCTCCCAAAGAACATTTATCCTTCATATAATGAAATTAATCGAATAGCAATGACCCCGATATGGATGAATAATAATCTCAACATCTAAGTGCAGAAGAAAGGAATTATAGGCGCTCAAAAGAGGTGAGGGTCATCTTATGAATCAGTATGTTGACAATTAAGAGGGACCTTAAAAAAGGGATAAGAAAAAGGCTAAATGGGACTATGAAAATTAAAATTGCTAGGGATTGTGAAAACGAACCCCAAAGGTTTTCCAGGTTTATAAAACAAAAAGTTAGAGATAAGATAGGTCCCCTAAGAAATAATTCCGGCAACTTACTGGACAAGGATAATGAAATGAGTGCTGTATCTTAATAATTATTTTCTCTCGGTTTTCACTCAGGAAGACACTAACAATATCCCAGTAATTAATTTTTATAGTGGGCCTGAAGAATGATAAATTATGCAATATCATACTCACAATCGAAACTATTTATAAACGCACGTAGACCGACTGAGACAAAAATAAAATCGCCGGGTCCCTCATGAGCAATTTTCAAGGGTTCTTAAGGAAATAACTAATATTTTAAAATATATCTCTTCAAAACAGTGTATGTCTGATATGTGGAAGATTGGCCAATGTATGTACTTCCTAAGTTTAAAACATGGGACAACTCGTTACCGGTCAAATTAACCGCCAATAAGCCTATCACCAATTAATAGCAAATTAACTAGAGGTCAAAATATATAGCTGGATAATTTAAGAAGCCATCTCGATAAGCATAATTTGATTAATGATACTCAACATGATTCACGAGGGGGCCCGTCCTGCCTAACTAATTTAGTGACTTTCTTCAGTAAAGCTTCTGAGGCCGTTGAGTCAATAATAAAGAATTCCAAATTGTTTATTTGAGGATTTTAGTAGTGGTTTTTGTTAAAAGTACACCTCAGAGACTGGTAAAAGAAAGTGGCAGTCTCATGGCATAGGGAGAAAAGAGCAGTCATGGATCGAGTCATGGCTCACTAATAGAAACAAGAGTGGGAATAAATGGGTTACTCAGAGTGGGGATCTGTACCAAGTGGTGTTACAGCAGGGGTCAGTTTTTAGGCCCATTGTTGTTTATAATATATATAAATTACCTTGACAAGGAATTACTAGTGATAACAACCAAAATTCGCTGAAGACAACGAAATAGGTGTCTGCAGTTCTTCATAGGATAGGTACAATCAATTCAGACGTTCATGTCCCTGAACTTCAGGAGGATTTAGACAAACTCAGTTCGTGGTCAGAAAAGTTGTAGATGCAGTTCAATGTAGATAAATGTAAAGTTCTAAAGCTTGAAAATGTTCATAACCCTAGCACCTACCAGCTTAATAATACTGAACATAGTCGTACAGAATGCGAAAAGGACTTGGGGGTTATGGTGAGCAGCAACCTTAAACCAAGAAAGCAATGTTTAAGCGTACATAATAAGGCAGGTAAGACACATAGGCAACAGTTAGGCAACTTTATTCCGAAACGTTTCGCCTACACAGTAGGCTTCTTCAGTCGAATACAGAAAGTAGGCAGGAACAGTAGAGATGTGAAGACGATGTAATCAGTCCCTATCACCCATGATGAGTCGTAGAATTTGAGGTTGTCAGTTCCCTCAGTCCGCCTGGAGAAGTTCAGTTTCCATAGTCAGGAACTGTATTCGACTGAAAGAATCCTACTGTGTAGGCGAAACGTTTCGGAATAAACGTTGCCTAACTGCTGCCTATGTGTCTTACACGCTACCAACCTGTCGGTATTGTAATAACCATTCTGATGTCATACTCAGGCAAATATATTCACTAAGATTTATTATCAAGAAGTGTAAGCAACAGAAGTCCAGAGGTCATACTGCAGCTTATATTACATCATTAGTAAGGCCTCACCTAGAATTATGCAGCTCAATTTCTGGTCTCCATATTACAGAATGTATATCAATTCTTCTTTAGTCTGTTGATAATACGCAGCAACATAGTTTCTTTGTTCCCACTGTGTTAATTGTTGTAGAAAATAGGTTTATCAGCACATCGTTTATGTATCAAATGTGGTAAAAATAATAACTTGAGCTGCCCTCCCCATCCACCGATATTTCATGCAGCATCCAATAACAGCTAGTGATCCCAGAGATCCATTGAAATATTCACATCTCAGCATGACAAACTTTCCATTACCACACTTCCAGCCTGCACCGCATCCCTGTGTGAGGTGGAATATGAGAGAAATATAGCAAGTTTTCTTCCGTATTGTATAACAATTACAGTGGCACCTCGGCTTACGAACGCCCAATTTCTATGCAAATTTTTTCAGGATATAACGAACCGTCGTTCGGTCGATTTTTTACTTCTAGATACTAAACGAAATTTCAGGATGCTTACATCTTTGCAAAGGTTACAATATGTGACTGAAGGCAAAGAAAGCACTATCATGCCGAGGCTATTCGGCAGGGCTTAACCGACAATACTTACAGACTACTTAAATCTAAACAGGTGAAAAGGACACACTGTTACCACATGTTTTGTCTGATGGGGCGCCAACTACTGGCCACCTTTTAAGTTTCCTCCTTAAACAGTCCCGATTATTATTATTATTATTATTAGTATTATTAGTTACATTATTATTATTATTATTATTATTTAATTATTATTATTATTATTATATTATTATTAATATTATTATTATTATTATTATTATTAATACGTGGTGATGGGCTCTTTGAGCTAGGGAATTGATCTGTGTTCAGGTTCTCTAAATTAAGCCTGAATACTATTCCATTCTCTCCCCCACAAGCGCATCGCCCATAATAATAATAATATTAATAAGAATAATAACACACTAATAATAATAATAATAATAATAATAATAATAATATTAATAATAATAATAATAATAATATAATAATAATAAATCATGTAATAATAATAATATAATAATAATAAAAATCATGTATAATAATAATATAATATTTAACATAATACGTACACACGTATAGCAATAATACTGGAACGGATTAATGGCTTACAATAAATTTAAATGAGGAAAAATTGACTCAGCACACGAACAAATCAGGATACGAACCAAGGTCACGAACTAGATACGTTTGTACTCCGAGGTTTTCCACTACAGTGTTTATGTATCAGTTATAAATATATATAAAAAACTAACTTCCACAAGTTCACTGTAAAAAAAAAATTCATCTTCTGACAACTTTATTTGACATTATTGAAGAAGGAGAGACGTAGAATGAGGGAGAGATATCATTGAAGTGTATAAGTGGATGACGGGCATAAGCAAAGGAGATATTAATAAAGTACTGAGGGTGTCGAACCAGGTAAAAACCAGAAATAATGGATAAATTTAGATTTAGAAAGGACATAAGAACATAAGAGCAAAAAATAATCATTAAATGGAGAAGACATTTCCAGTTCGTCATCCGTCAGCCGTCCAGTCCCAATTTTCAGAGGTCGTACTTTTCCCCTCACCGTCGTCCTGTACACTTAAAAGAATGCTTTTGGATTACTCTTTGATTCATTAATAACCTTAATTTCATAGTCACATTTAGCTTTTCTAATCCCCTTTTTTACTTCTCTTTTTAATTGAACATATTGGTCAACAAGGTTAACCTTTCCTCTTTTGATGCGCTGATAAATTCCCTTTTTCTTTCCTAGTAAATGCTTTAGCCTCCTGTTAACCTATTTGGGGTCGTTATTATTTGACCTAATATCAATTTGGGCAATATATATGCTCTGAGCTCATTGTACATTATTAAGAAAAAAAATCATAATCGCAGATCCCTTCGTAATCGTAAATATGATCATTAGTAAAATTATTACTAGATAACCCCAGTCTATATTAGATCAAGGTCCCAGGACCGAAACGTTTTCTAATAAATATGTCAGTTTGCTTACGTGTCTTTCTAAACCAACTTGTCGGTATTTATTACCAAGGTTTATACCAGGTGTTCCCTAAGTCCATTGTAATCGGCAGATCGAAAATCAGGGACTGTTACCGTATTATCATTATTCTCGTATTCCCAGCTAATGAGGGGAGACATGATCAAAGTGTATAAGTGGAAGATGGGTATTGAAAATAAATGGTATAAAATACCGACACAATGGAAACATAAACACATATGCAGTTTAATGTGATCCTTTATTGACAACGTTGTCAATAAAGGATCACATTAAACTGCATATAAGAACATAAGAACATAAGAAAGGAGGATCACTGCAGCAGGCCTGTTGGCCCATACTAGGCAGGTCCTTTACAATTCATCATACTAACAAAACATTTGCCCAGCCCAGTTTTCAATGCCACCCAAGAAATAAGCTCTGATGTGAAAGTCCCACTCAAATCCAACCCCTCCCACTCATGTACTTATCCAACCTAAATTTGAAACTACCCAAAGTCCTAGCCTCAATAACCCAACTAGGTAGACTGTTCCACTCATCAACTACCCTATTTCCAAACCAATACTTTCCTATGTCCTTTCTAAATCTAAACTTGTCTAATTTAAATCCATTACTGCGGGTTCTCTCTTGGAGAGATATCCTCAAGACCTTATTAATATCCCCTTTATTAATACCTATCTTCCACTTATACACTTCGATCAGGTCTCCCCTCATTCTTCGTCTAACAAGTGAATGTAACTTAAGAGTCTTCAATCTCTCTTCATAAGGAAGATTTCTAATGCTATGTATTAATTTAGCCATCCTACGCTGAATGTTTTCTAATGAATTTTATGTCCATTCTGTAATATGGAGACCAGAACTGAGCTGCATAATCTAGGTGAGGCCTTACTAATGATGTATAAAGCTGCAGTATGACCTCGGGACTTCTGTTGCTTACACTTCTTGATATAAATCCCAGTAATCTATTTGCCTTATTACGTACGCTTAGGCATTGCTCTCTTGGTTTAAGGTTGCTGCTTACCATAACCCCCAAGTCCTTTTCGCAATCTGTATGGCTAAGTTCTACATTATTTAACTTATAAGTGCTATGGTTATGGACACTCCCGAGCTTCAGAACCTTGCATTTATCTACATTGAACTGCATCTGCCACTTTTCTGACCAAGAATAGAGTTTGTCTAAATCTTTCTGAAGTTCCCTAACATCTACGTTTGAATCAATTATCCTACCTATCTTTGTGTCATCGGCGAATTTGCTCATATCACTAGTAATTCCTTCATCAAGATCATTGATATATATTATAAACAACAACGGGCCCAAGACTGATCCCTCTGGAACGCCACTTGTTACTGATCCCCACTCGGATTTAACCCCATTTATGGACACTCTCGGCTTCCTGTCTATGAGCCAAGATTCGATCCACGAGAGCACTTTTCCCCCAATGCTATGAGCTGCCACTTTCTTTAACAGTCTTTGGTGTGGAACTCTATCAAAAGCCTTACTAAAATCTAAGTAAATAATATCAAATTCTTTATCGTGGTCAACAGCCTCAAAAGCTTTACTGAAGAAAGTTAATAAATTAGTTAGACAAGACCGGCCTCTTGTGAATCCATGCTGAGTATCATTAATCAAGCTATGCTTATCGAGATGGCTTCTTATAATCTCAGTTATAATTGACACTAGTAATTTGCCTACAATTGAGGTCAGGCTTATTGGGCGGTAATTTGACGGTAACGACTTGTCCCCTGTTTTAAAAATAGGAATTACATTAGCCATCTTCCACATATCAGACACTACACCTGTTTGAAGAGATAAATTAAAAATATTAGTTAATGGTTCACAGAGTTCCATTTTGCATTCCTTAAGAACCCTTGAAAAAACCTCATCAGGACCCGGTGACTTATATTGCTTCAGTCGGTCTATCTGCTTCACAACCATTTCACTAGTGACTGTGATGTTACATAACTTATCATCTTCTGGCCCACTATAAAAATTAATTACTGGAATATTATTAGTGTCTTCCTGTGTAAAAACCGAGAGAAAATAATTATTTAAAATCGAGCACATTTCATTCTCTTTGTCAGTAAGATGCCCATAGTTATTTTTAAGGGGACCTATCTTATCTCTGACTTTTGTTCTATAGACCTGGAAAAAACTTTTTGGGTTAGTTTTAGAATCCCTAGCAACTTTAATTTCATAGTCCCTTTTAGCTTTTCTTATCCCCTTTTTAATGTCCCTCTTAATGTCAATATACTGATTCATAAGATGACCCTCACCTCTTTTGATACGCCTATAAATTCCTTTCTTTTGCCCTAGTAGATATTTCAGCCTATTATTCATCCATTTTGGGTCATTTCTATTTGATCTAATTTCTTTATACGGGATAAAAGTTCTTTGAGCCTCATGTATAGTGTTCAGAAAACTGTCATACTGATAGCTCTCTTCGTTACCCCAGTCAACAGATGATAAGTGTTCTTTAAGTCCATCGTAATCTGCTAAGCGAAAATCTGGGACTGTTACTGAGTTATCCCTACTATCATACTTCCATTCAATGCTAAAAATAATTGATTTGTGGTCGCTAGCACCCAGTTCCTCTGAAACTTCTAAATTATTAACAAGGGATTCATTGTTTGCCAGAACTAAGTCAAGCAGGTTATTTCCCCTTGTAGGCTCTGTCTCAAACTGCTTCAAAAAACAATCCTGAACTACTTCTAAGAAGTCGTATGATTCTAAATTCCCAGTCAAGAAATTCCAATCAATATGACTAAAGTTAAAGTCTCCTAGAATTACTACTTTATCGTGCCTTGTGGCCCTAACAATTTCCTCCCATAGTAGTCTCCCTTGGTCCCTATCTAAGTTTGGGGGACGGTATATCACACCTAAAATTAATTTTTCATGCCCCTCTGAAAATTCTATCCAAACAGACTCTGTATGTGTTACTTCAGACTTAATACCCATTTTTATGCAACAGTTCAAGCGATCTCGGACATACAATGCCACCCCACCCCCCTTCCCGACACTTCTATCTTTTTGGAACAATTTAAAGCCCTGAATGTGACATTCCGCAGGCATGTCCCGAATTTTTGAATTAAACCACGTCTCAGTTATGGCAAATACATCAATGTTACCTGCACTTGCAACTAATCTCAACTCGTCCATCTTATTCCTAGCACTGTGACTATTTGTGTAATATATATTTAAAGACCCTCCTCTCTCTTTACCCTTCCTGCTCCTTTCTGTTATTCCACTAAACCTATTACTGTCCTTGTCAATTAGTGCCACTGGCTTTCCAATATCCACCTCATTTTGCCTATTACTTGCTCTCCTAGTACTCATATTACTACACTGGGACTTCACTGTTTTCTCGACAAAACCCATACCACTAACTATTCCTAGTTTAAAGACCTAACAGCTCCCTCCACTGTGTTGGCCAGTGCTCCTACCCCAGACCTAGATAAGTGAACCCCATCCCTGGCATACATGTCATTTCTGCCATAGAAGAGGTCCCAGTTGTCAATGAATGTTACCGCATTTTCCTTACAGTATTTGTCCAGCCAGCAATTGACACCAATTGCTCTGGACAACCATTCATTTCCAACTCCTCTCCTTGGCAAAATGCCACATATGACAGGTTTCCCACCCTTCCTCCTAATTATCTCTATTGCTGACCTATACCTGCTAATCAGGTCCTCACTCCTACTCCAGCACTGAGACAGATAATAGGATTGCTCCCATTACCTCTCATGATGTCATCCAGACGGCTAACAATATCCTTCATCCCAGCCCCAGGAAAACACACTCTCTGCCTCCTACTCCTATCCTTCAAGCAGAATGCCCTATCCATGTACCTAACCTGGCTATCCCCAACAACAACAATGTTTATACCTTCCTTGGCGTCGTCCGTCGTGATGCTCCGAGTAGTCGACTCACATTCTTCAGGTAGCATTACACCACTTGTGGAATTCGTCAAGACGTTCTCGATGGTCTTCGTTGGGGTTTCTAGGGATGTCTCACTCACGTCTGCCAATTCTTCCTTGGTGCTCGTTGTGGCATTCCTAGTAGAACACTCACATTCGTCAGGTAGCACAGAGAATGAGTTGGAAGTTTCCACGGTAGTCTTCTGGTTTCTCGTTGTTTCTGCCTCTCCAACCGTTTTCTTGATCCTCAGCTTGGTTCCATGTTGCCCGACCACTGACCAAGCTCCCCTCTTAACCTGGGGACTCACAACAGGAGGATTACTACGAATCCTCTTGTTCTCCTCCGTTAATCGCCATATCTCCAGCTTAGCAACTCTGAGCTCTTCTCTCAGCTGCTGGTAAAGTTGCTCAAGAGAGGGCATCCTGGTTCAGACTCACAAGATGGGTATTAATAAAGGGGATATCAATAAGGTCTTGAGGATATCTCTCCAAGAGAGAACCCGCAATAATGGATTCAAATTAGATAAGTATAGATTTAGAAAGGATATAGGAAAGTATTGGTTTGGAAATAGGGTAGTTGATGAGTGGAACAGTCTGCCTAGTAGGGTTATTGAAGCTAAAACCTTGGGTAGTTTCAAATTCAGGTTGGATAAATACGTGAGTGAGAGGGGTTGGATTTGAGTGGGACTTGCACATGAGTGGATGGAGTTATCAGGGATTGGAGTTATCAGTGGTGACATGTACTTAGCTCTGTGAAGACCTGTTTGTGTGCTCTCTGTGAATCTGAACCAGGATGCCCTCTCTTGAGCAGCTTTACCAGCAGCTGAGAGAAGAACTCAGAGTTGCTAAACTGGAGATACGGCGATTAACGGAGGAGAACAAGAGGATTCGTAGTAATCCACCTGTTGTGAGTCCCCAGGTTAAAAGGGGAGCTTGGTCAGTGGCCGGGCAACATGGAACCAAGCTGAAGATTAAGAAAACGGTTGGAGAGGCAGAAACAACGAGAAACCAGAAGACTGCCGTGGAAACTTCCAACTCATTCTCTGTGCTACCTGACGAATGTGAGTGTTCTACTGGGAATGCCACAACGAGCACCAAGGAAGCATTGGCAGACGTGAGTGAGACATCCCTAGAAACCCCAACGAAGACCATCGAGAACGTCATGACGAATTCTACAAGTGGTGTAATGCTACCTGGCGAATGTGAGTCGACTACTGGGAGCATCACTACAGACGACGCCAAGGAAGGTAAAAACATTGTTGTTGTTGGGGATAGCCAGATTAGGTACATGGATAGGGCATTCTGTTTGAAGGATAGGAGTAGGAGGCAGAGAGTGTGTTTTCCTGGGGCTGGGATGAAGGATATTGTTAGCCGTCTGGATGACATCATGAGAGGTAATGGGAGCAATCCTATTATCTGTCTCAGTGCTGGAGGCAATGATGTTGGCAGACGTAGGAGTGAGGACCTGATTAGCAGGTATAGGTCAGCAATAGAGATAATTAGGAGGAAGGGTGGGAAACCTGTCATATGTGGCATTTTGCCAAGGAGAGGAGTTGGAAATGAATGGTTGTCCAGAGCAATTGGTGTCAATTGCTGGCTGGACAAATACTGTAAGGAAAATGCGGTAACATTCATTGACAACTGGGACCTCTTCTATGGCAGAAATGACATGTATGCCAGGGATGGGGTTCACTTGTCTAGGTGTGGGGTGGGAGCACTGGCCAATGCAGTGGAGGGAGCTGTTAGGTCTTTAAACTAGGAATAGTTAGTGGTATGGGTTTTGGCGGGAAAACTGTGAAGTTGCAGGGTAGTAACATGAGTACTAGGAGAACTAGTAATAGGCAAAATGAGGAGGATATTGGAAAGCCAGTGGCACTAATTGACAATGACAGTAATAGGTTTAGTGGAATAACAGAAAGGAGCAGGAAGGGTAAAGAGATAGGAGGGTCATTAAATATTTATTACACAAATAGTCGCAGTGCTAGGAATAAGATGGACGAGTTGAGACTAGTTGCTAGTGCAGGTAACATAGATGTATTTGCCATTACTGAGACGTGGTTTAATTCAAAAAGTCGGGACATGCCTGCAGAATGTCACATTTAGGGTTTTAAATTGTTCCAAGTAGATAGAAGTATCGGGAAGGGGGGTGGGGTGGCATTGTATGTCCGAGATCGCTTGAACTGTTGTATAAAAACGGGTATTAAGTCTGAAGTAACACATACAGAGTCTGTTTGGATAGAATTTTCAGAGGGCATGAAAAATTAATTTTAGGTGTGATATACCGTCCCCCAAATTTAGATAGGGACCAGGGGAGACTACTATGGGAGGAAATTGTTAGGGCCACAAGGCACGATAATGTAGTAATTCTAGGAGACTTTAACTTTAGTCATATTGATTGGAATTTCTTGACTGGGAATTTAGAATCATACGATTTCTTAGAAGTAGTTCAGGATTGTTTTTTGAAGCAGTTTGTGACAGAACCTACAAGGGGTAATAACCTGCTTGACTTAGTTCTGGCAAACAATGAATCCCTTGTTAATAATTTAGAAGTTTCAGAGGAACTGGGTGCTAGCGACCACAAATCAATTACATGTAGAATTGAATGGAAGTATGATAGTAGGGATAACTCAGTAACAGTCCCAGATTTTCGCTTAGCAGATTACGATGGGCTTAGAGAACACTTATCATCTGTTGACTGGGGTAACGAAGAGAGCTATCAATATGACAGTTTTCTGAACACAATACATGCTGCTCAAAGAACGTTTATCCCTTATAAAGAAATTAGATCAAATAGAAATGACCCAAAATGGATGAATAATAGGCTGAAATATCTACTAGGGCATAAGAAAGGAATCTATAGGCGTATCAAAAGAGGCGAGGGTCATCTTATGAATCAGTATATTGACATTAAGAGGGACATTAAAAAGGGGATAAGAAAAGCTAAAAGGGACTATGAAATTAAAGTTGCTAGGGATTCTAAAACTAACCCAAAAAGTTTTTCCAGGTCTATAGAACAAAAGTCAGAGATAAGATAGGTCCCCTTAAAAATAACTATGGGCATCTTACTGACAAAGAGAATGAAATGTGCTCGATTTTAAATAATTATTTTCTCTCGGTTTTTACACAGGAAGACACTAATAATATTCCGGTAATTAATTTTTATAGTGGATCAGAAGAAGATAAATTATGTAACATCACAGTCACTAGTGAAATGGTTGTGAAGCAGATAGACAGACTGAAGCAAAATAAGTCACCGGGTCCTGATGAGGTTTTTTCAAGGGTTCTAAAGGAATGCAAAATGGAAGTCTGTGAACCATTAACTAATATTTTTAATTTATCTCTTCAAACAGGTGCAGTGTCTGATATGTGGAAGATGGCTAATGTAATTCCTATTTTTAAAACAGGGGACAAGTCGTTACCGTCAAATTACCGCCCAATAAGCCTGACCTCAATTGTAGGCAAATTACTAGAGTCAATTATAGCTGAGATTATAAGAAGCCATCTCGATAAGCATAGCTTGATTAATGATACTCAGCATGGATTCACAAGAGGCCGGTCTTGTCTAACTAATTTATTAACTTTCTTCAGTAAAGCTGTTGACCACGATAAAGAATTTGATATTATTTACTTAGATTTTAGTAAGGCATTTGATAGAGTTCCGCACCAAAGACTGTTGAAGAAAGTAGCAGCTCATGGCATTGGGGGAAAAGTGCTCTCGTGGATCGAATCATGGCTCACATACAGGAAGCAAAGAGTGTCCATAAATGGGGTTAAATCCGAGTGGGGATCAGTAACAAGTGGCGTTCCACAGGGATCAGTCTTGGGCCCGTTGTTGTTTATAATATATATCAATGATCTTGATGAAGGAATTACTAGTGATATGAGCAAATTCGCCGATGACACGAAGATAGGTAGGATAATTGATTCAAACGTAGATGTTAGGGAACTTCAGGAGGATTTAGACAAACTCTACTCTTGGTCAGAAAAGTGGCAGATGCAGTTCAATGTAGATAAATGCAAGGTTCTGAAGCTCGGGAGAGTCCATAACCCTAGCACTTATAAGTTAAATAATGTAGAACTTAACCATACAGATTGCGAAAAGGACTTGGGGGTTATGGTAAGCAGCAACCTTAAACCAAGACAGCAATGCCTAAGCGTACGTAATAAGGCAAATAGATTACTGGGATTTATATCAAGAAGTGTAAGCAACAGAAGTCCAGAGGTCATACTGCAGCTTTATACATCATTAGTAAGGCCTCACCTAGATTATGCAGCTCAATTCTGGTCTCCATATTACAGAATGGACATAAATTCGTTAGAAAACATTCAGCGTAGGATGGCTAAATTAATACATAGCATTAGAAATCTTCCTTATGAAGAAAGATTGAAGACTCTTAAGTTACATTCACTTGTTAGACGAAGAATGAGGGGAGACCTGATCGAAGTGTATAAGTGGAAGATAGGTATTAATAAAGGGGATATTAACAAGGTCTTGAGGATGTCTCTCCAAGAGAGAACCCGCAGTAATGGATTTAAATTAGATAAGTTTAGATTTAGAAAGGACATAGGAAAGTATTGGTTTGGAAATAGGGTAGTAGATGGAAATATAAACACAAATGCAGTATAATGTGATCCTTTATTGACTACGTTTCGCCCACACAGTGGGCTTTTTCAAGTCACAAACAGTTCTGTTTGTGACTTGAAAAAGCCCACTGTGTGGGCGAAACGTAGTCAATAAAGGATCACATTATACTGCATTTGTGTTTATATTTCCATTGTGTCGGTATTTTATACCGACACAATGGTGCGAACAGCACCATGGTGCGAACAGCACCATAGTCGTGGAGATTCTCCACGACTATGGTGCTGTTCGCACCTACTCCTAGGTTGAGGGACTGATTACCTCATCTTCTGTACATAGTCCTACTGTCTTCAAGTTATGTCCTAGAATTTGTATTGATAAAGCCACTGGATGGCGAAACTTCTACAATAAAGATACCCAGATGTTGCACATGTGTCTTACTCTCATCATGACCATCCGTGCAGAGTGCCAGCCAGACCATCCAGCCAGTGATGGACAAGTGGACCAGCAACTTGCATTAACAGGTAATCAAAAGGGAGGCCTGGCCCTGGCCAGACCACAAGAGTATGAAACTCTCCAAACTGATCACAGAAGTTTGGCAACACTGATGGCCTCCCTGTCACTGCTGCCAACTTTTAAGTTGGCAGCAGTGATAGCCTCGCTGTGGGTAGAGGTTGGTAGCACTGCTAGACTTGCTGCGGGTAGAGGTTAGCAGCACTGCTAGCCTCGCTAGGGGCCTTGTATGGGTCAGTAGGCCTTCGGCAGTGTTCCTTCATTCTTATGTTATGTTCTTAGAGGTTGGCAGAACTGCTAGCCTCGCTGCGAGTAGAGGTTGGCAGCACTGCTAGCCTCGCTGCGGGAGTCGCAAAACAAAAGAGGTGGTCGCGGCGGGGGTCGGTGCAGTACGTGCCTATGAATAAATGAGCAAAGCCTTGTTTGTCTAATTTATCGAGAGGCCACTTACTAACTCCTCTGCCGGGATTTCCGGGTAGTAATTAAACATATTTAAGTGACACGACAGTTTCCCTGTTTTCCAGGACGTTATTTTCCACTATAATCTACCTGGTCCAGAATTACTATCGCATCGGCTTTGTCTGCTTTCGTAAGGTGAAGTCCAGGATCTTTACTTAATTCATGGTATAACTTAACAAATCTTTGAGAACAACTGTGTTGCTGAGGTCTGAACAAAACTCAGACGATATCTGCTGAAATTTACATCTAACTGATTATAGGTGAAAAACGTCTTGATGTTTATCTCTTTCCAGAACCACCACGTAGTCTCGACTGGGTGAAACGTCGTCCAGTTGATAAATTAGACACATGTGTAACACTTGGGTATCTTTATAGTGAAAACGTTTCGCCACACAGTGACTTCATCAGTGTACTACAAAGAAGAATAGTGAAGATCGAAAGGAGAGGGAGGTAATGTGTCAATTACGATTTCATGTGATTCAACGTAGCGACAACTTTAAATAATAACTTGTGCGTTCAAAATAGCCTGTAGAATTTAGAGCATTGTTGCCATGATTTTTTTTTTCAGGGAATTTTTTTGAAAAAAAGAAAAAGCTGATACGTTTCCTCTTTGATTACCTTCATCTCCTGATCTTCACCATTCTTCTTTCTACAGGACTGATGAAGATTGAGACACTTATGCAGCATATGGGAATCTTTATTCAGGAAACGTTTCGCCACACAGTGGCTTCATCAGTCCAATACAAAGAGGAAGGCGTAAGGAGAGGAGGAGAATGAGGTAATCAGTCCCTCAACCTCATTCTCCTCCTCTCCTTACGCCTTCCTCTTTGTATTGGACTGATGAAGCCACTGTGTGGCGAAACGTTTCCTGAATAAAGATTCCCATATGCTGCATAAGTGTCTCAATCTTCAACATGTCGGTTTTTCAAACCATTCATCACACACACAGGACTGATGAAGCCACTGTGTGACGAAGCGTTTCTTCAGTCAAGATACCCAAGTGTTGCACATACGTCTGATTTATGAACTTATCGGTTCTGATCCACGTCAACCAGTACTGATCTCCAACTTTGTTGTTACTGGTGTCCAACCTTCGTATTATAACATTTATTTTTCAATAATAATATATTAGTAAACCGAAGAAAACTTCTCACTGTCCCTCAGATTAGAAAGTAAAAACAACTGAGAGAGGTTTCCATCCGTCCTGGAGGAGGAGGAGGAGGAGGACGAGGAGGCTGAGCAGTGCTGATGAAGTTGCTCAACCATAGATGCTAACGAGAGGCTGGTAGTTACGTCGTGACCAGCATATATTGCAACCACAACTAATGAAAACATTGAATTGACCGATAAAAGGGAAGAAAAGGTTTATGTGATATTCTCCATTTAGTTTGTCTTTGTAGAAGAGAGCTACAGGAAGATTAAGAGAGATTATTATGTCTAGATGTCTTACTGTGAATGTGTTATTTATACTTATTTAGAGGGCGATTAAGACGGCAAAACTCAAGTCACCGTTATTAGAAATACTTTATTCTCTAAATTAGACAGTTATAATAAACTCTATCAGTGTATATATACAGCTATATACATATAAATATATGCCTCAGAGTGTGTAAAGACAGAGTTACATACCACTCACCGTATATACACTGATTCAGACCTCTAGATGCATTTCATCAGAACACACACAAAGTGTGTATGTGTGTGTGTGTGTGTGTGTGTGTGTGTGTGTGTGTGTGTGTGTGTGTGTGTGTGTGTGTGTGTGTGTGTGTGTGTGTGTGTGTGTGTGTGTGTGTGTAGTCGAAGAGCAAGAAATGAATATGTACAGGTAAGGAGGGAGGCCCAACGACAATATAAAAATGACAAAGCAGCGAAAGCCAAGTCTGACCCAGAGCTGTTGTACAGTCACACCAGGAAAAGAACAACAGTCAAAGACCAGGTAATCAGGCTGAAGATGGAAGGAGGGGAGTTTACAAGAAACGACCATGAAATCTGTGAGGAGCTCAACATGAGATTCAAAGAAGTATTCACAGTGGAGATGGACAGAATTCCAGAAAGCCGGAGAGGCGTGATACACCAACAAGTGCTGGACACAATACATACAACCGAGGAGTAGGTGAAGAGGCTGCTAAGCAAACTAGATATCTCAAAGGCGACGGGGCTGGATAACATCTCTCCGTGGGCCCTGAGAGAGGGAGCAGAGGCGCTCTGTGTACCATTAACAAAAGTCTTCAACACGTGTCTTGAAACATGGTGGCTACCTGAGGTATTGAAGACAGCAAATGTAGTCCAAATTTTTATAAAAGGGGACACACACAACATATAACTACAGACCAGTGTAACTGACATGTATTGTATGCAAAGTCACGGAGAAGATTATCAGAAGAGTGGTGGAGCACCTAGCAAGGAATGAGCTTATAAACGACAACCAGCATGGATTCAGAGGCAGGAAATCCTGTGTCAAACCTACTGGAGTTCTATGACAAGGTGACAGCAGTAAGACAAGAAAGAAAGAGAGAGAGAGAGAGAGAGAGAGAGAGAGAGAGAGAGAGAGGTGGGTAGATTGCGTTTTCTTGGACTGCAAGGATTTTGATACAGTTCCACACAAGAGATTAGTGGAGAAAAGCTGGAGGACCAGGCAGGTATAACAGGGGAGGCACTGCAATGGATCAGAGACTACCCGACGGAAAGGCAGCAGCGAGTCATGGTACTTGATGAGGTGTCAAAGTGGGCGCATGTGACGAGAGGGGCTCCACAGTGGTCAGTCCTAGGACCGGTGCTATTTCTAGTATATGTGAATGACATGGCGGAAGGAATAGACTCAGAAGTGTCCCTGTTTGTGGACAATGTTAAGTTAATGAGGAGAATTCAATCGGAGGAGGATAAGGCAGGACTGCAGAGGGATCTAGAGCTGCAGGCCTGGTCCAGCAGCTGGGTCCTGGAGTTCATTCCACCAAGTACAAAGTCATGAAGATCGGAGATGGGCAAAAAAGACTGCAGACAGAATACGGCATAGGGGGACCAAAGACTACAAACGTCACTCAAGTGAAAGGACCTTGGAGTGTGTATAATACCGAGCATATCCAATGCGGCGCACATCAGCCACTAATTGCTGCATCATATGGGCGACTAGCGAAACTAAGAATAGCGTTCCGACGTCTCAGTAAGGAAATATAAACACAAATGCAGTATAATGTGATCCTTTATTGACTACGTTTCGCCCACACAGTGGGCTTTTTCAAGTCACAAACAGAACTACCTGGGGTGGAAGGCACGCGAGTATTTATAGTCCGGTTCAGAATGCTGAGGTCAGGTGAAGAATGTTGCATCTGATGATGTACCGAGTGGGGTTATAGAGTCTAAAAACTTGGGTAGCTTGGAAAGGAGATTGGACAAGTTTGTGAGCAGACCTTCTACAGTGTTCTTATGTGGGATAGCGACCAAGAAGTTTCTTGGCAAGGGGTTCAGCTATGTTATAGAAGCCACTATTCTGGTTGAAGTTGTCGGATATAGAAATAAGTGATGATTCCAGGATTTTTCGGTATTGAGTGTTGTTTTTTCTGTGGCGATAAGTCTTTGATTTCTGTAGTTTATATCAAGTGGTTGGTGAATTACGGTGTTGTACGCAGGCATTCCTTGTGTCGTCAGCCCTCTGCGTATTGGTGTTCTGAAACGTGTTTGGGGGCCCCTCACGTATTTCAGAACACCAATACGCAAGCAGGTCTGACGACACAAGGAATGCCTCCCGTACAACACCGTAATTCACACAACCACTTGATAAACTACAGAAACTCAAGACTTATCGCCACAGAAGACAACACTCAATACCGAAGAATCCTGGAATCATCACTTATTTCTATATCCGACAACTTCAACCAGAATATGGCTTCTATAACATAGCTGAACCACTTGCCAAGAAACTTCTTCATCGCTATCCCACATAAGAACACTGTAAAAGGGTCTGCTCACAAACTTGTCCCAATCTCCTTTCCAAGCTACCCAAGTTTTTAGACTCTATAACCCCACTCGGTACATCATCAGATGCAACATTCTTCACCTGACTCAGCATTCTGAACCGGACTATAAATACTCGCGTTCCTTCCACCCCAGGTAGTTCTGTTTGTGACTTGAAAAAGCCCACTGTGTGGGCGAAACGTAGTCAATAAAGGATCACATTATACTGCATTTGTGTTTATATTTCTATTGTGTCGGTATTTTATACCATTTATTTCCATCGTCTCAGTAAGGAGTCGTTCTGGATCCTGTACACCGTGTATGTCAGGCCCATATTGGAATATGCAGCTCCAGTTTGGAATCCTCACTTGGCCAGGAAACTAGAGAAAGTGCAAAGGTTTGCAACTAGTTCCGGAGCTAAGGGGAATGTCCTACGATAAGATATTAAGAGAACTCGACCTCACGACACTGGAGGACAGGAGGGACAGGGGTCGGGGTTGGACATGATGACATATAAATTACTGAGAGGAATCGACAAAGTGGGCAAAGACAGGATGTTCCAGAGATGGGACACAGCAACATGAAAGTTAAGACACATGTGCAACATCTGGATATCTTTATTGTAGACGTTTCGCCATCCAGTGGCTTTATCAATACAGATTCTAGGACATAATTAGAAGTGTTTTGAATGTTTTTTTGACAAACCAGTAGAACTATATACATCGTGGTGGTGGAGAATCTGGAGCAAAGGCAAGGAGACTGGTGGTTATATAGGCGTCAGTGGATAGGGACGTGTAGAGGACGAGGGCATAGTCACTGGTAGGCGGGATTCCCCAGTGGAAGTAGGTCCTACCCAAAGGGATGGGTTAGTTTTAGTAGCCGTGAAGAAGGTCTTATAGATGTCCTCTGAACCAAGATTCCATGATGTGTCTGTCAGTAAGACATGTGCAACATCTGGGTATCTTTATTGTAGACGTTTCGCCATCCAGTGGCTTTATCAATACAAATTCCAGGACATGACTTGAAGACAGTAGAACTATGTACAGAAGATGAGGTAATCAGTCCCTCAACCTAGGAGTAGGTGCGAACAGCACCCAGATGTTGCACATGTGTCTTACTCTCATCTTGTCGGTATTATATACCTTTCGTACACAATGTGTCTGTCAGTTGTTAGGAAGTGCAATAGTCTGGCAAGCGATGAAGTGGAGGCAGGGACCATACATAGTTTTAAGACGAGGTATGATAAAGCTCATGGAGCAGGGAGAGGGAGGACCCAGTAGTGGTCAGTGAAGAGGCGGGGCCAGGAGCTGAGTCTCGACCCTTGCAATCACAAATAGGTGAGTACATTTAGGCGAGTACAGTGCACTGTACTACCCACTGGTTTTCCTGACTCCCTTCGTAAATGTTACCTTACTCACACTTCAACATCGCATCAAGTCATAAAAACCACTTGCCTCCACTTCTAACATGCTCACACACGCCTGATGAATGTCCAGTCCCTTAACACTCAAAGCCTCTAGCTGTTCCTAGAACGTCCCCTACCTCCCTGCATCCCTCCACCCCAGATTTATCCACTCTCCTAGGCATCCTGTTTGTTCTCCATCCTCACTAAATATTCATGGTTCGAGCCCCGGCTCAGGTGGAAACGTTGGGCATGTTTCCTTATACCTGCTTCTGCTGTTCACCTAGCAGTAAGTAGGTACCTGTGTGGGTGGCATCTTGGGTGATGGTAGTATACCTTAGACAGTGCTGGGAATTGAACTTAGTTGAGGTAGGATAACAGTTCTTTTAGCCCATGACACAGATTTGTGTAACTAAATAATATGATTGAGACACTTATGCAACATATGGGAATCTTTATTCAGGAAACGTTTCGCCACACAGTGGCTTCATCAGTCCAATACAAAGTAGAAAGGCGTAAAGAGAGGAGGAGTTTGAGGTAATCAGTCCCTCAGCCTGGAGTCGATGTGTTCAGTCCATCACATTCTACACTGCAGAAGGCCCATGCGAGGCAGGTCCTTATCAAAACGACCTCTACCTTAAGCTACCCAAGAAATAACTCCAGCACCCAATGACACCAATCAAACCCAGCCCCTCCCACTCATATATTTGTCCAGTCTCTTCTTAAAGCTACCCAAGGTCCTAGCCTCAATCACCCCACTGGGAAGACTGTTCCACGCATCTACAACTCTGTTAGAAAACCTGTACTTACCTATGTCCTTTCTAAAACTAAATTTATCCAACTTAAATCCATTATTTCTGGTTCTTACTTGGTTCGACAATTTTAGTACTTTATTAATATCTCTCTTGTACATGCCCGTCATCCACTTATACACTTCAGTGATATCTCCCCTCATTCTACGCCTCTCCAGAGAGTGGAGATTTAAGGCTTTAAGTCTGTCTTCATACGGGAGGTTCCTTACACAATAAATCATTTGTCATTCTTCTCTGTATGTTCTCTAATGAGTCTATGTGTCCATCCTGTAGTAAGGGGACCAAAACTGAGCAGCATAATCTAAATGAGGCCTCACTAGTGATGTATAGAGCTGAAGAATTGAGACACTAATGCAACACATGGGAATCTTTATTGAAGAAACGTTTCGCCACACAGTGGCTTCATCAGTCCAATACAAAGTAGAAATGGGTAAGGAGAGGAGAAGTTTGAGGTAATCAGTCCCTCAACCTGGAATCGATGTGTTCAGTCCATCACTCTTGTAGGAAATGCAGTATATAAGCCAGAGAGGTGGCTTATATACTGGAGTCAGATGAGGTGAAGCAGGAGGAGGCGGGATCACAGTGTGACCTGCCACTAGTGCAAGTAGGTCGTCGTCCAAAGGTTGGGCAAGCGTTGAAGTCTTTGTACCAAGATCCCATGATGTTGCAGTGTCTGACAGATGTGATGAATGGTATAAAGCCTTTAATTAAAAGAAACGAAATATATGCTGATGACAACAGGAAATGAGTGAATTGCTGAAGTCAAAAACCGACTCAGCAGTCGATGATGATAACGAATTTTTCATGAATGAGATTCGAAACGAAACTGATAAATCCACAGTTTCTGATATAGTCCTCTCCCAAGCTGACTGAAGGCATCGACAATATGTCCACCCAGTCTGCGTTATGACCAGACTCGTGGAACTCCATATTCATCAGTAATTGCAAGAAACCAAGTTCTATGGCATTCAGTCTTTTATGAAGAAGACTGGACATTGGTGTTATCCCACATTCATTTTAAAAAACTGATAATGCACCCCTTCACAGAGATGGTAATTGAAAAGAACTAAAGACCAACAGCGCTAACTTCACATATTATCTAACCTGCCAATGGGTTTTACGAAGCAAGATTACCAACCACATGGAGTTACAACAACTGTACAATCCAGGGCGTCATGGGTTTAGAGAAGGTCGCTTATGCCTTTCATGAGCGACCTTCTCTCATGGAGGCACTGGTAGACAAGCTTAATGTAGTATATACTGATTTTACGAAAGCCTTCGACAAGTGCAGCTATTCGTCCCTCTTTTGTTTCTTATTCTTATATCCTACACAGACGAGGATATAAATCCTAGAGCTGATGACACCAGAAGCTCAATGAGAGCGCCATCCATCATCCATAAATCGAGTTTTCCAATGAGGCTCAGACAACAATAAGATGTTGAACGATGAAATCATTCAATAGAATGGGAGATTCACATGAAAGACTTGGGAGGAAAGATTTCAGATCTCATTTTCAAGGATCACAACTATGATGCTATTTCTACAGCAAGGAAAGTGATAGGCCAGACAACTAGAACTTTCAAGATAGGCAATTCTGAGCCAGTGATCATACTCTTAAAGTCACTTGTTCTCTCCGGACTAGAATACTGCAGTATCTAACAGTTCCTTCAAGGCAGGCAAGAATACTGTGGCTATAGGAAAGGCATAAAGAACTTTACTGGCCGGTATACACTCACTCAAGCATCTAAACTGCTGGTAGTGCCTGAATTCCTTTCAGTTGTATTCCTTTGAGTGTAGACGGGAAAAGCGAATATAATTTATGCAGGAAATTCCAGTGTACAACGGTCTAAATCTCGCATCAGAATCATTCAAGAAAGCAAGACATGATTGATGTGCAAGTCCGCTAATAAAAGCAGTGGAACGACGAGTACACTTAAGAGAGAAACTGTTGTACAGAGGTCCGCCGAGAATCTTTTCGCCTTCCTTCCAAGCATAAAATGGGGAATTCCAACAAAGTTCTGGCTGTATTCCTTTGATTCACGGAAAAGCGAATTATATTTCTGCCGGGAAAATCCTGAACAGACTGGTCCTAAATCTGCGCATCAGAATCATTCTAAGTGAAAGCAAGAGACTTGATTGATGGTGCAAAGTACCGCTAATAAAGAGCAGTGGAACGACGAGTACACTAAGAGAGAACTTGTTGAGTATCAGAGGTCCCCCGAGTCTACATCGCCTTCCTTCCATGCATATGGGGAATTGCCAACAAAGTTCTGGCTGTTTCCTTGATTCACCAGGAAGTTTGGTCTGGGATCGTGCCGTCAGGACGTTGACGCCAAGAAGAATTTTTCAGTTATCATTCAGGTGTCAGGTAGTACATGAATGGTATACAGTACCAACAAGATGAAAATTAGACACATATGCAGCATCTGGGCATCTTTATTGTAGACGTTTCGCCATCCAGTGGCTTTATCAATACAAATTCAAGGACATGATCACAACTATATACAAAAGAGGAGGTAATCAGTCCCTCAGCCTGATACCTTGATACCTTCAGGTATCAGGTATCACCTTGCTCTTACCTATGTTCACTTTTACTTTTCTTCTTTTGCATACCCTCCCAAATTCGTTGACCAACCTTCGCAACTTCCCTTCAGAATCTCCCAGAAGCTCTGCATCATCAGCAAAACCAACTTCCACGCTTTATCAGATTCATTTTCATTCGACCCACAACTCTCCCCAACACACTAGCGTTCACTTCTTAAAACTCCATCTCTAAATATATTAAAATCCATGGTGACATGGCACATAATTGTCTAAGTCCTACTTTTACTGGGAAATAATCTCCCTGTCTTCTAAATAGCCTAACGCATATTCCTCCTATCATATGACTCTTCTAAATATATAAATACAATGAAAGGCTCCTTAATTAACTTTATCCAAGTATTGTTCATTTATACTTCAGTATAAACGCTTGGTTCATCTGCCATCGAGTGGTTCAGTTCTCAACGAGTGGCTGGGAGCTAAACCCGAGTGGTCTAGGCAGTCTTCTGGGAAGCTAGCTAAACTCTCGAAGTCTTACACCACTACACCATCAGTGACTTCATTTTCAAGGATTCTATCAGTTGAAAGATAGCACCAAAGTGGTTATTACTAGGACTAATAAAGAACGAAAAGTAGTTGTATAAGTATATATGATTAATTTAGTAAGGTTAATAAGGCATATCTCCTGGAGTCCTCTTCAACTGATCTACTGGAGAGGACTCCAGTCGGGGGTCGAAATATACAGAGCTCTTTAATGTCCGTGTTCCAGGTTCCAAGTGAATTGTTACCAAGCATTGGCAAGTCTTTATTATACTTATATTAGTTATTCATATATACTCCACACACACACACACACACACACACACACACACACACACACACACACACACACACACACACACACACACACACACACACACACACACACACACACACACAGATTAAGGGAAATCGGCCTGACGACACTGGAGGACAGGAGGGTCAGGGGAGACATGATAACGACATATAAAATACTGCGTGGAATAGACAAGGTGGACAAGGACAGGATGTTCCAGGGAGGGGACACAGAAACAAGAGGCCACAATTGGAAGTTGAAGACACAAATGAGTCAGAGAGATAGTAGGAAGTATTTCTTCAGTCATAGAGTTGTAAGGCAGTGGAATAGCCTAGAAAATGACGTAGTGGAGGCAGGAACCATACACAGTTTTAAGACGAGGTTTGATAAAGCTCATGGAGCGGGGAGAGAGAGGGTCTAGTAGCAACCGGTGAAGAGGCGGGGCCAGGAGCTAGGACTCGACCCCTGCAACCACAAATAGGTGAGTACACACACACACACACACACACACACACACACACACACACACAAACACTATAGGAATACTTCAGTCTGGAGGTCCCAACGTGGTAATTGCAATGATGTATAACCCACCACAGAATAGCAGGAGGCCAAGGCAAGAATATGATGAGAGTAACATAGCGATGATAGACACACTGGCTGAAGTGGCCAGAAGGGCTCATGTGGGCAGGACAAAGCTCCTGACTGTGGGTGACTTCATTCATAAAGAAATTGACTGGGAAAACCTGGAGCCACATGGGGGCCCAGAAACGTGGAGGGGTAAAATGATGGAGGTGGTACTGGAAAACCTCATGTACCAAGACGTAAGGGACACTACCAGAGAGAGAGGAGAGGATGAACTAGCAAGACTGGACCTAGTATTCACCTTGAGTGGTGCAGATATTGAGGACTTCTTATATGAGGAACCCTTTGGGGCCAGCGACCATATGATTCCGAGCTTCGAATACATAGTAGAGTTTCAAGTGGAGAGGGAAGCAAGAAGGGCAGGATGAATGAAGCCAAACTACAAGAGAGGAGACTACACAGGCATGAAGAATTTCCTGCATGAGGTAGAGTGGAACAGAGAACTGGCAGGAAGATCAGTAAAGGAGATGATGGAATATGTGACAACAATATGCAAGGAAGCAGAGAAGTTTGTATCCAAGGGAAACAGAAATAACGAGAAGGCAAGGGCGAGTCCTGGTTTACTCAAAGGTGTAGAGAGGACAAAAAAACAAGTGTGCTAGAGAATGGGAGAAGTATTGGAGGCAAAGGGCCCAGAAGAATAAGGAGAGCAGTCGTGGAGCCAGAAAAGAATATGCGCAGGTGAGGAGGGAGGCCCAGCGAAAATGATATACAAGCGAAAGCAAAATCTGACCAGAAGCTGTTGTACAGCCACATCAGGAGGAAAACAACAGTAAAGGACCAGGCTGAGGAAGGAAGGAGGGGAGATCACAAGAAATGACCGAGAAGTATGTGAGGAACTCAACATGAGATTCTAAGAAGTATTTACAGAGGAGCCAGAAGGGACTCCAGAAAGATCGAGAGGTGAGGTACACCACCAAGTGCTGGACACAGTACATACAACCAAGGAGGAGGTAAAGAGGCTGCTAAGCGAACTACACACCTCAAAGGCCATGGGGCCGGAAAACATCTCTCCATGGGAACTGAGAGAGGGAGCAGAGGTGCTATGTGTACCACTAACAACAATCTTCAACACATCTGTCGGAACAGGGCGACTATCTGAGGTATGAAAGACACCAAATGTAGTCTCAGTTTTTAAAAAAGGAGACAGACACGAAACATTAAACCACAGACAAGAGGCACTGACATGTATAGTATGCAAAATCATGGAGAAAATTATCAGGAAAAGAGTGATGGACCACCTAGAAAGGAATGAGCTTATCAACGACAACCAGTACAGTTTCAGCGACTGGAAATTCTGTGTCACAAGCCTACTAGAGTTCTATGACAGGGTGACAGCAGTTAGACAAGAGAGAGAGAGAGGTGGCTAGACTGTTTTCTTGGACTAAAAAAATGCTTTTGACACAGTACCACACACACACGAGATTAGTGCAAAAGCTGGAGGACTAGGCAGGTATAACAGGAAAGGCACTGCAGTTGATCAGAGAATATTTGACTGTAAGATATTAGCGAGTTATGGTACTCGACGAGGTGTCAGAGTGGGTACCTGTGACGAGCAGGGTTTCCCAGGGGTCATTCCTAGGACCGGTGCTGTTTCTTTTATGTGTGAACGACATGACGGAAGGAACAAACTCAAAAGTGTCCCTGCTTGCAGACGATGTGAAGTTAATGAGTAGAATTCAATCGGAGGAGGACCAGGCAGGACTACAAAGGGATCTGGACAGGCTGCAGGTCTGGTCCAGAAACTGGCTCCTGGAGTTCAACCCCCACCAAGTACAAAGTCATGAAGATTGGGGAAGCAATGACGACCGCAGATGGAGTACAGTCTAGTGGGCCAGAGACTATAAACTTCACACAAGGAAAAGGATCTTGGAGTGTGTATAATACCGAGCGCATCTCCTGAGGCGCACATCAACCAAATAACTGCTGCAGCATATGGACGCCTGGCAAACCTAAGAATAGCATTCCGACATCTCAGTAAGGAATCGTTCGTGACTCTGTACACCGTGTACGTGAGGCCCATATTGGAGTATGCAGCATCAGTTTGAAAGCCACACCTAACCAAGCATTTAAGGAAATTAGAGAAAGTGCAAAGGTTTCCAACGAGACTAGTCTCAGAGCTAAGAGGTATGTCCTACGAGGAGAGGTTAAGGGAAATCGACCTGACGACACTGGAGGACAGGAGAGATAGGGGGGACATGATAACGACATAGGAAAAACTAAGAGAAATCGACAAGGTGGACAGAGACAGAATGTTCCAGAAATGGGACACACCAACAAGGGGTCACAATTGGAAGTTGAAGACACAGATGAGTCACAGGATCACAGGGATGTTAGGAAGTATTTCTTCAGTCATAGAGTGGTCAGAAAGTGGAATAGTCTGGAAAGTGACGTAGTGGTGGCAGGATCCATGCATAGCTTTAAGAAGGAGTTTGATGAGGCTCATGGAGCAGGAAGAGAGAGGACCAAGAAGCGACCAGTCAAGAGACGGGGCCAGGAACTATGACTTAACCCCTGCAACCACAAATAGGTGACAACACTGATACACACCTCAGAAAAGACACAAGATGCAGAACAACGTTTCGTCATGTGTAGAGCTTTATCAAGTTATGTTTCGTCCTGTGTAGAGCTTTATCAAGTTATGTTTCGTCCTGTGTAGAGCTTTATCAAGTTATGTTTCGTCCTGTATAGAGCTTTATCAAGTTATGTTTCGTCCTGTATAGAGCTTTATCAAGTTATGTTTCGTCATGTGCAGAGCTTTATCAAGTTATGTTTCGTCAAGCTATGTTTCGTCAAGTTATGTTTCGTCATGTGTTTTAAACAGGGGTTCTGCTTAAAATTGCGAAATTCTATGTATTTTAGCTAAAAAATGTGGTTTATCGGAAAGCTTTATCAAGTTATGTTTCGTCATGTGTAGAGCTTTATCAAGTTATGTTTCGTCATGTGTAGAGCTTTATCAAGTTACGTTTCGTCCTGTACAGAGCTTTATCAAGTTATGTTTCGTCATGTGAAGAGCTTTATCAAGTTATGTTTCGTCCTATACAGAGCTTTACCAAGTTATTTTTCGTCATGTGTAGAGCTTTATCAAGTTATGTTTCGTCATATGTAGAGCTTTATCAAGTTACTTTTCGTCCTGTACAGAGCTTTACCAAGTTATTTTTCGTCATGTGTAGAGCTTTATCAAGTTATGTTTCGTCATGTGCAGAGCTTTATCAAGTTATTTTTCGTCATGTGTAGAGCTTTATCAAGTTATGTTTCGTCATGTGCAGAGCTTTATCAAGTTATGTTTCGTCATGTGTAGAGCTTTATCAAGTTACGTTTCGTCCTATACAGAGCTTTACCAAGTTATTTTTCGTCATGTGTAGAGCTTTATCAAGTTATGTTTCGTCATATGTAGAGCTTTATCAAGTTACGTTTCGTCCTGTACAGAGCTTTACCAAGTTATTTTTCGTCATGTGTAGAGCTTTATCAAGTTATGTTTCGTCCTGTGCAGAGCTTTATCAAATTATGTTTCGTTCTATGGAGAGCTTTATCAAGTTATGTTTCGTTCTATGGAGAGCTTTATCAAGTTATGTTTCGTCATGTGTAGAGCTTTATTAAGTTATATTTCTTCATGTATAGAGCTTTATCAAGTTATGTTTCGTCATGTGTAGAGCTTTATGAAGTTATGTTTCTTCATGTATAGAGCTTTATCAAGTTATGTTTCGTCATGTGTAGAGCTTTATCCAGTCTACAACCATTGCTTGTAAGTCTACAACTATTACTTGTAAGTCTACAACCATTACTTGTAAGTCTACAACCATTACTTGTAAGTCTACAACCGTTGCTTGGAAGCTTACAGTCATTGTTTGGAAACCTACAACTATTGCTTGTAAGTCTACAACCATTGCTTGGAAGTCTATGACCAATGCTTAGAAGCCTACAACCATTGCTTGTAAGTCTTCAACCATTGTTTGGAAGCCTACAATAATTACTTGAAAGTCTACAACCATTGCCATGAAGCCTACAGTAATTACTTGGAAGTCTACAACCATTGCCATGAAGCCTACAGTAATTACTTGGAAGTCTACAACCATTGCCATGAAGCCTACAGTAATTACTTGGAAGTCTACAACCATTGCCATGAAGCCTACAGTAATTACTTGGAAGTCTACAACCATTGCCATGAAGCCTACAGTAATTACTTGGAAGTCTACAACCATTGCCATGAAGCCTACAGTAATTACTTGGAAGTCTACAACCATTGCCATGAAGCCTACAGTAATTACTTGAAAGTCTACAACCATTGCCATGAAGCCTACAGCCGCTGTTTTGACGCCTATAATTGCTGTTTGGAAGCCTACAATCACAACCTGGAAACCTACAAACCAATGCTTGGAAATGATGACTGGAAGAAATTCTGAACATGGAAGAGGGATCATTGTTTGAGATAATTGATTTGAGCCAGTGCGTGGTGTTACCTGACATTACTTGGAACTGTGTGAGATCATTGCTGGAACCATGCTGTTACACTGTTACCTGGAACTGTGTGAGATCACTGAGGGAACCATGCTGTTACACTGTTACCTGGAACTGTGTGAGATCACTGAGGGAACCATGCTGTTACACAGTTGCCTGGAACTGTGTGAGATCACTGAGGGAACCATGCTGTTACACTGTTGCCTGGAACTGTGTGAGATCACTGATGGAACCATGTTGTTACACTGTTGCCTGGAACTGTGTGAGATCACTGCTGGAACCATGCTGTTACACTGTTACCTGGAACTGTGTGAGATCACTGCTGGAACCATGCTGTTACACTGTTGCCTGGAACTGTGTGAGATCACTGAGGGAACCATGCTGTTACACTGTTGCCTGGAACTGTGTGAGATCACTGATGGAACTATGCTGTTACACTGTTGCCTGGAACTGTGTGAAATCACTGAGGGAACCATGCTGTTACACTGTTGCCTGGAACTGTGTGAGATCACTGATGGAACTATGCTGTTACACTGTTGCCTGGAACTGTGTGAGATCACTGAGGGAACTATGCTGTTGCACTGATGCCTGGAACTGTGTGAGATCACCGATGGAACCATGCTGTTACACTGTTACACTGCGACCTGGAACTATGTGAGATCACTGCTGGAACCATGCTGTTACACTGTTACACTGCGACCTGGAACTGTGTGAGATCACTGCTGGAACCATGCTGTTACACTGTTACCTGGAACTGTGTGAGATCACTGCTGGAACCATGCTGTTACACTGTTACATTGCGGCCTGAAACTTAGTGAGATCACTGCTGGAACCATGCTGTTACACTGTTGCCTGGAACTGTGTGAGATCACTGCTGGAACCATGCTGTTACACTGTTGCCTGGAACTGTGTGAGATCACTGATGGAACCATGCTGTTACACTGTTGTCTGGAACTGTGTGAGATCACTGATGGAACCATGCTGTTACCCTGTTGCCTGGAACTGTGTGAGATCACTGATGGAACCATGCTGTTACACTGCTGCCTGGAACTGTGTGAGATCACTGCTGGAACCAGGCTGTTACACTGTTACAATGCGGCCTGAAACTGTGTGAGATCACTGCTGGAACCATGCTGTTGCACTGTTGCCTGGAACTGTGTGAGATCACTGCTAGAACCATGCTGTTACACTGTTGTCTGAAACCGTGTGAGATCACTGATGGAACCATGCTGTTACACTGTTGCATGGAACTGTGTGAGATCACTGCTGGAACCATGCTGTTACACTGTTGCCTGGAACTGTGTGAGATCACTGCTGGAACCATGCTGTTACATTGTTGCCTGGAACTGTGTGAGATCACTGCTGGAACCATGCTGTTACACTGTTGCCTGAAACTGGGGCGAGATCATGAGGGAACCATCTGTTACACTGTTGCCTGGAACTGTGTGAGATCTCTGCTGGAACCATGTTGTTACACTGTTGCCTGAAACTGTGTGAGATCACTGCTGGAACCATGCTGCTACACTGTTGCCTGGAACTGTGTGAGATCACTGATGGAACCATGCGTTACAACTGTTCCCTGGAACTGTTGAGATCACTGCTGGAACCATGTTGTTACACTGTTGCCTGAAACTGTGTGAGATCACTGCTGGAACCATGCTGCTACAATGTTGCCTGAAACTGTGCGAGATCACTGATGGAACCATGCTGTTACACTGTTGCCTGGAACTGTGTGAGATCACTGCTGGAACCATGTTGTTACACTGTTGCCTGAAACTGTGTGAGATCACTGCTGGAACCATGCTGCTACACTGTTGCCTGGAACTGTGCGAGATCACTGCTGGAACTATGCTGTTACACTGTTGCCTGGAACTGTGTGAGATCACTGTTGAAACCATGCTGCTACACTGTTGCCTGAAACTGTGTGAGATCACTGCTGGAACCATGCTGTTACACTGTTGCCTGGAAATGTGTGAGATCACTGCTGGAACCATGCTGATAAATTAGACACATGTGCAACTCTTGGGTATCTTTATTGAGGAAACGTTTCGCCACACAGTGGTTTCATCTGTCCATACAAAGGAGAATCTTGAAGAACAGGAGGAGAATGAGGTAATCAATCCCTCAACCTTGAGTCAATGTGGTCAGTCCATCAATCTTGAATAGAATACGGCATATGAGCGGAGAAGCAGCTTATAAACCGTAGGCAGGAGAGGTGCAGCAGTCGTAGGTGGTGTCACATTTGTTCAATGTGGAAGTAGGTCGTGCTGTATTCTATTCAAGATTGATGGACTGACCACATCGACTCAAGGTTGAGGGACTGATTTCCTCATTCTCCTCATTCAAGATTCTCCTTTGTATGGACTGATGAAGCCACTGTGTGGCGAAACGTTTCCTCAATAAAGATACCCAAGAGTTGCACATGTGTCTAATTTATCAACATGTCGGTTCTCTGAACCATTCATCTGGAACCATGCTGTTACACAGTTGCCTGGAACTGTGTGAGATCACTGCTGGAACCATGCTGTTACACAGTTGCCTGGAACTGTGTGAGATCACTGCTGGAACCATGCTGTTACACTGTTTCCTGGAACTGTGTGAGATCACTGCTGGAACCATGTTGTTACACAGTTGCCTGGAACTGTGTGAGATCACTGCTGGAACCATGTTGTTACACAGTTGCCTGGAACTGTGTGAGATCACTGCTGGAACCATGTTGTTACACAGTTGCCTGGAACTGTGTGAGATCACTTCTGGAACCATGTTGTTACACAGTTGCCTGGAACTGTGTGAGATCACTGCTGTCTTAATCTTCAACTTCTAGGTATTTTATACCATTTTCAACAACCACATTAACCTTGCAGAAGCAACAGTCATCCAGGTGATTCTTCACTTCTCGCCACACTCTTGAGACTGTAAATGGCATTGATGCTTGTTTCCCATTCACCCGCTGTGTCAGTCCAGAGATACAAAGAGTACAGCACGTGTGTGGAGCCGAGGTTCTATCATGATCACTTATGGGATAAGGAAACGTTTCGCCACACAGTGGCTTCATCAGTCCAGTACAAAGCAGAAAGGGGGTAAGGAGAGAAGAAATTTGAGGTAATCAGTCCCTCAGCCTGGAATTCTTCAATACTTGTCCAACTTTTGGACGAAGTCCTACTTACATTAGTGTGCGGTTCCACTGTGATCCCGCATCATCCTGCTTCCACTCGCCTGTCTACAGTATATAAGTCACTTCTCCGGCCATATGCTGCACTTTCTACAAGATTGATGGACTGAACACATTGATTCCTGGTTGAGGGACTGATTACCTCAAATTCCTTCGCTCCTTATCCCCTTTCTGCTTTGTATTGGACTGATGAAGCCACTGTGTGGCGAAACGTTTCCCTAATAAAGATTCCCACATGTTGCATAGTAGTAGTGTTTGTATGCAGATATCCTCGTCTGTTTATGTTAACCTGACACAGATATTTCATATAATAGTGCAAAAGAAATCGTAGGTATATACGGATATGTGTATGTGGCAGAGAAATGCAATTTAAGCAAAATAAAAACCAATGTGCACAGTGAATAGTAACCTTTAGTAAATGTCTGTACAATGGGACGACCAGAGCACAAGTGATGTTTTCTGAATCTTCCTGACAAGTAGACATGATGCCTAGGATTCATGTTGATGCATGTTAGCAGACAACCATAATAATTTCTTCATAAGTATAACGAAGCTTTTAAATGTAACATAGAACCACATGTGTTGCTATTATCTCGTGTGAAGTATTAATTCTTACTTAAGGTTCAACTTCAGCATACTAAAATTAACCTAAAAACTTTCATTTATGTAAGTAGTAAATTTATTGTTGTCTAATGTGATGTATTCTTGTAGATGAATGGTTCAGAGAACCGACATGTTGTTAAATTAGACACATGTGCAACTCTTGGGTATCTTTATTGAGGAAACGTTTCTCCACACAGTGGCTTCATCAGTCCATACATAGGAGAAACTTGAAGAACAGGAGGAGAATGAGGTAATCAGTCCCTCAACCTTGAGTCAATGTGGTCAGTCCATCAATCTTGAATAGAATACGGCATATGAGCGGAGAAGCAGCTTATAAACCGTTGGCAGGAGAGGTGCAGCAGTCGTAGGTGTTGTCACATTTGTCCAATGTGGAAGTAGGTCGTGTCCAAGGGTTAGGCAAGCGAAGAATTTCCAAGAATCTTCAAGTTTATCCTTTGTATGGACTGATGAGGCCACTGTGTGGCGAAACGTTTCCTCAATAAAGACACCCAAGAGTTGTACATGTGTCTAATTTAACAACATGCCGGTTCTTTGAACCATTCATCTACAATCCTGTCAGACACTGCAACTTCTTGGGATCTTAATACTTGGAAATTCTTCGCTTGCCTAACCCTTGAGTACGACCTACTTCCACATTGGACAAATGTGACACCACCTACGACTGCTGCACCTCTCCTGCCAACGGTTTATAAGCTGCTTCTCCGCTCCTATGCCGTATTCTATTCAAGATTGATGGACTGACCACATCGACTCAAGGTTGAGGGACTGATTACCTCATTCTCCTCCTGTTCTTCAAGTTTATCCTTTGTATGGACTGATGAAGCCACTGTGTGGAGAAACGTTTCCTCAATCAAGATACCCAAGAGTTGCACATGTGTCTAATTTAACGTGATGTATTCTATTGATATGTTGATTGTAGTCTACATGGAACACATCCTCGTGAGTAACCACACTCCAGCCTTCATAGCTTAATTCTGAATTTTTTCAAATCTTCTAATTTCTTGGAAGATTTAGAAGAAGCAGCAACAACAACGTTCAGAGTGAAGGCCTCAAAATGCCTAAAATATTTTCTTACGCTGAAGAGAATAACATAACTGCCTATCTAATCAGGTTTAAGAACGTTGCAACACATTGCGAGTGACCTGGTACCTGGGCTGCAACATTGCGAGTGACCTGGTACCTGGGCTGCAACATTGCGAGTGACCTGGTACCTGGGTTGCAACACATTGCGAGTGACCTGGTACCCGGGCTGCAACACATTGCGAGTGACCTGGTACCTGGGCTGCAACATTGCGAGTGACCTGGTACCTGGGCTGCAACATTGCGAGTGACCTGGTACCTGGGCTGCAACATTGCGAGTGACCTTGTACCTGGGCTGCAACATTGCGAGTGACCTTGTACCTGGGCTGCAACATTGCGAGTGACCTTCTGGTACCTGGGCTGCAACATTGCGAGTGACCTTGTACCTGGGCTGCAACATTGCGAGTGACCTGGTACCTGGGCTGCAACATTGCGAGTGACCTGGTACCTGGGCTGCAACATTGCGAGTGACCTGGTACCTGGGCTGCAACATTGCGGAGTGACCTGGTACCCTGGGCTGCAACATTGCGAGTGACCTGTTACCTGGGCTGCAACATTGCGAGTGACCTGGTACCTGGGCTGCAACATTGCGAGTGACCTGTTACCTGGGCTGCAACATTGCGAGTGACCTTGTACCTGGGCTGCAACATTGCGAGTGACCTTCTGGTACCTGGGCTGCAACATTGCGAGTGAGCCTTGTACCTGGGCTGCAACATTGCGAGTGACCTGGTACCTGGGCTGCAACATTGCGAGTGACCTGGTACCTGGGCTGCAACATTGCGAGTGACCTGGTACCTGGGCTGCAACATTGCGAGTGACCTGGTACCTGGGCTGCAACATTGCGAGTGACCTGGTACCTGGACTGCAACATTGGCGAGTGACCTGGTACCTGGCTGCAACATTGCGAGTGACCTGGTACCTGGGCTGCAACATTGCGAGTGACCTGGTACCTGGGCTGCAACATTGCGAGTGACCTGGTACCTGGGCTGCAACATTGCGAGTGACCTGGTACCTGGGCTGCAACATTGCGAGTGACCTTGTACATGGGCTGCAACATTGCGAGTGACCTTCTGGTACCTGGGCTGCAACATTGCAAGTGACCTGGTACCTGGGCTGCAACATTGCAAGTGACCTGGTACCTGGGCTGCAACATTGCGAGTGACCTGGTACCTGGGCTTCAATATTGCGAGTGACCTGGTACCTGGGCTTCAACATTGCAAGTGACCTTCTGGTACCTGGGCTGCAACATTGCCAGTGACCTTCTGGTACTTGGGCTGCAAAATTTCGAATGACCTGGTACCTGGGCTGCAACATTGCGAGTGACCTGGTACCTGAGCTGCAACGTTGCGAGTGACCTGGTACCTGGGCTACAACATTGCGAGTGACCTGGTACCTTGGCTGCAACATTTCGAGTGACCTTCTGGTGCCTGGGCTGCAACATTGCGAATGACCTGGTACCTGGGATGCAACGTTGCGAGTGACCTGGTACCTGGGCTGCAACGTTGCGAATGACCTGGTACCTGGGCTGCAACATTACGAATGACCTGGTACCTTGGCTGCAACATTGCGTGTGGCCTGGTACCTGGGCTGCAACATTGCGAATGACCTGGTACCTTAGCTGCAACATTGCGTGTGACCTGGTACCTGGGCTGCAACATTGCGAGTGATCTGGTACCAGGGCTGCAATATTGCGAATGACCTGGTACCTGTTCTGCAACGTTGCTAGTGACCTGGTACCTGGGCTGCAACATTGCGTGTGACCTGGTACCTGAGCTGCAACATTGCGAATGAACTGGTACCTGGGCTGCAACATTGCGAATAACCTGGTACTTGGGCTGCAACATTGCGAGTGACCTGGTACCTGTTCTGCAACGTTGCGAGTGACCTGGTACCTGGGCTGCAACATTGCGTGTGACCTGGTATCTGAGCTGCAACATTGTGAATGACCTGGCACCTGGACTGCAACATTGCGGGTGACCTGGTACCTGGGCTGCAACGTTGCGAGTGACCTGGTACCTGGGCTGCAACATTGCGTGTGACCTGATACCTGAGCTGCAACATTGCGAATGACCTGGTACCTGGGCTGCAACATTGCGTGTGACCTGGTACTTGGGCTGCAACGTTGCGAGTGACCTGGTACCTGGCCTGCAACGTTGCGAGTGACCTGGTACCCGGGCTGCAACATTGCTAGTGACCTGGTACCTGGGCTGAAACATTGCGTGTGACCTGGTACCTGAGCTGCAACATTGCGAATGAACTGGTACCTGGGCTGCAACATTGCGAATAACCTGGTACTTGGGCTGCAACATTGCGAGTGACCTGGTACCTGTTCTGCAACGTTGCGAGTGACCTGGTACCTGGACTGCAACATTGCGTGTGACCTGGTATCTGAGCTGCAACATTGTGAATGACCTGGCACCTGGACTGCAACATTGCGGGTGACCTGGTACCTGGGCTGCAACGTTGCGAATGACCTGGTACCTGGGCTGCAACATTACGAATGACCTGGTACCTGGGCTGCAACATTGCGAGTGACCTGGTTCCTGGGCTGCAACATTTCGAGTGACCTTCTGGTGCCTGGGCTGGAACATTGCGAATGACCTGGTACCTGAGCTGCAACATTGCGAATGAACTGGTACTTGGGCTGCAACATTGCGAATAACCTGGTACTTGGGCTGCAACATTGCGAGTGACCTGGTACCTGTTCTGCAACGTTGCGAGTGACCTGGTACCTGGGCTGCAACATTGCGTGTGACCTGGTATCTGAGCTGCAACATTGTGAATGACCTGGCACCTGGACTGCAACATTGCGGGTGACCTGGTACCTGGGCTGCAACGTTGCGAATGACCTGGTACCTGGGCTGCAACATTACGAATGACCTGGTACCTGGGCTGCAACATTGCGAGTGACCTGGTACCTGGGCTGCAACATTTCGAGTGACCTTCTGGTGCCTGGGCTGGAACATTGCGAATGACCTGGTACCCGGGCTGCAACATTGCGTGTGACCTGGTACCTGGGCTGCAACATTGCGTGTGACCTGGTACCTGGGCTGCAACATTGCGTGTGACCTGGTACCCGGGCTGCAACATTGCGTGTGACCTGGTACCTGGGCTGCAACATTGCGTGTGACCTGGTACCTGGGCTGCAACATTGCGTGTGACCTGGTACCCGGGCTGCAACATTGCGTGTGACCTGGTACCTTGGCTGCAACATTTCGAGTGACCTTCTGGTGCCTGGGCTGCAACATTGCGAATGACCTGGTACCTGGGATGCAACGTTGCGAGTGACCTGGTACCTGGGCTGCAACGTTGCGAATGACCTGGTACCTGGGCTGCAACATTACGAATGACCTGGTACCTGGGCTGCAACATTGCGTGTGGCCTGGTACCTGGGCTGCAACATTGCGAATGACCTGGTACCTTGGCTGCAACATTGCGTGTGACCTGGTACCTGGGCTGCAACATTGCGAGTGATCTGGTACAAGGGCTGCAACATTGCGAATGACCTGGTACCTGTTCTGCAACGTTGCTAGTGACCTGGTACCTGGGCTGCAACATTGCGTGTGACCTGGTACCTGAGCTGCAACATTGCGAATGAACTGGTACCTGGGCTGCAACATTGCGAATAACCTGGTACTTGGGCTGCAACATTGCGAGTGACCTGGTACCTGTTCTGCAACGTTGCGAGTGACCTGGTACCTGGGCTGCAACATTGCGTGTGACCTCGTATCTGAGCTGCAACATTGTGAATGACCTGGCACCTGGACTGCAACATTGCGGGTGACCTGGTACCTGGGCTGCAACGTTGCGAGTGACCTGGTACCTGGGCTGCAACATTGCGTGTGACCTGATACCTGAGCTGCAACATTGCGAATGACCTGGTACCTGGGCTGCAAAATTGCGTGTGACCTGGTACTTGGGCTGCAACGTTGCGAGTGACCTGGTACCTGGCCTGCAACGTTGCGAGTGACCTGGTACCCGGGCTGCAACATTGCGAGTGACCTGGTACCTGGGCTGCAACATTTCGAGTGACCTTCTGGTGCCTGGGCTGGAACATTGCGAATGACCTGGTACCCGGGCTGCAACATTGCGTGTGACCTGGTACCCGGGCTGCAACATTGCGTGTGACCTGGTACCTGGGCTGCAACATTGCGTGTGACCTGGTACCCGGGCTGCAACATTGCGTGTGACCTGGTACCCGGGCTGCAACATTGCGTGTGACCTGGTACCTGGGCTGCAACATTGCGTGTGACCTGGTACCGGGCTGCAAAATTGCGTGTGACCTGGTACCCAGGCTGCAACATTGCGTGTGACCTGGTACCCGGGCTGCAACATTGCGTGTGACCCGGTACCCGGGCTGCAACATTGCGTGTGACCTGGTACCTGGGCTGCAACATTGCGTGTGACCTGGTACCTGGGCTGCAACATTGCGTGTGACCTGGTACCCGGGCTGCAACATTGCGTGTGACCTGGTACCCGGGCTGCAACATTGCGTGTGACCTGGTACCCGGGCTGCAACATTGCGTGTAACCTGGTACCTGGGCTGCAACATTGCGTGTAACCTGGTACCCGGGCTGCAACACTGCCTTACGTTCTACTTGACCTAGTATGGTATTTCAGTTTTTAAAACAGCAACATTTAAGATTTTAAAGAAACTACTTACAAAATTAGAACAGAGTCTCCGAAGTTAAGAACTTCACTTAACCGAAAATGCAAAATTGTTAACCATCCTCACCTGGTTATATGATTATTGGAGCCAGAATGAAGACATTAATCAGGATCATGATTCACTTCATGGTTCACTCGTGGGTGATTATTACCTCTCTTATCCGGGAGAAACAGTTAGTTTCTGTGTTTGAGATAACTGAAGCTGTGGATTATATTCCTCGGTTTATAATTATTATCCAAGAGAGGGCGCAAAATCTAAGCCTAAATTTTATAAGCTCTCTTAAGCCGCCTATACAACGAGAAAGTTAAAACCAATTTAATTAAAATAGTTTTGCTTATGGTGGAACAAGACTTCACTATAGTACAGATTACTTTTACCATCCCATTATTTAGCAGTGGCTGGAAAATATTTTCAGAGAAAGAACACACTGCTAAAAGTTAAAGACTTTTACTTTTGGACCGGAGTGATTTCCAGATCCAAGTGACTGTTGCACGTCGTGTGATGTATACCACTTGACTTCATATCAAGATGATAAAGATGGTATTATTTTTAGCCTCGTGTCATAGGATGACTGGAGACACTATGGTCTCCTCTGTCTCCTTGTTCATCTTAGTGTAATAAAATTATCTCTTTTCATGCAATGTATTTATCCTGTTAATTTTATTGAATAATTTTTTCCTGTTATTGATTTTCCGGAGTAAGGAAACGACCTCTATTTTCACTTACCATCCCCACCATGTATGTGAAGAACACAATAAACTAGCCACTACTATCCCCACCACGTATGTGAAGAACACAATAAACTAGCCACTACTATCCCCACCATGTATGTGAAGAACACAATAAACTAGCCACTACCATCCCCACCATGTATGTGAAGAACACAATAAACTAGCCACTACTATCCCCACCATGTATGTAAAGAACACAATAAACTAGCCACAACCATCCCCACCATGTATGTGAAGAACACAATAAACTAGCCACTACCATCCCCACCATGTATGTGAAGAACACAATAAACTAGCCACAACCATCCCCACCATGTATGTGAAGAACACAATAACTAGCCACAACCATCCCCACCATGTATGTGAAGAACACAATAAACTAGCCACAACCATCCCCACCATGTATGTGAAGAACACAATAAACTAGCCACAACCATCCCCACCATGTATATGAAGAACACAATAAACTAGCCACAACCATCCACACCATGGATATGAAGAACACAATAAACTAGCCACTACCATCCCCACCATGTATGTGAAGAACACAATAAACTAGCCACTACCATCCCCACAATGTATGTGAAGAACACAATAAACTTGCCACAACCATCCCCACCATGTATATGAAGAACACAATAAACTAGCCACTACCATCCCCACCATGTATGTGAAGAACACAATAAACTAGCCACTACCATCCCCACCGTGAATATGAAGAACACAATAAACTAGCCACTACCATCCCCACCATGTATGTGAAGAACACAATAAACTAGCCACTACCATCCCCACCATGTATGTGAAGAACACAATAAACTAGCCACTACCATCCCCACCATGTATGTGAAGAACACAATAAACTAGCCACAACCATCCCCACCATGGATATGAAGAACACAATAAACTAGCCACTACCATCCCCACCATGTATGTGAAGAACACAATAAACTAGCCACTACCATCCCCACCATGTATGTGAAGAACACAATAAACTAGCCACAACCATCCCCACCATGGATATGAAGAACACAATAAACTAGCCACTACCATCCCCACCATGGACATGAAGAACACAATAAACTAGACACTACTATCCCCACCATGAATGTGAAGAACACAATAAAGTAGCCACAACCATCCCCACCATGTATGTGAAGAACACAATAAACTAGCCACTACCATCCCCTACATGGATATGAAGAACACAATAAACTAGCCACAACCATCCCCCACCATGTATGTGAAGAACACAATAAACTAGCCACTACCACCCCCACCATGGATATGAAGAACACAATAAACTAGCCACAACCATCCCCCACCATGTATGTGAAGAACACAATAAACTAGCCACTACCATCCCCACCATGAAATATGAAGAACACAATAAACTAGCCACTACCATCCCCACCATGGATATGAAGAACACAATAAACTAGCCACTACCATCCCCACCATGATATTTGAAGAACACAATAAACTAGCCACTACCATCCCCACCATGTATGTGAAGAACACAATAAACTAGCCACTACCATCCCCAACATGGATATGAAGAACACAATAAACTAGCCACAACCATCCCCACCATGGATATGAAGAACACAATAAACTAGCCATTACCATCCCCACCATGGATATGAAGAACACAATAAACTAGCCACTACTATCCCCACCATGTATCTGAAAAACACAATAAACTAGCCACTACCATCCCCACCATGGATATGAAGAACACAATAAACTAGCCACTACCATCCCTACCATGTATGTGAAGAACACAATAAACTAGCCACTACCATCCCCACCATGGATGTGAAGAACACAATAAACTAGCCACTACCATCCCCACCATGGATATGAAGAACACAATAAACTAGCCACTACCATCGCCACCATGTATGTGAAGAACACAATAAACTAGCCACTACCATCCCCACCATGGATATGAAGAACACAATAAACTAGCCACTACCATCCCCACCATGGATGTGAAGAACACAATAAACTAGCCACCACCATCCCCACCATGTATATGAAGAACACAATAAACTAGCCACTACCATCCCCACCATGGATATGAAGAACACAATAAACTAGCCACTACTATCCCCACCATGGATATGAAGAACACAATAAACTAGCCACTACCATCCCCACCATGGATATGAAGAACACAATAAACTAGCCACTACCATCCCCACCATGTATGTGAAGAACACAATAAACTAGCCACTACCATCCCCAACATGGATATGAAGAACACAATAAACTAGCCACAACCATCCCCACCATGGATATGAAGAACACAATAAACTAGCCATTACCATCCCCACCATGGATATGAAGAACACAATAAACTAGCCACTACTATCCCCACCATGTATCTGAAAAACACAATAAACTAGCCACTACCATCCCCACCATGGATATGAAGAACACAATAAACTAGCCACTACCATCCCTACCATGTATGTGAAGAACACAATAAACTAGCCACTACCATCCCCACCATGGATGTGAAGAACACAATAAACTAGCCACTACCATCCCCACCATGGATATGAAGAACACAATAAACTAGCAACTACCATCCCCACCATGTATGTGAAGAACACAATAAACTAGCCACTACCATCCCCACCATGGATATGAAGAACACAATAAACTAGCCACTACCATCCCCACCATGGATGTGAAGAACACAATAAACTAGCCACCACCATCCCCACCATGTATATGAAGAACACAATAAACTAGCCACTACCATCCCCACCATGGATATGAAGAACACAATAAACTAGCCACTACTATCCCCACCATGGATATGAAGAACACAATAAACTAGCCACTACCATCCCCACCATGGATATGAAGAACACAATAAACTAGCCACTACCATCCCCACCATGTATGTGAAGAACACAATAAACTAGCCACTACCATCCCCACCATGGATATGAAGAACACAATAAACTAGCCACTACCATCCCCACCATGTATGTGAAGAACACAATAAACTAGCCACTACCATCCCCACCATGGATATGAAGAACACAATAAACTAGCCACTACCATCCCCACCATGGATATGAAGAACACAATAAACTAGCCACCACCATCCCCACCATGTTTGTGAAGAACACAATAAACTAGCCACCACCATGTATGTGAAGAACACAATAAACTAGCCACCACCATGTATGTGAAGAACACAATAAACTAGCCACTACCATCCCCACAATGTATGTGAAGAACACAATAAACTAGCCACAACCATCCCCACAATGTATGTGAAGAACACAATAAACTAGCCACAACCATCCCCACCATGTATGTGAAGAACACAATAAACTAGCCACAACCATCCCCACAATGTATGTGAAGAACACAATAAACTAGCCACCACCATCCCCACCATGTATGTGAAGAACACAATAAACTAGCCACCACAAAGTATGTGAAGAACACAATAAACTAGCCACAACTATCCCCACCATGTATGTGAAGAACACAATAAACTAGCCACCACCATCCCCACCATGCATGTGAAGAACACAATAAACTAGCCACAACCATCCCCACAATGTATGTGAAGAACACAATAAACTAGCCACCACCATCCCCACCATGTATGTGAAGAACACAATAAACTAGCCACAACCATCCCCACCATGTATGTGAAGAACACAATAAACTAGCCACCACCATGGATGTGAAGAACACAATAAACTAGCCACCACCATGGATGTGAAGAACACAATAAACTAGCCACCACCATGGATGTGAAGAACACAATAAACTAGCCACCACCATGGATGTGAAGAACACAATAAACTAGCCACCACCATGTATGTGAAGAACACAATAAACTAGCCACCACCATGGATGTGAAGAACACAATAAACTAGCCACCCCATGGATGTGAAGAACACAATAAACTAGCCACCACCATGGATGTGAAGAACACAATAAACTAGCCACCACCATGGATGTGAAGAACACAATAAACTAGCCACCACCATGGATGTGAAGAACACAATAAACTAGCCACCACCATGGATGTGAAGAACACAATAAACTAGCCACCACCATGGATGTGAAGAACACAATAAACTAGCCACCACCATGGATGTGAAGAACACAATAAACTAGCCACCACCATGGATGTGAAGAACACAATAAACTAGCCACCACCATGGATGTGAAGAACACAATAAACTAGCCACCACCATGGATGTCGAAGAACACAATAAACTAGCCACCACCATGGATGTGAAGAACACAATAAACTAGCCACCACCATGGATGTGAAGAACACAATAAACTAGCCACCACCATGTATGTGAAGAACACAATAAACTAGCCACCACCATGGATGTGAAGAACACAATAAACTAGCCACCACCATGGATGTGAAGAACACAATAAACTAGCCACCACCATGGATGTGAAGAACACAATAAACTAGCCACCACCATGGATGTGAAGAACACAATAAACTAGCCACCACCATGGATGTGAAGAAACAATAAACTAGCCACCACCATGGATGTGAAGAACACAATAAACTAGCCACCACCATGGATGTGAAGAACACAATAAACTAGCCACCACCATGGATGTGAAGAACACAATAAACTAGCCACCACCATGGATGTGAAGAACACAATAAACTAGCCACCACCATGGATGTGAAGAACACAATAAACTAGCCACCACCATGGATGTGAAGAACACAATAAACTAGCCACCACCATGTATGTGAAGAACACAATAAACTAGCCAGCACCATGGATGTGAAGAACACAATAAACTAGCCACCACCATGGATGTGAAGAACACAATAAACTAGCCACCACCATGGATGTGAAGAACACAATAAACTAGCCACCACCATGGATGTGAAGAACCAATAAACTAGCCACCACCATGGATGTGAAGAACACAATAAACTAGCCACCACCATGGATGTGAAGAACACAATAAACTAGCCACCACCATGGATGTGAAGAACACAATAAACTAGCCACCACCATGGATGTGAAGAACACAATAAACTAGCCACCACCATGGATGTGAAGACAAACAGCACAAGGTATAAACTAAGCCACCACCATGGATGTGAAGAACACAATAAACTAGCCACCACCATGGATGTGAAGAACACAATAAACTAGCCACCACCATGGATGTGAAGAACACAATAAACTAGCCACCACCATGGATGTGAAGAACACAATAAACTAGCCACCACCATGGATGTGAAGAACACAATAAACTAGCCACCACCATGGATGTGAAGAACACAATAAACTAGCCACCACCATGGATGTGAAGAACACAATAAACTAGCCACCACCATGGATGTGAAGAACACAATAAACTAGCCACCACCATGGATGTGAAGAACACAATAAACTAGCCACCACCATGGATGTGAAGAACACAATAAACTAGCCACCACCATGGATGTGAAGAACACAATAAACTAGCCACCACCATGGATGTGAAGAACACAATAAACTAGCCACCACCATGTATGTGAAGAACACAATAAACTAGCCACCACCATGGATGTAGGCTGCACAGTAAGTCAGAGGTTATCCTCTACTCGATGGATTCAGGTTCCACAGGAATCAAAAACATTACAATTTAAAAATTCTGAGAAAATTAAATATATGCTTGAATTTAGTTTGATATAAATTAAGAATGCTGCTTCTGTTAACAGTTGGAATTACAGGTTAATCTGTTATTCTTCATTATTTACAACTTCAACAGTTAAGCTTATGTAGGGTATACTAGCAGCCCCCAGGATGCCACCAACACTAGTCTTACTAGCAGCCCCCAGGATGCTACCAACACTAGTCTTACTAGCAGCCCCCAGGATGCTACCAACACTAGTCTTACTAGCAGCCCACCAGGATGCCACCAACACTAGTCTTACTAGCAGCCCCCAGGATGCCACCAACACTAGTCTTACTAGCAGCCCCCAGGATGCCACCAACACTAGTCTTACTAGCAGCCCCCAGGATGCCACCAACACTAGTCTTACTAGCAGCCCCCAGGATGCCACCAACACTAGTCTTACTAGCATGCCCCCACAGCCCGGATGCCACCAACACTAGTCTTACTAGCAGCCCCCAGGATGCCACCAACACTAGCCTCACCGTCATAACTTTGATGATTTGCATAGCGTCAAACATCAATAGTTGTTCAAACACAATTTTAGTACGAGTTTCATCAATAAATTTCTAAAAATCATATTTAATACTAGACAAGATAAGAAATATTAATATTGCTATTATCCTTAGTTATTAGTTATATAATATAATAAATATTATCTGAGAAAAAATATAAGTTACGTTTATAAATATGTCCCCAGGAGGTGTGGTCTAGGACCGAGGCTCGGGAGCCATGATGATCCCCAGGAGGTGTGGTCTAGGACCGAGGCTAGGGAGCCATGATGATCCCCAGGAGGTGTGGTCTAGGACCGAGGCTGGGAGCCATGATGATCCCCAGGAGGTGTGGTCTAGGACCGAGGCTAGGGAGCCATGATGATCCCCAGGAGGTGTGGTCTAGGACCGAGGCTAGGGAGCCATGATGATCCCCAGGAGGTGTGGTCTAGGACCGAGGCTAGGGAGCCATGATGATCCCCAGGAGGTGTGGTTCTAGGACCGAGGCTAGGGAGCCATGATGATCCCCAGGAGGTGTGGTCTAGGACCGAGGCTAGGGAGCCATGATGATCCCCAGGAGGTGTGGTCTAGGACCGAGGCTAGGGAGCCATGATGATCCCCAGGAGGTGTGGTCTAGGACCGAGGCTAGGGAGCCATGATGATCCCCAGGAGGTGTGGTCTAGGACCGAGGCTAGGGAGCCATGATGATCCCCAGGAGGGGTGGTCTAGGACCGAGGCTAGGGAGCCATGATGATCCCCAGGAGGTGTGGTCTAGGACCGAGGCTAGGGAGCCATGATGATCCCCAGGAGGTGTGGTCTAGGACCGAGGCTAGGGAGCCATGATGATCCCCAGGAGGTGTGGTCTAGGACCGAGGCTAGGGAGCCATGATGATCCCCAGGAGGTGTGGTCTAGGACCGAGGCTAGGGAGCCATGATGATCCCCAGGAGGTGTGGTCTAGGACCGAGGCTAGGGAGCCATGATGATCCCCAGGAGGTGTGGGTCTAGGACCGAGGCTAGGGAGCCATGATGATCCCCAGGAGGTGTGGTCTAGGACCGAGGCTAGGGAGCCATGATGATCCCCAGGAGGTGTGGTCTAGGACCGAGGCTAGGGAGCCATGATGATCCCCAGGAGGTGTGGTCTAGGACCGAGGCTAGGGAGCCATGATGATCCCCAGGAGGTGTGGTCTAGGACCGAGGCTAGGGAGCCATGATGATCCCCAGGAGGTGTGGTCTAGGACCGAGGCCAGGAGCCATGATGACCCCAGGAGGTGTGGTCTAGGACCGAGGCTAGGGAGCCATGATGATCCCCAGGAGGTGTGGTCTAGGACCGAGGCTAGGGAGCCATGATGATCCCCAGGAGGTGTGGTCTAGGACCGAGGCTACGGGAGCCATGATGATCCCCAGGAGGTGTGGTCTAGGACCGAGGCTAGGGAGCCATGATGATCCCCAGGAGGTGTGGTCTAGGACCGAGGCTAGGGAGCCATGATGATCCCCAGGAGGTTTGGTCTAGGACCGAGGCTCGGGAGCCATGATGATCCCCAGGAGGTTTGGTCTAGGACCGAGGCTCGGGAGCCATGATGATCCCCAGGAGGTGTGGTCTAGGACCGAGGCTAGGGAACCATGATGATCCCCAGGAGGTCTGGTCTAGGACCGAGGCTCGGGAGCCATGATGATCCCCAGGAGGTGTGGTCTAGGACCGAGGCTAGGGAGCCATGATGATCCCCAGGAGGTGTGGTCTAGGACCGAGGCTCGGGAGCCATGATGATCCCCAGGAGGTCTGGTCTAGGACCGAGGCTCGGGAGCCATGATGATCCCCAGGAGGTGTGGTCTAGGACCGAGGCTAGGGAGCCATGATGATCCCCAGGAGGTCTGGTCTAAGACCGAGGCTCGGGAGCCATGATGATCCCCAGGAGGTCTGGTCTAAGACCGAGGCTCGGGAGCCATGATGATCCCCAGGAGGTCTGGTCTAAGACCGAGGCTCGGGAGCCATGATGATCCCCAGGAGGTCTGGTCTAAGACCGAGGCTCGGGAGCCATGATGATCCCCAGGAGGTCTGGTCTAAGACCGAGGCTCGGGAGCCATGATGATCCCCAGGAGGTCTGGTCTAAGACCGAGGATCGGGAGCCATGATGATCCCCAGGAGGTCTGGTCTAAGACCGAGGCTAGGGAGCCATGATGATCCCCAGGAGGTCTGGTCTAAGACCGAGGCTCGGGAGCCATGATGATCCCCAGGAGGTCTGGTCTAAGACCGAGGCTCGGGAGCCATGATGATCCCCAGGAGGTCTGGTCTATGACCGAGGCTCGAGAGCCATGATGATCCCCAAGAGGTCTGGTCTAAGACCGAGGCTCGGGAGCCATGATGATCCCCAGGAGGTCTGGTCTAAGACCGAGGCTCGGGAGCCATGATGATCCGGAGGAGGTCTGGTCTAAGACCGAGGCTCGGGAGCCATGATGATCCCCAGGAGGTCTGGTCTAAGACCGAGGCTCGGGAGCCATGATGATCCCCAGGAGGTCTGGTCTAAGACCGAGGCTCGGGAGCCATGATGATCCCCAGGAGCGTCTGGTCTAAGACCGAGGCTCGGAGCCATGATGATCCCCAGGAGGTCTGGGCTAAGACGAGCTCGGAGCCATGATGATCCCCAGGAGGTCTGGTCTAAGACCGAGGCTCGGGAGCCATGATGATCCCCAGGATGTCTGGTCTAAGACCGAGGCTAGGGAGCCATGAATATCCCCAGTAGGTTTGGTCTAGGACCGAGGCTAGGGAGCCATGATGATCCCCAGGAGGTCTGGTCTAAGACCGAGGCTAGGGAGCCATGATGATCCCCAGGAGGTCTGGTCTAAGACCGAGGCTCGGGAGCCATGATGATCCCCAGGAGGTCTGGTCTAAGACCGAGGCTCGGGAGCCATGATGATCCCCAGGAGGTCTGGTCTAAGACCGAGGCTAGTGAGCCATGATGATCCGGAGGAGGTCTGGTGTAAGACCGAGGCTCGGGAGCCATGATGATCCCCAGATGGTCTGGTCTAGGATCGAGGCTAGGGAGCCATGATGATCCCCAGGAGGTCTGGTCTAAGACCGAGGCTCGGGAGCCATGACGATCCCCAGGAGGTCTGGTCTAAGACCGAGGCTTGGGAGCCATGATGATCCCCAGGACGTCTGGTCTAAGACCGAGGCTCTGGAGCCATGATGATCCCCAGGAGGTCTGGTCTTAGACCGAGGCTCGGGAGCCATGATGATCCCCAGGAGGTCTGGTCTAAGACCGAGGCTCGGGAGCCATGATGATCCCCAGGAGGTCTGGTCTAAGACCGAGGCTCGGGAGCCATGATGATCCCCAGGAGGTCTGGTCTAAGACTGAGGCTCGGGAGACATGATGATCCCCAGGAGGTCTGGTCTAAGACCGAGGCTCGGGAGCCATGATGATCCCCAGGAGGTCTGGTCTAAGACCGAAGCTCAGGAGCCATGATGATTCCCAGGAGGTCTGGTCTAAGACCAAGGCTCGGGAGCCATGATGATCCCCAGAAGGTCTGCTCTAAGACCGAGGCTCGGGAGCCATGATGATCCCCAGGACGTCTGGTCTAAGACCGAGGCTCGGGAGCCATGATGATCCCCAGGAGGTCTGGTCTAAGACCGAGGCTCGGGAGCCATGATGATCCCCAGTAGGTCTGGTCTAAGACCGAGGCTAGGGAGCCATGATGATCCCCAGGAGGACTGGTCTAAGACTGAGGCTTGGGAGCCATGATGATCCCCAGGAGGTCTGGTCTAAGACCGAGGCTAGGGAGCCATGATGATCCCCAGGAGGTTTGGTCTAAGACCGAGGCTAGGGAGCCATGATGATCCCCAGGAGGTCTGGTCTAGGACCGAGGCTAGGGAGCCATGATGATCCCCAGGAGGTCTGGTCTAAGATCTAGGCTAGGGAGCCATGATGATCCCCAGGAGGTCTGGTCTAAGACCGAGGCTCGGGAGCCATGATGATCCCCAGGAGGTCTGGTCTAAGACCGAGGCTCGGGAGTCATGATGATCCGGAGGAGGTCTGGTCTAAGACCGAGGCTCGGGAGCCATGATGATCCCCAGGAGGTCTGGTCTAAGACCGAGGCTCGGGAGCCATGATGATCCCCAGGAGGTCTGGTCTAAGACCGAGGCTCGGGAGCCATGATGATCCCCAGGAGGTCTGGTCTAAGGCCGAGGCTCGGGAGCCATGATGATCCCAAGGAGGTCTGGTCTAAGACCGAGGCTCGGGAGCCATGATGATCCGGAGGAGGTCTGGTCTAAGACCGAGGCTCGGGAGCCATGATGATCCCCAGGAGGTCTGGTCTACGACCGAGGCTCGGGAGCCATGATGATCCCCAGGAGGTCTGGTCTAAGACCGAGGCTCGGGAGCCATGATGATCCCCAGGAGGTCTGGTCTAAGACCGAGGCTCGGGACCCATGATGATCCCCAGGAGGTCTGGTCTAAGACCGAGGCTCGGGAGCCATGATGATCCCCAGGAGGTCTGGTCTAAGACCGAAGCTCGGGAGCCATGATGATCCCCAGGAGGTCTGGTCTAAGACTGAGGCACGGGAGCCATGATGATCCCCAGGAGGTTTGGTCTAAGACCGAGGCTCGGGAGCCATGATGATCCCCAGGAGGTCTGGTCTAAGACCGAGGCTCGGGAGCCATGATAATCCCCAGGAGGTCTGGTCTAAGACCGAGGCTCGGGAGCGATGATGATCCCCAGGAGGTCTGGTCTAAGACCGAGGCTCGGGAGCCATGATGATCCCCAGGAGGTCTGGTCTAAGACCGAGGCTCGGGAGCCATGATGATCCCCAGGAGGTCTGGTCTAGGACCGAGGCTCGGGAGCCATGATGATCCCCATGAGGTCTGGTCTAAGACCGAGGCTCGGGAGCCATGATGATCCCCAGGAGGTCTGGTCTATGACTGAGGCTCGGGAGACATGATGATCCCCAGGAGGTCTGGTCTAAGACCGAGGCTCGGGAGCCATGATGATCCCCAGGAGGTCTGGTCTAAGACCGAGGCTCGGGTGCCATGATGATCCCCAGGAGGTCTGGTCTAAGACCGAGGCTCGGGAGCCATGATGATCCCCAGTAGGTCTGGTCTAAGACCGAGGCTCGGGAGCCATGATGATCCCCAGGAGGTCTGGTCTAAGACCGAGGCTCGGGAGCCATGATGATCCCCAGTAGGTCTGGTCTAAGACCGAGGCTAGGGAGCCATGATGATCCCCAGGAGGACTGGTCTAAGACTGAGGCTTGGGAGCCTTGATGATCCCCAGGAGGTCTGGTCTAATACCGAGGCTAGGGAGCCATGATGATCCCCAGGAGGTTTGGTCTAAGTCCGAGGCTAGGGAGCCATGATGATCCCCAGGAGGTCTGGTCTAGGACCGAGGCTAGGGAGTCATGATGATCCCCAGGAGGTCTGGTCTAAGACCGAGGCTAGGGAGCCATGATGATCCCCAGGAGGTCTGGTCTAAGACCGAGGCTCGGGAGCCATGATGATCCCCAGAAGGTCTGGTCTAAGACCGAGGCTCCTGAGCCATGATGATCCCCAGGAGGTCTGGTCTAAGACCGAGGCTAGGGAGCCATGATGATCCGGAGGAGGTCTGGTCTAAGACCGAGGCTCGGGAGCCATGATGATCCCCAGGAGGTCTGGTCTAGGATCGAGGCTAGGGAGCCATGATGATCCCCAGGAGGTCTGGTCTAAGACCGAGGCTAGGGAGCCATGATGATCCCCAGGAGGTCTGGTCTAAGACCGAGGCTCGGGAGCCATGATGATCCCCAGGAGGTCTGGTCTAAGACCGAGGCTCGGGAGCCATGATGATCCGGTGGAGGTCTGGTCTAAGACCGAGGCTCGGGAGCCATGATGATCCCCAGGAGGTCTGGTCTAAGACCGAGCTCGGGAGCCATGATGATCCCCAGGAGGTCTGGTCTAAGACCGAGGCTCGGGAGCCATGATGATCCCCAGGAGGTCTGGTCTAAGGCCGAGGCTCGGGAGCCATGATGATCCCAAGGAGGTCTGGTCTAAGACCGAGGCTCGGGAGCCATGATGATCCGGAGGAGGTCTGGTCTAAGACCGAGGCTCGGGAGCCATGATGATCCCCTGGAGGTCTGGTCTACGACCGAGGCTCGGGAGCCATGATGATCCCCAGGAGGTCTGGTCTAAGACCGAGGCTCGGGAGCCATGATGATCCCCAGGAGGTCTTGTCTAAGACCGAGGCTCGGGAGCCATGATGATCCCCAGGAGGTCTGGTCTAAGACCGAGGCTCGGGAGCCATGATGATTCCCAGGAGGTCTGGTCTAAGACCGAGGCTCGGGAGCCATGATGATCCCCAGGACGTCTGGTCTAAGACCGAGGCTCGGGAGCCATGATGATCCCCAGGAGGTCTGGTCTAAGACCGAGGCTCGGGAGCCATGATCTCCAGGAGGTCTGGTCTAAGACCGATGCTCGGGAGCCATGATGATCCCCAGGAGGTCTGGTCTAAGACCGAGGCTCGAGAGCAATGATGATCCCCAGGAGGTCTGGTCTAAGACTGAGGCTCGGGAGACATGATGATCCCCAGGAGGTCTGGTCTAAGACCGAGGCTAGGGAGCCATGATGATCCCCAGGAGGTCTGGTCTAAGACCGAGGCTCGGGAGCCATGATGATCCCCAGGAGGTCTGGTCTAAGACCGAGGCTCGGGAGCCATGATGATCCGGAGGAGGTCTGGTCTAAGACCGAGGCTCGGGAGCCATGATGATGTCCAGGAGGTCTGGTCTAAGACCGAGGCTCGGGAGCCATGATGATCCCCAGGAGGTCTGGTGTAAGACCGAGGCTCGGGAGCCATGATGATCCCCAGTAGGTCTGGTCTAAGACCGAGGCTCGGGAGCCATGATGATCCCCAGGAGGTCTGGTCTAAGACCGGGGCACGGGAGCCATGGTGATCCCCAGGAGGTCTGGTCTAAGACCGAGGCTCGGGAGCCATGATGATCCCCAGGAGGTCTGGTCTAAGACCGAGGCTCGGGAGCCATGATGATCCCCAGGATTTCTGGTCTAAGACCGAGGCTCGGGAGCCATGATGATCCCCAGGATTTCTGGTCTAAGACCGAGGCTCGGGAGCCATGATGATCTCCAGGAGGTCTGGTCTAAGACCGAGGCTCGGGAGCCATGATGATCCCCATGAGGTCTGGTCTAAGACCGAGGCTCGGGAGCCATGATGATCCCCAGGAGGTCTGGTCTAAGACCGAGGCTCGGGAGCCATGATGATCCCCAGGAGGTCTGGTCTAAGACCGAGGCTCGGGAGCCATGATGATCCCCAGGAGGTCTGGTCTAAGACCGAGGCTCGGGACCCATGATGATCCCCAGGAGGTCTGGTCTAAGACCGAGGCTCGGGAGCCATGATGATCCCCAGGAGGTCTGGTCTAAGACCGAAGCTCGGGAGCCATGATGATCCCCAGGAGGTCTGGTCTAAGACTGAGGCACGGGAGCCATGATGATCCCCAGGAGGTTTGGTCTAAGACCGAGGCTCGGGAGCCATGATGACCCCCGGAGGTCTGGTCTAAGACCGAGGCTCGGGAGCCATGATAATCCCCAGGAGGTCTGGTCTAAGACCGAGGCTCGGGAGCGATGATGATCCCCAGGAGGTCTGGTCTAAGACCGAGGCTCGGGAGCCATGATGATCCCCAGGAGGTCTGGTCTAAGACCGAGGCTCGGGAGCCATGATGATCCCCATGTGGTCTGGTCTAAGACCGAGGCTCGGGAGCCATGATGATCCCCAGGAGGTCTGGTCTAAGACTGAGGCTCGGGAGACATGATGATCCCCAGGAGGTCTGGTCTAAGACCGAGGCTCGGGAGCCATGATGATCCCCAGGAGGTCTGGTCTAAGACCGAGGCTCGGGTGCCATGATGATCCCCAGGAGGTCTGGTCTAAGACCGAGTCTCGGGAGCCATGATGATCCCCAGGAGGTCTCGTCTAAGACCGAGGCTCGGGAGCGATGATGATCCCCAGGAGGTCTGGTCTAAGACCGAGGCTCGGGAGCCATGATGATCCCCAGGAGGTCTGGTTTAAGACCGAGGCTCGGGAGCCATGATGATCCCCAGGAGGTCTGGTCTAGGACCGAGGCTCGGGAGCCATGATTATCCCCAGGAGGTCTGGTCTATGACCGAGGCTCGGGAGCCATGATGATCCCCAGGAGGTCTGGTCTAAGACCGAGGTTCGGGAGCCATGATGATCCCCAGGAGGTCTGGTCTAAGACCGAGGCTCGGGAGCCATGATGATCCCCAGGTGGTCTGGTCTAAGACCGAGGCTCGGAAGCCATGATGATCCCCAGGAGGTCTGGTCTAAGACCGAGGCTAAGGAGCCATGATGATCTCCAGGAGGTCTGTTCTAAGACCGAGGCTCGGGAGCCATGATGATCCCCAGGAGGTCTGGTCTAAGACCGAGGCTCGGGAGCCATGATGATCCCCAGGAGGTCTGGTCTAAGACCGAGGCTCGGGAGCCATGATGATCCCCAGGAGGTCTGGTCTAAGACCGAGGCTCGGGAGCCATGATGATCCCCAGGAGGTCCGGTCTAAGACCGAGGCTCGGAAGCCCTGATGATCTCCAGGAGGTCTGGTCTAAGACCGAGGCTCGGGAGCCCTGATGATCCCCAGGAGGTCTGGTGTAAGACCGAGGCTCGGGAGCCATGATGATCCCCAGGAGGTCTGGTCTAAGACCGAGGCTCGGGAGCCCTGATGATCTCCAGGAGGTCTGGTGTAAGACCGAGGCTCGGGAGCCCTGATGATCTCCAGGAGGTCTGGTCTAAGACCGAGGCTCGGGAGCCCTGATGATCCCCAGGAGGTCTGGTGTAAGACCGAGGCTCGGGAGTTATGATGATCCCCAGGAGGTCTGGTGTAAGACCGAGGCTCGGGAGCCATGATGATCCCCAGGAGGTCTGGTCTAAGACCGAGGCTCGGGAGCCCTGGGTGAAGTGAATACAGTACACATCATACACAAATAACCCGCACATAGAAGAGAGGAGCTTACGCCGACGTTTCGGTCAGACTTTGACCATTTACAAAGTCACACATAACCAGAAGTGGAGCACGACGTCTATATATAGGCAGGAAGAGGTAGTGGTGGTAGTAGTAGTAGTGGTAGAAGTAGTAGTAGTAGTAGTAGTGGTAGAAGTCGTAGTAGTAGTAGTAGTAGTGGTAGTAGTGGGGAGAGGAGGAGGAGCCAGTCAAATACAAAGACAGGGGAGCACTGCAAGGAAGCTAGGTGCCCACAGAGGGAGAGCAAGTGCACAGAGGTGGGGGGAAGGGGAAGTGATGAAATAAATAAATAATGAAGGAACAGAAACACGCGACAGAAGAAAGAAAGACAAAAAAAAGGAAAGAGGAAAGGGGAAGAGGGAGGAGAAGAAAAAATGAGGAATCAGGTTAAGTCACGGGTGTTCTGAAGTTTGGAGCATTTTACAATGTAGTGGGAGAGGAAGGCGTCTACAGAGACGAAGCCAGGACTAAGATTCATACAAGGAAAGTTGTGTATTAGAGAGGATTCAACTAGACGGTGACTGTTAAAGTTGGAAGTAGGGAAGACAGTTTTAGCGGAAGACCAGTCTATAGGATGGCTATGATCTCTGACGTGACAGAACAGAGTATTTTTAGTGTCGGCAAGCCTAACACTATTTTTGTGCTCCCTAAGTCTGCCAGAAAGAGATCGGCCAGTTTCTCCAAAGTACTGAAGAGGACAGGAGGAGCAAGAAATAGAGTAGACACCAGGAACATCTGTAGAGGGAGGAGAGGTATGAACGAGATTAGTGCGAAGAGTGTTAGTCTGGCGGAAAGTAAGCTTGATGTTTAAGGGACGGAGAGAATTGTTGAGATTAGAAAGACCGGAAATGTAGGGAAGGCAGAGGACAGAAGAGTTCCCAGGAGTAGAGAGTTTGGGAGAGAAGAAATTACGTTTAGCACGTGAGAGGGCAGAATTTATGAAATGGGAAGGGTAGCCAAGACGGGAAAACGAATTATGAAGAGTGGAAATTTCTGCTGGAAGGAACTGAGGATCACAGATGCGGAGGGCACGGAGAAAGAGGGAGATAAGAACACTTTTCTTGACAGGGGAAGCATGATAGGAAAAACAGTGAATGTACATGCCACTGTGCATAGGTTTTCGGTAAACGGAAAAGGAAAAACCTGTATCTGAGCGGCCCACCTTTCTTAAACACCAGGAGCCCAGCAGTACTGAGCGTGTTATCCTGATGCAAGGACATTCTTGGTCATGAAGCCTCAGAAACTAATTTCAACCTCACAAAATCACTTATTTCGTGATTTCATTAATATAGACTGCTGTTGAAGGCTGCTACACCATATACGATGAAGGTGTAATTAGGCTCCATGTTCGCCTATCAGCGGGGTCGCATCCTGGGATAAAATTGACCTAATTTGCCCGAAATGTTCAGCATAACAAGCGGCTTTCTAATATATAGTAGTATGTCATTGATGTCATCTAGATCTGTATATCTTGTATGTACTTGTAGAAATAAAGATATTATTATTATTATGATAAGGAAAGTTGCTGGCGTGGATCTACATTTAAAAGTATTTAGTACGGTGCCATGTTTCATGCTTCTTAACCAACTGTGGTGTTGTCATCTATATTCCTGTATACCTTGTACATGTACTTGTAGAAATATTATTATATTATATGTGCTATGAGGACGAGAACGAAAGGCACGAGAGTCGTGCCTGACCGCATTTGATGTTCTGTTGCTCAATAAACGCATTCGCTAAATGCCTTTGCGAAATCCGTGTAGGTTTCAACTGTATTTCGTTATCTTCCCTAGCAGCCGTAATTTCCTGGCTTGTCGTGGAGACAAGCATGATTATCCCGCTGTAAATCTATGCTGGTCCAGGTGATTCATGTAATACTCGAACTTATTCATAGAGTCTAGAATTAGGCGTCTAATCACCGTTTCACAGATATTCATGAGGTGTGATGTTAATGTGTGTAATAGAGTGTTATACAGCCTCGCCTGTGCATGGCAGACACACACTGCATGACTTCAGTACTCTAGGTCTTCATCTAGATCTAAGGTCTAGTGATGACATTAGTAATTAACACAAATAATAACGTTTGTAATCATAGAAATTATGAAAATAGTAACCAGAAGCAAGTAGTGATAATCATTTTATTCCACCCATTCCACTATCACTATCCCCTCCCCGACCACTACAACACTACTCACGCCCGATCACTACAACACTACCCTCGCCCGACCACTACAACACTACTCTCGCCCGATCACTACAACTCTACCCACGCCCGACCACTACAACACTACTCTCGCCCGACCACTACAACTCTACCCTCGCCCGACCACTACAACACTACTCTCGCCCGATCACTACAACTCTACCCTCGCCCGACCACTACAACTCTACCCTCGCCCGACCACTACAACACTACCCTCGCCCGACCACTACAACACTACTCTCGCCCGACCACTACAACACTACTCTCGCCCGACCACTACAACTCTACCCTCGCCCGACTACTACAACTCTACCCTCGCCCGACCACTACAACACTACCCTCGCCCGACCACTACAACACTACTCTCGCCCGACCACTACAACACTACCCTCGCCCGACCACTACAACTCTACCCTCGCCCGACCACTACAACACTACCCTCGCCCGACCACTACAACTCTACCCTCGCCCGACCACTACAACTCTACCCTCGCCCGACTACTACAACTCTACCCTCGCCCGACCACTACAACACTACCCTCGCCCGACCACTACAACACTACTCTCGCCCGACCACTATAACTCTACCCTCGCCCGACCACTGCAACTCTACCCTCGCCCGACCACTACAACACTACCCTCGCCCGACCACTACAACACTACCCTCGCCCGACCACTACAACACTACCCTCGCCCGACCACTACAACTCTACCCTCGCCCGACCACTACAACTCTACCCTCGCCCGACCACTACAACACTACCCTCGCCGACCACTACAACCTACCCTCGCCCGACCACTACAACACTACCCTCGCCCGACCACTACAACACTACCCTCGCCCGACCACTACAACTCTACCTTCGCCCGACCACTACAGCTCTACCCTCGCCCGACCACTACAACTCTACCTTCGCCCGACCACTACAACTCTACCCTCGCCCGACCACTACAACTCTACCCTCGCCCGACCACTACAACTCTACCTTCGCCCGACCACTAACAACTCTACCCTCGCCCTGACCACTACAACACTACCCTCGCCCGACCACTAAAACACTACCCTCGCCCGACCACTACAACTCTACCCTCGCCCGACCACTACCAACTCTACCCTCGCCCGACCACTACAACACTACCCTCGCCCACCACTACAACTCTACCCTCGCCCGACCACTACAACACTACCCTCGCCTGACCACTAACACTCTGCCCTTTCACGACCACTACAACTCTTTCCTCCCACGACCATTACCACTCTCTGCTCCCCTGTCCACAACCACTCTCTCCTCCCCTGTCCACAACCACTCCCTCCTCACCTGTCCACAACCACTCTCTCCTCCCCTGTCCACAACCACTCTCTCCTCCCCTGTCCACAACCACTCCCTCCTCCCCTGTCCACAACCACTCTCTCCTCCCCTGTCCACAACCACTCCCTCCTCCCCTGTCCACAACCACTCCCTCCTCCCCTGTCCACAACCACTCTCTCCTCCCCTGTCCACAACCACTCTCTCCTCCCCTGTCCACAGCCACTCTCTCCTCCCACGACCCTTACCACTCTCCTCCTGCCAACAACCACTCCTCCCCCAGTCGTCCGCTACCAAACTCTCCTCCCCCAACCACAACCACTCTACCCTCCCCCGACGGCTACCACTCTACCCTCCCCAGACCACTACCACTCTGCTCTCCCCCGTCCACTATACTACTATCTCCTCCCCCGTCCACTACCACCCTCCCTTCCCAACAAGTGCCACACGTCACAGCCTGGATGACCAGGCAAGCACCAGACAAGCATGGTGAAGAACCAGGCTCTTGGAGTAGCAAAACTCTCGAAACCCTTCAGTGGTATATCAAAGATGTCCTTAATTTTCTGTTTTCCTAAAACCTAGTCTCATTTTCTTCAACCTAACCTTGTTCTGTTTGTTTTTATTTCAACTTAGCCTTGTTCTGTTTGTTTTTATTCAACCTAGCCTTGTTCTGTTTGTTTTTATTTCAACTTAGCCTTGTTCTGTTTGTTTTTATTCAACTTAGCCTTGTTCTGTTTGTTTTTATTCAACCTAGTCTTGTTCTGTTTGTTTTTATTCAACCTAGTCTTGTTCTGTTTGTTTTTATTCAACCTAGCCTTGTTCTGTTTGTTTTTATTCAACTTAGCCTTGTTCTGTTTGCTTTTATTCAACTTAGCCTTGTTCTGTTTGTTTTTATTCAACCTAGTCTTGTTCTGTTTGTTTTTATTCAACCTAGCCTTGTTCTGTTTGCTTTTATTCAACTTAGCCTTGTTCTGTTTGTTTTTATTCAACTTAGCCTTGTTCTGTTTGTTTTTATTCAACCTAGCCTTGTTCTGTTTGTTTTTATTTCAACTTAGCCTTGTTCTGTTTGTTTTTATTCAACCTAGCCTTGTTCTGTTTGTTTTTATTCAACCTAGCCTTGTTCTGTTTGTTTTTATTCAACTTAGCCTTGTTCTGTTTGCTTTTATTCAACTTAGCCTTGTTCTGTTTGTTTTTATTCAACCTAGCCTTGTTCTGTTTGTTTTTATTTCAACTTAGCCTTGTTCTGTTTGTTTTTATTCAACCTAGTCTTGTTCTGTTTGTTTTTATTCAACCTAGCCTTGTTCTGTTTGTTTTTATTTTAACTTAGCCTTGTTCTGTATGTTTTTATTCAACGTAGCCTTGTTCTGTTTGTTTTTATTCAACTTAGCCTTGTTCTGTTTGTTTTTATTCAACCTAGCCTTGTTCTGTATGTTTTTATTCAACCTAGTCTTGTTCTGTTTGTTTTTATTCAACCTAGCCTTGTTCTGTTTGTTTTTATTCAACTTAGCCTTGTTCTGTTTGCTTTTATTCAACTTAGCCTTGTTCTGTTTGTTTTTATTCAACCTAGCCTTGTTCTGGTTGTTTTTATTTCAACTTAGCCTTGTTCTGTTTATTTTTATTTCAACTTAGCCTTGTTCTGTTTGTTTTTATTCAACCTAGCCTTGTTCTGTATGTTTTTATTCAACCTAGTCTTGTTCTGTTTGTTTTTATTCTACCTAGCCTTGTTCTGTTTGTTTTTATTCAACTTAGCCTTGTTCTGTTTGTTTTTATTCAACCTAGCCTTGTTCTGTTTGTTTTTATTTTAACTTAGCCTTGTTCTGTATGTTTTTATTCAACCTAGCCTTGTTCTGTTTGTTTTTATTCAACTTAGCCTTGTTCTGTTTGTTTTTATTCAACTTAGCCTTGTTCTGTTTGTTTTTATTCAACTTAGCCTTGTTCTGTTTGTTTTTATTCAACTTAGCCTTGTTCTGTATGTTTTTATTCAATTTAGCCTTGTTCTGTATGTTTTTATTCAACTTAGCCTTGTTCTGTTTGTTTTTATTCAACTTAGCCTTGTTCTGTTTGTTTTTATTCAACCTAGCCTAGTTCTGTTTGTTTTTATTCAGCCTAGCCTTGTTCTGTTTGTTTTTATTTCAACTTAGCCTTGTTCTTTTTGTTTTTATTCAACTTAGCCTTGTTCTGTATGTTTTTATTCAACTTAGCCTTGTTCTGTTTGTTTTTATTCAACTTAGCCTTGTTCTGTTTGTTTTTATTCAACCTAGCCTAGTTCTGTTTGTTTTTATTCAGCCTAGCCTTGTTCTGTTTGTTTTTATTTCAACTTAGCCTTGTTCTGTTTGTTTTTATTCAACCTAGCCTTGTTCTGTTTGTTTTTATTTCAACTTAGCCTTGTTCTGTTTGTTTTTATTCAACCTAGCCTTGTTCTGTTTGTTTTTATTTCAACTTAGCCTTGTTCTGTTTGTTTTTATTCAACCTAGCCTTGTTCTGTTTGTTTTTATTCAACCTAGCCTTGTTCTGTTTGTTTTTATTCAACCTAGCCTTGTTCTGTTTGTTTTTATTCAACCTAGCCTTGTTCTGTTTGTTTTTATTCAAGCTAACTTTATTTTCCTTGTTGTATAATCTTTCAACTTTTCGTTGTCAACCCACAACTTAGACTCATTTTAATTATTGTCTTTGACTTGCCTCAGTCTATCTTCATTTTCCTTATCTTCTCACCACCCAGCGTCATTCTCTTGTTTTCCCACAACCTCTTCTTATACTCATGTTCAACAACCTATCTTCATTTTCAATGTTATTTTCTTAGAGGACAAGTTTCAGTTACTTCAGTCACTTTCAAAACTGGCGAAATTTCCGGGTTGGAGAATATTCAGAAAACTTTCACTACACGTGTTCCTACCGTCAAGCAGGTCAGTTACTGTGAATGTTTGAAGTCCCTTCACCTGTACTCCTTAGAACGTAGGGGAGAAAGAGACATCATAATTTACACCAGGAAAATTCTAGAGGAATTTGTTCCAAATCTTCACACAGAAATCACTTCCATGGCAGGCGGTGCAACATCCCCCCAGTGAAAAGTAAGGGTGATATGAATACACTAAGAGATAACACAAGTGTCCGGGGCCCAGCAAGCATAAAAGGGATTACCAATAGACCCCTGGCTGTCTTCATGAGTGAGTTGGACAGACACATAAAGTCAATATCTGACCAACCGGGCTATGATTCGTATGTTTGATTGTGTGTGTGACTAGCAGTAACAGCCTGGTTGATTAGGGACTGATCCACCATGAGGCCTGGTCATGGACAGGGCCGCGGGGGCTTTGACCCCCGAAACACCCTCCAGGGAGGTATGTATCCACCATTTCCTTCGACCTTTCGCTATACACCGTTCTTGTCCTTACGTGCTCCCCGACGTTCCCAGTGTTAATCTGTCCTAAGCAAATAAAAAAAAATAACATCAGGCGACACATCTGGCAGCGACGTGTCTGGTCAACGTTCAAATGTGCACGGTTGTCAGGGGTGGTGTGAGGCTTGTCACAGGTCTCAGACCATCCTGGAGGGTACACAAGCCACGGACCTGCTGGCTATGGCGTGCCTCAAGGCACTCACAATACATTTATTAAGTCCCACGTATAAATCGTTTATACTTTGGGTTTGCAAGGTAGCTGCGCTACAGTGTGTCGTGGTGTAGCGGCGCTACAGTGTGTCATGGTGTAGCGGCGCTACAGTGTGTCATGGTGTAGCGGCGCTACAGTGTGTCGTGGTGTAGCGGCGCTCTACAGTGTGTCATGGTGAGCGGCGCTACAGTGCGTCATGTGTAGCGGGCTAATTGTTCTTTAGCGGCGCTACAGTTGTTCATGGTGTAGCGGCGCAATGTGCTGTTGGGCTATCAGTGTGTCGTGGTTGTAGCGGCGCTACAGTGTTCATGGTGGTTGAGCGGCCTCCAGTGGTCTTGGTGGAGCGGCCTACAGTGCGTCATGGTTTGCGGCGCTTACAGTGCGTCGTTGGAGGCGGTCGCTACAGTGTGTAAGGGTGTAGCGGAGCTACAGTGCGTCATGGTGTAGCGGCGCGCTACAGTGTGTCATGGTGGTTGAAGGGCGCTTAACAGTGCGTAATGGTGTAGCGGCGCTACAGTGTGTCATGTGTTGTGCGGTGCTACAGTGCGTCATGGTTGTTAGGGCGCTACGTGTGTCGTGGTACTAATGTCATGGTTAGCGGCGCTACATGTGTCCGTGAACGCGCTCAGTGCGTATGGTGTGCGCGCTACAGTGTTTTGGTGTAGCTCGCTTACAGTGCGTCATGGTGTAGCGGCGCTACAGTGTGTCATGGTGTAGCGGCGCTAAAGTGCGTAATGTGTAGCGGCGCACTGTGTCAGGGTAGCGGTGCTACAGTGGTCATGTTGTAGCGGCGTACAGGTGTGGTGTGAGGCTGCTACAGTGCTCATTGTAGCGGTACATTGTGTAGTGGTGTAGCGAGCATACAGTGCGTCTGGTGTAGCGTGCTAAAAGTGTCTCATGATTAGCGGCGCTCCATGCGTCATGGTTGTAGCTGGGCTACAGAGCGTCATGGTGTAGCGGTGTTGCAGTGCGTCATGGTGTAGCGGCGCTACAGTGTGTATGGTGTAGCGGTGCTATGTGGTCATTGTGTAGCGGTGCTGCAGTGCGTCATGGTGTAGCTGTGCGCTCAGTGTGCGTCATTGGTGTAGCGGGCTACAGTGCGTCATGGTGTAGCGGTGCTGCAGTGCGTCATGGTGTAGCGGCGCTACAGCGTGTCATGGTGTAGCGGTGCTACAGTGCGTCATTGTATAGCGGTGCTGCAGTGCGTCATGGTGTAGCGGGCTGCAGTGTGTCATGGTGTAGCGGCGCTACAGGTTCATGGTGAGCGGTGCTGCAGTGGTCATGGTGTAGCGGCGCTACAGTGTGTCATGGTGTAGCGGCGCTACAGCGTCTCATGGTGCAGCGGTGCTGCAGTGCGTCATGGTGTAGCGGCGCTACAGTGTGTCATGGTGTAGCGGCGCTACAGCGTCTCATGGTGCAGCGGTGCTGCAGTGCGTCATGGTGTAGCGGTGCTGCAGTGCGTCATGGTGTAGCAGTGCTGCAGTGCGTCATGGTGTAGCGGCGCTACAGTGCGTCATGGTGTAGCGGCGCTACAGTGCGTCATGGTGTAGCGGCGCTACAGTGCGTCATGGTGTAGCGGTGCTGCAGTGCGTCATGGTGTAGCGGTGCTACAGTGCGTCATGGTGTAGCGGTGCTGCAGTGCGTCATGGTGTAGCGGCGCTACAGTGTGTCATGGTGTAGCGGCGCTACAGTGCGTCATGGTGTAGCGGCGCTACAGTGCGTCATGGTGTAGCGGCGCTACAGTGCGTCATGGTGTAGCGGCGCTACAGTGTGTCATGGTTTTGGGGTGCTACAGTGCATCATGGTGTAGCGGCGCTACATGTGTGTCATGGTGTAGCGGCGTTACAGTACGTCATGGTGTAGCGGCGCTACAGTGTGTCATGGTTGTAGCGGCGTTACAGTCGTCATGGTGTTAGCGGGCTACAGTGTGTCATGGTGTAGCGGCGTTACAGTACGTCATGGTGTAGCGGCGCTACAGTGTGTCATGGTGTAGCGGCGTTACAGTACGTCATGGTGTAGCGGAGCTACAGTGTGTCATGGTGTAGCGGCGCTACAGTGCGTCATGGTGTAGCGGGGCTACAGTGCGTCATGGTGTAGCGGCGTTACAGTAGTCATGGTGTAGCGGAGCTACAGTGTGTCGGGTGTAGCGGCGCTACAGTGTGTCATGGTGTAGCGGCGCTACAGTGTGTCATGGTGTAGCGGCGTTACAGTACGTCATGGTGTAGCGGAGCTACAGTGTGTCATGGTGTAGCGGCGCTACAGCGTGTCATGGTGTAGCGGCGCTACAGTGTGTCATGGTGTAGCGGCGCTACAGTGTCATGGTGTAGCGGCGCTACAGTGTGTCATGGTGTAGCGGAGCTACAGTGTGTCATGGTGTAGCGGCGCTACAGTGTGTCATGGTGTAGCGGAGCTACAGTGTGTCATGGTGTAGCGGCGCTACAGTGTGTCATGGTGTAGCGGCGCTACAGTGTGTCATGGTGTAGCGGAGCTACAGTGTGTCATGGTGTAGCGGCGCTACAGTGTGTCATGGTGTAGCGGCGCTACAGTGTCATGGTGTAGGGAGCTACAGTGTGTCATGGTGTAGCGGCGCTACAGTACGTCATGGTGTAGCGGAGCTACAGTGTCATGGTGTAGCGGAGCTACAGTGTGTCATGGTGTAGCGGCGCTACAGTGTGTCATGGTGTAGCGGAGCTACAGTGTGTCATGGTGTAGCGGGCTACAGTGTGTCATGGTGTAGCGGCGCTACAGTGTGTCATGGTGTAGCGGCGCTACAGTGTCATGGTGTAGCGGCGCTACAGTGTGTCATGGTGTAGCGGCGCTACAGTACGTCATGGTGTAGCGGAGCAGCTACATTTGTCATGGTGTAGCGGACGCTACAGTGTGTCATGGTGTAGCGGCGCTACAGTACGTCATGGTGTAGCGGAGCTACAGTGTCATGGTGTAGCGGCGCTACAGTGTGTCATGGTGTAGCGGCGCTACAGTACGTCATGGTGTCGGGTGCTAGCGTCATGGTGTAGCGGCGCTACAGTGTGTCATGGTGTAGGGCGGCAGGGCGTACAGTGTCATGGTGTAGCGGCGCTACAGTGTGTCATGGTGTAGCGGCGTACAGTGTGTCATGGTGTAGCGGAGCTACAGTGTGTCATGGTGTAGCGGCGCTACAGTGTGTCATGGTGTAGCGGCGCTACAGTGTGTCATGGTGTAGCGGCGCTACAGTGTGTCATGGTGTAGCGGCGCTACAGTGTGTCATGGTGTAGCGGCGCTACAGTGTGTCATGGTGTAGCGGCGCTACAGTGTGTCGTGGTGTAGCGGCGCTACAGTGTGTCGTGGTGTAGCGACGCTACAGTACGTCATGGTGTAGCGGAGCTACAGAGGGTAGCACACGCGCTACCCGCCGCTCCCTCCACAACACTACCTGTCCAGCCTATTCAATTTAATCCTTCTTACAACTACCGACAAAGAGGCGAATCCTTTTATCAATATGTTTTTTGGGTTCTTTTCACAGAGATTTCTCTCCGTGAATTGAAGCTGACACCGCTGTGCATCCTTCTGTCAGACGACGTAACTCACACCAGCGCTGACGCCACTGTGGATCCTTCTGTCAGACGACGTAACTCACACCAGCGCTGACGCCACTGTGGATCCTTCTGTCAGACGACGTAACTCACACCAGCGCTGATGCCACTGTGACCTTCAGTCAGACCGTAACTCACACCAGCGCGACGCCACTGTGCATCCTTCTGTCAGGGTCCGCAGACGTAACTACAACACCACACACCTCGCCAAGGATCATTACAACTCATCGCTTTATTTCTGCTGTTAGCTAATGAAAATAATTGAGCAATTTTAATTATTCCACTGTGGAATTTGTGAGAGTGGACCGCACCTTGAAGATGTGAAGGCAGCCTCAGATATACTGACCTGTGTGACCTTATCTGGCAATGATGGTAGTGTAGGAGAGCCAGCTGTGTGAGCCTATCTGGGCAATTTATGTGTAGTGTAGGAGAGTCAGCGCTGTGACCTTATCTGGCAATAATGGTGTGTAGGAGAAGCCCCGCTGTTGGCCCTTGATCTGGCATAATGGTAATCATAGGAGAGCCAGCTGTGTGACATTATCTGGCAATAATGGTAGTGTAGGAGAGCCAGCTGTGTGACATTATCTGGCAATAATGGTAGTGTATGAGAGCCAGCTGTGTGGCCTTATCTGGCAATAAGGTAGTGTAGGTGAGCCAGCTGTGTGTACCTTATCTGGCAAGATAATGTCAGTGTAGGAGAGCCAGCTGTGTACATTACTGGCAATATGTAGTGTAGGAGAGCCACTGTGTGGCCTTATCTGGCAATAAAAACAGGTGATGCAGAGGCCGCTGTAGTGGCCTTATCTGCAAAAGGTAGTGTAGGAGCAGGACAGCTGTGTGACATTATCTGGCAAAATGGTAGTGTAGGGACCCGTGGTGACCTTATCTGGCAATAATGGTAGTGTAGGAGAGCCAGCTGTGTGACCTTATCTGGCAATAATGGTAGTGTAGGAGAGCCAGCTGTGTGACATTATCTGGCAATAATGGTAGTGTAGGAGAGTCAGCTGTGACCTTATCAGGCATATGTGGTATTTGTCAGGAGAGCCAGCTCGTGTGACCTTATCTGGCATAATGGGAGGTAGCGAGAGCCAGCGTCGGCCTTATCTGGCAATAATTGGTAGTGAGGAGACCAGCTGTGTACTTATCTGGAATAATTGGTAGGTAGGAGAGCCAGCTGTGTGACCTTATCTGGCAATAATGGTAGTGTAGGAGAGCCAGCTGTGTGACCTTATCTGGCAATAATGGTAGTGTAGGAGAGCCAGCTGTGTGACCTTATCTGGCAATAATGGTAGTGTAGGAGAGCCAGCTGTGTGAGCTTATCTAGGCAAATAACGGTAGTGTAGGAGAGCCAGCTGTGTGACCTTATCTGGCAATAATGGTAGTGTAGGAGAGCCAGCTGTGTGACCTTATCTGGCAATAATGGTAGTGTAGGAGAGCCAGCTGTGTGACCTTATCTGGCAATAATGGTAGTGTAGGAGAGCCAGCTGTGTGACCTTATCTGGCAATAATGGTAGTGTAGGAGAGCCAGCTGTGTGACCTTATCTGGCAATAATGGTATGGGTAGGAGAGCCACTGATGTGACCTATCAGGCAAATGGTCGTGTATGAGAGCCACTGTGTGACCTTACTGGCCATAAAGGTAGTTAGAGCAGCTGTGTGCCTTATATGAAAAAATGGTAGTGTTAGGAGAGCCTGCTGTGTGTGACCTTATCTGGCAATAATGGTAGTGTAGGAGAGCCAGCTGTGTGACCTTATCTGGCAATAATGGTAGTGTAGGAGAGCCAGCTGTGTGACCTTATCTGGCAATAATGGTAGTGTAGGAGAGCCAGCTGTGGCAGCGGTGGAAGAGGTGAGGTTGAATGTTTGTATTGTGAGCATCATATCTGGCAGCAGTGAACATCATGTCTGGCAGCAGTGAACATCATGTCTGGTAGCAGTGAACATCATGTCTGGCAGCAGTGAACATCATGTCTGGTAGCAGTGAACATTATGTCTGGCAGCAGTGAACATCATGTCTGGCAGCAGTGAACATCATGTCTGGTAGCAGTGAACATTATGTCTGGCAGCAGTGAACATCATGTCTGGCAGCAGTGAACATCATGTCTGGTAGCAGTGAACATTATGTCTGGTAGCAGTGAACATTATGTCTGGCAGCAGTGAACATCATGTCTGGCAGCAGTGAACATCATGTCTGGTAGCAGTGAACATCATGTCTGGTAGCAGTGAACATTATGTCTGGCAGCAGTGAACATCATGTCTGGTAGCAGTGAACATCATGTCTGGTAGCAGTGAACATCATGTCTGGCAGCAGTGAACATTATATCTGGTAGCAGTGAACATCATGTCTGGTAGCAGTTAGTTAAGTTTAATATGTTTATTATGCACCCCATACCCATCCTGTGGGCGGTAGTCAAAAGATTACAGAGGTACATAATGGGTCCAGGGACTGGGCCTCAAAGTTTTGATAGCTGAGCAAGTTACAGAGGCAATGAATTCACAATTTACAAAGGTAATGAACTCACAATTTACAAAGGTAATGAACTCCAGGTAGGTCTAGTCACAATCATTACAAGTTACAAAGGTATTTACAGATTACAGAGGTACACAATGGGTCCAGGGACCGGGCTCCAAAGTTTTGATGGCTGAACTAGGTACAAGGTAATGAACTCACAAGTTACAAAGGTAATGAACTCACAAGTTACAAAGGTAATGAATACTGTAAGAATGGTTACTTACGTTTATACATGGCTGCAATCATGAACAAATTTTAGAGTAATGAGCAATTCACACTTCCACACCCGGTCACAACTGTAGTGAGTTATTGGTGCAATAACTCACTACAGTTGTGACCGGGTGTGGAAGTGTGAATTGCTCATTACTCTAAAATTTGTTCATGATTGCAGCCATGTATAAACGTAAGTAACCATTCTTACAGTATTCATTACCTTTGTAACTTGTGAGTTCATTACCTTTGTAACTTGTGAGTTCATTACCTTGTACCTAGTTCAGCCATCAAAACTTTGGAGCCCGGTCCCTGGACCCATTGTGTACCTCTGTAATCTGTAAATACCTTTGTAACTTGTAATGATTGTGACTAGACCTACCTGGAGTTCATTACCTTTGTAAATTGTGAGTTCATTACCTTTGTAAATTGTGAATTCATTGCCTCTGTAACTTGCTCAGCTATCAAAACTTTGAGGCCCAGTCCCTGGACCCATTATGTACCTCTGTAATCTTTTGACTACCGCCCACAGGATGGGTATGGGGTGCATAATAAACATATTAAACTTAACTAACTGCTACCAGACATGATGTTCACTGCTACCAGATATAATGTTCTGGTAGCAGTGAACATTATGTCTGGCAGCAGTGAACATCATGTCTGGTAGCAGTGAACATCATGTCTGGTAGCAGTGAACATCATGTCTGGCAGCAGTGAACATCATGTCTGGTAGCAGTGAACATCATGTCTGGTAGCAGTGAACATCATGTCTGGCAGCAGTGAACATCATGTCTGGCAGCAGTGAACATCATGTCTGGTAGCAGTGAACATCATGTCTGGTAGCAGTGAACATCATGTCTGGCAGCAGTGAACATCATGTCTGGTAGCAGTGAACATTATATCTGGTAGCAGTGAACATCATGTCTGGCAGAAGTGAACATCATGTCTGGCAGCAGTGAACATCATATCTGGTAGCAGTGAACATCATGTCTGGCAGAAGTGAACATCATGTCTGGCAGCAGTGAACATCATGTCTGGCAGCAGTGAACATCATATCTGGTAGCAGTGAACATCATGTCTGGCAGAAGTGAACATGTTGGCAGCATGAACATCATATCTGGTAGCAGTGAACATCATGTCTGGCAGAAGTGAACATCATGTCTGGCAGCAGTGAACATCATATCTGGTAGCAGTGAACATCATGTCTGGCAGAAGTGAACATCATGTCTGGCAGCAATGAACATCATGTCTGGCAGAAGTGAACATCATGTCTGGCAGCAATGAACATCATGTCTGGCAGCAGCGAACATCATGTCTGGCAGCAGTGAACATCATGTCTGGCAGCAGTGAACATCATGTCTGGCAGCAGCGAACATCATGTCTGGCAGCAGTGAACATCATGTCTGGCAGCAGTGAACATCATGTCTGGCAGAAGCGAACATCATGTCTGGCAGCAATGAACATCATGTCTGGCAGCAGCGAACATTATGTCTGGCTGCAGTGGCCAATACGTCCTAAAGGATACTTGATGGATTTTTTGGGGGAATTTTAACGCCTCCGCGGCTTGGCGCCAGACCAGACCTCCTGGTGGATCGATGCCTGATCATCCACGCTATTGCTGGAGGCCACACGAGCTATGAACCACAGCCCGGCCGATGAGAAACTTACTTAACTAATTTTGTTCCTTATTGAAGACAGTTAATGGTCTGTTAGTAATGCCCGTCATATGTGGAGGGAGGCTGTTGAAAAGTCTTGAGCACCTTACACTTAGTTTACGCATGGCTCCGTGCTTTTCACTGGAGCATTTTGCATCATCTGCCAAGTTTCTTTTCTTAATAGGTAGTGATATCCGCATAGATTCAGAATTAGTTCCTCTGGAGACTACATTCAAGGAGGACAGGTCGTGGGACTTCAAAGCTTCTTAGTAATTTAGGGGTTTGGCTGAATTTGTACGTTGTTAGCGTACAGCAATATTCCAGCCTAGAGAGAGAACAAGTGACTTAGGTGTCCCGTAGCTCGGTTGGTAGCGCACTCATCTCACACCTTGAAGTCTGTGATTCGATCCCAAGTACGGATGGAAACATTTGGGTGTTTCCTGAATACATCTGCTGTCCTTGTTCACTTACTAGTAAGTAGGTACCTGGGTGTTAGCCGACTGGTGTGGGTCGCATCCTGGGGATGACAACCACCACGTCTTGCAGGGGCAACCACCACATCTGGCAGGGTAAGCCACCACGTCTGACAGGGGAAGCCGTGCCACGTCTTGTAGGGGCGGCAGCCACCACCTCTGGCAGGGGAAGCCACATCGTCTGGCCGGAGCAACCACCACTTCTGGCAGGGGCAGCCCTACGTCTGGCAGGGGAAGCCACCAGACACATCAAACGTCGCCGCTGTCAGGCGTATCGGCAGCATCAGCAACCATTACCAGCCGAGGTGTCACTATGACGACCAGCGCTCCAGATGGCAGATAGTATTTATACGTCTTTTTCTGTTTTTTTTTTTTTATGTGTGTTGCGATAGTCAGTTGATACTCACTTATTCTTTAATCCTTCAGATGTGTGCCTACACTTATTAAATACAGGAGTCATGATCACTGCAGACCAGATATATACGACGACCCATGCATTAGCCAAGAATGTTCAAGAGCTTCGTTGCAGAGCAGTTGATGGGGATCACTAGTTTATAGATTTTGGGTTGGTCACTAGAGGGCTTTATACCCCCCCCCCCATCCCTATATTTCCCATCCTCCTTCACACCATAAGGAAAAAGTTAAGGCGATAGGTAAATTATATTGTTAAGTATTATTATTACTGATAGGTAAATTATGTTGTTTTAATATATATGTGTAACCATTTATATATTTTTAGAGAGGATAGGTTACGTTACTGAGTTTGGATTGGTGGAAACTAAAGTTAGGCAGGTAAAAATAATACATAACTTTAGTTAAGTTGCAGTTACATCGTTTTCTTAACTTAATAGAAAAGAGACTGTTATATTTACATGGGTCTCTGATACAACACTCGGCCAGACGAAATACATGAAGCACTATTCAGAAACGCTGTAAAAACTACCGTGAACCCAAATATCAAAATATGTATTACAGAAGGTCAATGCATTACACCAGCTCAACTTTCCTCACACTGTACTGGAAAAACATCACGCAAAATAAATCACAGAATAGAAATGAAAGGAATATGGCAAAAATGGCTTCTGTAATCCTGGGCGTATAATCTGGAAGGTACACTGAGGGCAACATGATGAGAATGTGGGGAGAGGAGGACCAGAAGTTAACACAGGAAGTTGATGGGGGATAAAAGTAGGGAGAGTAAGGGAAAAGTGAACAGAAGGAAGGTAAAAGTGGTGAGAGGACTGGAGGCAGCAGTGATCCACTAATATCAAAATACAACTTCCTGGTCTCAATAAAACCTTGATATTATCCAATGAGATTATGTGTGGCAGTGAAAAAGGACGAATTTGAAGGGAAGAAAAAGGTCGGAGCCTTTTAAAGGAAGATTAATGGAGAGTGTTGAAGGTAAACATTTACACTGGCAACACAACATTACAATAACAGTGTTCCACAGGGAAACATTTAGTCTTAAAAGGATGAATTTATGCAACACATTACAACCTGACGCTCGATATTGTGTATGTTAATGTTAAATTAACAAGAGATAAAAAAATTAAAGAAAGTAAATTAGGCCGGAAATTGCATTAATTTTGCGTTAATCTTACCCAGAAAAGTGACTCTGGTATTGTGCTAACAATCTTCCTCACACTGGTTACAATCTTCCTCACACTGGTTACAATCTTCCTCACACTGGTTACAATCTTCCTCACACTGGTTACAATCTTCCTCACACTGGCTACAATCTTCCTCACACTGGTTACAATCTTCCTCACACTGGTTACAATCTTCCTCACACTGGCTACAATCTTCCTCACACTGGTTACAATCTTCCTCACACTGGCTACAATCTTCCTCCACACACTGGTACAATCTTCCTCACACTGGATTACAATCTTCCTCACACTGGCTACAATCTTCCCCACTGGCTACAATCTTCATCACCACTGGTACAATCTTCATCACACGGTTTAAAAATTTTCCCCACATGGCTTCAATTTCCTCACATGCTACAATCTTCATCAACTGGCTAAATCTTCCCCAATGGGTTTCAATCTTCCTCACACTGGTACAACTTCTTCAATGGCTAAAATCTTTTACAAATGGGTTCAATCTTTCACACTGTACAAACTTCCCCACATGGACAATTTTCCCAACTGGCCAATCTTCCTCCACTGAAAAAAATCTTTCACATGGAAAAAATCTTCCTCCCCTGCAACAATCTTTTCACATGGCTACAATTTCCTCCATGCAAAAAATCTTCTTTACATGGGTACAAATTTCCCTTCACCTGCAAAAATTCCTACACTGGTACAATCCCTTCCCCCACACTGGGTACAATCTTCCTCACACGGGAAAAAATCTTCCAAAACTGCAAATCTTCCTCACCTGCAAAAATCTTCCTCAAGGAAAAAATTTCCTCACATGCAAAAATTTTTACCTCAACAATTTCCCCCCTACAAAATCTTCTTCACACTGCAAAATTTTTAAGCTCAAATTTTTACAATGGCAACAAATTTCTAACTGGCTACAACTTTCTTCACAATGCACATCTTCCTCACACTGGCTTTCAATCTTCCTCCACTGGCTACATCTTCATTCACAGGCAAAAATCTTCCTCACACTGGCTAAAATCTTCCTTTACACTGGCAGTAATCTTCCTCACACTGGTTCAATCTTCCTCACACTGGTTACAATTTCCTCACACTGGTTACAATCTTCCTCACACTGGCTACAATCTTCCTTCACACTGACAACAATCTTCCTCACACTGGCTACAATCTTCCTCACACTGACAACAATCTTCCTTTACACTGACCATACAATCTTCCTCACACTGCAAAAATCTTCCTACACTGGGCTACAATTCCTCACACTGACAACAATCTTCCTCACACTGCAAAAATCTTCCTCACACTGACAACCCAAACTTTCTCACACTGGCTACAATCTTCCTCAAACTGGCAACAATCTTCTCACAAATGACAACAATCTTCCTCACACTGACAACAATCTTCTCACCACTGGCTACAATCTTCCTCACAATGACAAAAATCTTCCTCCACTGGTTACAATCTTCCTCACACTGGCTACAATCTTCCCCGTAACACTTGACAACATCTTCCTCACACTGGCAAAATCTTCCTCAAAATTGGCAAATCTTCCTCACACTGGTTCAATCTTCCTTACAATGGACAATTCCTCACACTGGACAATCTTCCTCACACTGGCTACAATCTTCCTACACTACAACAATCTTCCTCACACTGGCTACAATCTTCCTTTACACTACAACAATCTTCCTCACACTGGACAATCTTCCTCACACTGGTCAATCTTCCTCACCTGACAACACTTTAACCCCTTCCTCACACTGGCTAACAATCTTCCTCACATGACAACAAACTTCCTCACACTGGCTACAATCTTCCTCACATTGACAACAATCTTTCTCACACTGGCCCACAATCTTCCTCACAAAACCCGGCTTCAATTTCCTCACATGCAAATATTCTTTTACACTGGCTTCAATTTCTCACAAGGCTTCAATCTTCCACACTGCTCAATCTTCCTCACACTGGCTTCAATTTCCTCACACTGGCTTCAATCTTCCTCACATGGTTAAAATCTTCCTCACATTTGGCTTCAATCTTCCTCACACTGGCAACAATCTTCCTCAATTTGGGTACAAACTTCCTCACACTGGCAAAAATCTTCCTCACACTGACACAATCTTCCCTGCACATTTAAATGACAACAATCTTCCTCACACTGGCTTCAATCTTCCCACACCTACAACTTTTTCCTCACACTTCTTGCTACTCTTCTTCTAACAACCTTCGGCTACAATCTTCCTCACACTGGCAACAATCTTCCTCACACTGCAACAATCTTCCTCACACTGACAACAATCTTCCTCACACTGGCTACAATCTTCCTCACACTGACAACAATCTTCCTCACACTGACAACAATCTTCCTCACACTGGCTACAATCTTCCTCACATTGACAACAATCTTCCTCACACTGCCTACAATCTTCCTCACGTTGATTTCAATCTTCCTCACACTGGCTTCAATTTTCCTCACAGTGGCTTCAATTTTCTCACACTGGCTTCAATTTTCCTCACAGTGGCTTCAATCTTCCTCACACTGGCTTCAGTCTTCCTCACACTGGCTTCAATTTTCCTCACACTGGCTTCAATCTTCCTCACAGTGGCTTCAATCTTCCTCACAGTGGCTTCAATTTTCCTCACACTGGCTTCAATCTTCCTCAATGGCTCAATCTTTCCCCACACTGGCCATTTTCCCCACACTGCCCTCTTCCTTTACACTGGCTTCATTTCCTTACACTGCCAATTTTTTCCCCACCTGGCTTTAATCTTCCTCACACTGGCTTACAATTTCCTCACACTGGTCAATTTCCTCACCCCTGGCTTCAGTTTCCTCACACTGACCAAACTTCCTTTACATTTTCTCAATTTTTCCTCAACTGGCTTCAATTTCCCTCACACTGGCCAATTTTCTACAACTGGCTCAATTTTCCTCACACGGGGTTCATATTTCCTACATACAACAATCTTCCTCAACACTACAATCTTTTCCTCACATCTACAATGTTCCTCACATAAAAAATCTTCCTCACTTCCTACAATCTTCCTCACTTAATTTAAAACTTCCTCACATCGCTTCAATTTTCCTCACATCCTTTAAAAATTTTCCCTCTTCAATTTTCCTCACATCCCCAATCTTCCTCACACACTCAATCTTCCTCACACCTTCAATTTTCCTCACCAATTCTTCAATCTTCCTCACATCCCCAATCTTCCTCACAACAAATCATTTCCTCACAAACTTCAATTTCCTCACATCCTCAATCTTCTCACTCACTTCAAATTTTCAAACAACTTTCAATCTTCCTCACATCGTCAGTTTTCACATTAACTGGGTCAATTTCCTCATTGGGCCCCAATCTTCTCAATCCTCTCAATCTTCCTACCTGGCAATCAATTTTCCTCACATCCTTCAATTTTCCTCATCTTCAATTCCTCAACAACCCCAAACTTCCTCACATCCTATCAATTTCCTCCCTGGCAACCTACACTGGGCCATTTTTCACACTGATTTTAATTTTCCTAATAACTTAAATTTCATCCAAAATAAATACAACTTCCTCCATAATACACATCAAACTAACAATCTCTCACACAAATAAATATCATCCCCACTTAACAAGACTTCCTCAATCATTAAAATAAATTCTTCCTCAAAAATCAACCTTACAACTTTCTCATATCAAATGTACAACTTCTCATAATCAATAAAAATTTTCATAACTCAACTTTAAAATAAATACAACTTCCCCAACTAACTTTCCCCAATTCCACTTTTACAAACAATTTCCCCAATCATACAAACTTTAAAAAAATTTTTCCCCACATAAGAAAAACTTTTACTAATTCAATTTTCCAAAAAACTAAAATTCCCCCATATCAAATAAAACCCAAATAACTAATTTTCCCCCCAAAAATTTTCCCAAAATCAATTTCCCCCAAACAATAAAAACTTCCCCACCAAAAAAACCTTTCCCCCCCCCAAACCCCTTTTCAAAAACCCCTTATCAAACTTTCCCCCCAAACAATTAAAATTCCTATATACTCATCTTTAAAAAAACTTCCCCATTAAAATACAACTTTCCAATGAAATTTTTCACTCAAAGAACCCCTTAATCAATACCTCTTTACTAAAAACTTCCCCCAAAAACCCCCCTAAATAAAAAAATTTTTTAAAAATAAACTTTTACATCAATCAATCTTTATCAACTCATTTACCCAAAACTCAATCTTCCTTAAATCAACTACAATCTTCCTCACACTGGCAACGCTGACACTGCCAAGAACGTTGTTAACACTGATTTCAGATTTTACTGAGAGTGAACTGTGAGTGATGAGTAGTGTCACTCATGTGAGTGAACATTACATCCATAAAGACAATGACGAAGACTAACTATGACTCATACTCACTGTGACGAAGACTAACTATGACTCATACTCACTGTGACGAAGATTAACTATGACTCATACTCACTGTGACGAAGATTAGCTATGACTCATACTCACTGTGACGAAGACTATGACTCATACTCACTGTGACGAAGCATGACTATACTCACTGTGACGAAGATAATCATACTCACTGTGACGAAGATTAACTATGACTCATACTCACTGTGACGAAGATTAGCTATGACTCATACTCACTGTGCGAAGATTAACTATGACTCATACTCACTGTGACGAAGACTATGACTCATACTCACTGTGACGAAGACTAACTATGACTCATACTCACTGTGACGAAGACTAGCTATGACTCATACTCACTGTGACGAAGACTATATGACTCATACTCACTGTGACGAAGACTAACTATGACTCATACTCACTGTGACGAAGACTATGACTCATACTCACTGTGACGAAGACTAACTATGACTCATACTCACTGTGCGAAGATTATACTCATCTCACTGTGACGAAGACTAACTATGACTCATACTCACTGTGACGAAGACTATGACTCATACTCACTGTGACGAAGACTAACTATGACTCATACTCACTGTGACGAAGATTAACTATGACTCATGCTCACTGTGACGAAGACTAACTATGACTCATGCTCACTGTGACGAAGACTAACTATGACTCATACTCACTGTGGCGAAGATTAACTATAACTCATACTCACTGTGACGAAGATTATGACTCATACTCACTGTGACGAAGACTAACTATGACTCATACTCACTGTGACGAAGAATAACTATGACTCATGCTCACTGTGACGAAGACTAACTATGACTCATACTCACTGTGGCGAAGATTAACTATAACTCATACTCACTGTGACGAAGACTAACTATGACTCATACTCACTGTGACGAAGACTATGACTCATACTCACTGTGACGAAGACTATCTATGACTCATACTCACTGTGACGAAGACTATCTATGACTCATATTCACTGTGACGAAGACTAACTATGACTCATACTCACTGTGACGAAGACTATCTATGGACATACTCATTCGTGACGAAGACTATCTATGACATCATACTCACTATGACGAAGACAACTGACTACTCACTGTGACGAAGACTATGACTATGACCAACTCACTGTCGACTATCTATGACTCGATCACTGTGACGAATATGACTATACTACTTCAGACTATGACTCATACCATTGACGAGATACTATAAACATACTACTGGCTAACTTTGGACATACTGTCTTGACTATGGACAACTGCTGTCTGATATAGGCAACTATCGCTGACTATGGACAACTTGTCTGACTATGGACAACTGCTTCTTTGACTGTGAACAACTGTTCTGACTATGGACAACTGCTGTCTGACTATGGACAACTGTTGTCTGACTATTGACAACATTGTCTGGCTATGACAAACTGCTGTCTACAACTTTGGACAGACATTGTCTGGCTATGGACAACTGCTGCTAGACTATGGACAACTCTGACTGACTATGAGCAACTGCTGTTTGACTATCGACAACCACTGTTTGTCTATGGACAACTTCTGCTTGACTAGGGACAACTATTGTCTGACTATAGACAACTATTGTTTGACTATGGACAACTGCTGCCTGACTATGGACAACTGCTGTCTGACTATGGACAACTACTGTCTGACTATGGACAACTGAAGTCTGGCTATGAACAACTGCTGTCTGACTCTGGACAACTGTTCTGACTATGGACAACTACTTCCTGACTATGGACAACTACTGTCTGAGTATGAACAACTGCTATCTGACTATAGACAACTGCTGTCTGACTATGGACAACTATTGTCTGGCTATTGACACCTGCTGTCTAACTATGGACAACTATTGTCTGGCTATGGACAACTGATGTCTAACTTTGGACAACCACTGTCTGGCTATGGACAACTGCTGTCTGACTATGGACAACTACTGTTTGACTATGGACAACTACTGCCGGACTTGGGACAACTATTGTCTGACTATGGACAACTAATGTCTGACTATGGACAACTACTGTCTTATTATGGACAACTGCTCTCTGACAAAGGACAACTGCTCTCTAACTATGGATAACTGTTGTCTGACTAACAACTTCTCTCTGACAATGGACAACTACTGTCTGACCATGGATAACTACTGTCTGACTATGGACAACTTCTCTCTGACTATGGACAACTACTGTCTGACCATGGTAACTACTGTCTGACTATGGACAAGTACTGTCTGTCTAAGGACAACTGCTCTCTGACCATGGACAACTGCTCTCTGACCATGGACAACTGCTGTCTGACTGTGAACAACTACTATCTAACTATGGACAACTGCTGTCTGACAATGGACAACTATTTTCTGACTATGGACAACTGCTGTCTGACTATGGACAACTATTTTCTGACTATGGACAACTGCTATCTGACTATGGACAACTATTGTCTATCTGTCGACAACTGCTGTCTGACTATGGACAACTGCTCTCTGACTATGACAACTACTGTCTGACTATGAACAATTACTGTCTAACTATGGGCAACTATTGTCTGACTCTGGACAACTGCTGTCTGACTATGGACAACTGCACTCTGACTATGGACAACTACTGTCTGACTATGGACAACTGCTGGCTGACTATAGACAACTGCTCTCTGACTATGGACAACTGCTCTCTGACTATGGACAACTACTCTCTGACTATAGACAAATGCTGTCTGACTATGGACAAGTATTTTCTATCTATGGACAACTGCTGTCTGACTATGGGCAACTGCTGTCTGACTATGGACAACTGCTGTCTGACTATGGACAACTGTTGTCTGACTATAGAAAATGCTGTCTGAAAAGGACAAAATGCTGTTGACTATGGGGCAAAATACTGTCTGTCTATGGACAAGTACTGTCTGACTATGGACAACTGCTGTCTGACTATGGGCAACTGCTCTCTGACTATGGACAACTATTGTCTGACCATAGAAAACTGCTGTCTGACTATGGACAATTGCTGTCAAAGTATGGACAACTGCTGTCTGACTATGGACAACTATTGTCTGACTATAAATAACTGCTGTCTTAAAAAGACAACTGCTGTCTGACTATGGACAACTACCGTCTGTTAATGGGCAACTATTGTCTGACTGTGCAAAACTGCTGTCTGACTATGGGCAACTGCTCTCTGATTATGGAAAACTATTGTCTGACCATAGACAACTGCTCTCTGACTATGGACAACTATTGTCTGACCATAGACAACTGCTGTCTGACTATGGACAATTGCTGTCATAGTATGGACAACTGCTGTCTGACTATGGACAACTATTGTCTGACTACAGATAACTGCTGTCTTAAAAGGACAACTGCTGTCTGACTATGAACAACTACCGTCTGTCAATGGGCAACTATTGTCTGACTGTGCACAACTGCTGTCTGACTATGGGCAACTGCTCTCTGACTATGGACAACTATTGTCTGACCATAGACAACTGCTCTCTGACTATGGACAACTGCTGTCTTACTATGGACAACTATTGTCTGACCATAGACAACTGCTGTCTGACTATGGACAACTGCTGTCTGACTATGGACAACTACTGTCTGACTATGAGCAACTTCTCTCTGGCTATGGACAACTGCTGTCTGACTATGGACAACTACTGTCTGACTATGGACAACTATTGTCTGACTATGGACAACTACTGTCTGACTATGGACAACTTCTCTCTGACTATCCACATCTGCTGGCTGACTATGGACAACTACTGTCTGATTATGGACAACTACTGTCTGACTATGGACAACTTCTGTCTCACTATGAACAACTACTGGCTGACTATGGACAACTTCTGTCTGACTATGGACGAGTGCTGTCTGACTATGGACAACTACTCTCTGACTATGGACAACTGTTGTCTGACTATGGATAACTGCTGTCTGACTATGGACAACTGCTCTCTGACTATGGACAACTGTTGTCTGATTATGGACAACTGCTCTCTGACTATGGACAACTGTTGTCTGAGTATGGACAACTGTTGTCTGACTATGGACAACTGCTCTCTGGCTATAGACACCTGTTGTCTGACTATGGGCAAGTACTGTCTGACTATGGACAACTGTTGTCTGACTATGGACAACTGCTCTCTAAGGACAACTGCTGTCTAACTATGGACAGCTGCTTTCTGACTATGGACAACTGCTGCATGACTATGGTCAACTGTTGTCTGACTATGGACAACTGCTCTCTGACTATGGACAACTGTTTTCTGACTATGGGCAACTGCTGTCTGACTATGGGTAACTGCTGTCTGACTATGAACAACTGCTCCTTGACTATGGACAACTGATCTCTGACTATGGACAACTGCTTTCTGACTATGGACAACTGCTGTCCGACTATGGACAACTGCTTCCTGACTATGGGCAACTGCTCTCTGATTATGGACAACTACTTCCTGACTATGGACAACTGCTCTCTGATTATGGACAACTGTTGTCTCACTATGGGCAACTATTGTCTGACTATGGACAACTGCTCTCTGTCTATGGACAACTGCTGTCTGACTATGGACAACTGCTGACTAATTATGGACAGCTGCTATCTGACTATGGACAATTGCTGTCTGACTATGGACAACTGCTGTGTGGCTATGGACAACTGCTGTCTGACTATGAACAACTGCTGTCTGACTATGGATAACTGCTTCCTAAATATGTACAACTGCTCTCTGACTATGAACAACTGTTGTCTGACTATGGACAAGTGCTCTCTGACGATGGACAACTGCTCTCTGACTGAGGACAACTGCTGACTGACTATGGGCAACTGCATTCTGACTATGAACAACTGCTCTCTAAGTATGAACACCTGCTGTCTGACTATGGACAATTGCTGTCTGACTAACGACAACTGCTCACTGACTATGGAGAACTGCTCTCTGACTATGGAGAACTGCTCTCTGTCTATGGACAACTGCTTTCTGACTATGGACAACTGCTCTCTGACTATGGACAACTGCTGTCTGACTATGGGCAACTGCTGTCTGACTATGGACAAGTGCTCTCTGACTATGGACAACTGCTCTCTGACTGAGGACAACTGCTGACTGACTATGGGCAACTGCTCTCTGACTATGGACAACTATTGTCTGACCATAGACATCTGCTGTCTGACTATGGACAACTGCTGTCTAACTATGGATAACTGCTGTATGACTATGGACAACTGCTCTCTGAGTATGGACAATAATTGTCTGACCATAGACAACTACTGTCTGACTATGGACAACTACTGTCTGACTATGGACAACTACTGTCTGACTATTGACAACTATTGTCTGACTATGGACAACTACTGTTTGAGTATGGACAATTGTTGTCTGACTATGAACAACTTCTATCTGGCTATGGACAACTGCTGTCTGACTATGGACAACTACTGTCTGACTATGGACAACTATTGTCTGACCATAGACAACTGCTGTCTGACTATGGAAAACAGCTGTCTGACAATGGACAACTACTGTCTAACTATGGATAACTACTGTCTGACTATGGACAACTGCTCTCTGACTATGGACAACAATTGTCTGACCATAGACAACTGCTGTCTGACAATGGACGAGTGCTGTCTGACTATCTGCAACTACTCTCTGACTATGGACAACTGCTGTCTGACTATGGAAAACTACTGTTTGACTATGGACAACGGCTGTCTGACTATGGACAACTGCTGTCTGACTATGGACAACTGCTGTCTGACTATTAACAACTATTGTCTGACTATGGATAACTACTGTCTGACTATGGACAACTATTGTCTGACCATAGACAACTGCTCTCTGACTATGGACAACTGCTGTCTGACAATGGACAACTACTGTCTAACTATGGATAACTACTGTCTGACCATGGACAACTGCTCTCTGACTATGGACAACTGCTGTCTGACTATGGACAACTTCTGTCTCACTATGGACAACTACTGGCTGACTATGGACAACTTCTGTCTGACAATGGACGAGTGGTGTATGACTATGGACAACTACTCTCTGACTATGAACAACTTCTCTCTGGCTATGGACAACTGCTGTCTGACTATGGACAACTACTGTCTGACTATGGGCAACTACTGTCTGATTATGGACAACTGCTATCTGACTATGGACAACTGCTGTCTGACTATGGACAACTTCTGTCTCACTATGGACAACTACTGGCTGACTATGGACAACTTCTGTCTGACAATGGACGAGTGGTGTATGACTATGGACAACTACTCTCTGACTATGGACAACTGCTGTCTGACTATGGAAAACTACTGTTTGACTATGGACAACTGCTGTCTGACTATTGACAACTGCTGTCTGACTATGGACAACTGCTGTCTGACTATGAACAACTATTGTCTGGCTATGGACAACTACTGCCTGACTTTGGACAACTATTATCTGACTATGGACAACTGTTGTCTGACTATGGATAACTGCTGTCTGACTATGGACAACTGCGCTCTGACTATGGACAACTGCTCTCTGACTATGGACAACTGCTGTTTGATTATGAACAACTGCTCTCTGACTATGGACAACTGCTGTCTGACTATGGAAAACTGCTGTCTGACTATGGATAATTTCTTTCTGACTATGGACAACTGCTCTCTGACTATGGACAACTGCTCTCTGACTATGGACAACTTGTGTCTGACTATGGGCAAGTACTGTCTAGCTATGGACAGCTGCTATGTGGCTATGGACAACTGCTGCCTGACTATGGTCAACTGCTGTCTGACTATGGTCAACTGCTGCCTAACTATGGTCAACTGCTGCCTGACTATGGTCAACTGCTGCCTGACTATGATCAACTGCTGCCTGACTATGGTCAACTGCTGCCTGACTATGGTCAACTGCTCTCTGACTATGGACAACTGTTGTCTGACTATGTACAAGTACTGTCTGACTATGGACAGCTGCTATCTGGCTATGGACAACTGCTGCCTGACTATGGTCAACTCTCCTGACTATGGACAACTGCTCTCTGACTATGGGCAACTGTTCTCTGACTATGGACAACTGCTCTCTGACTATGGGCAACTGCTGTCTGACTATGAACAACTGCTCCCTGACTATGGACAACTGCTTTCTGACTATGGACAACTGCTCTCTGACTATTGACAACTGCTGTCTGACTATGAACAACTGCTGTCTTACTATGGATAACTGCTTCCTGACTATGGACAACTGCTCTATGACTATGGACAACTTCTCTCTCACTATGTACAACTGTTGTCTCACTATGGGCAACTACTGTCTGACTATGGACAACTGCTGTCTAGCTATGGACAACTGCTGTCTGACTATGGACAACTGCTGACTAATTATGGACAGCTGCTATCTGACTATGGACAACTGCTCCCTAACTATGGACAACTGCTCTCTGACTATGGACAACTGCTGTCTTACTATGGACAACTGCTGTCTGACTATGGACAACTGCTCTCTGACTATGAACAACTGCTGTCTGACTATGGACAAGTGCTCTCTGACTATGGACAACTGCTCTCTGACTGAGGACAACTGCTGACTGACTATGGGCAACTGCTCTCTGACTATGGACAACTGCTGTCTGACTATGAACAAATGCTCTCTAAGTATGATCAACTGCTGTCTAACTATGGACAATTGCTGTCTGACTATGGACAACTGCTCACTGACTATGGAGAACTGCTTTCTGACTATGGAGAACTGCTCTCTGACTATCGACAACTGCTCTCTGACTATGGACAACTGCTCTGACTATGGACAACTGCTTTCTGACTATGGGCAATTGCTGTCTGTCTATGGACAAGTGCTCTCTGACTATGGACAACTGCTCTCTGACTGAGGACAACTACTGACTCACTATGGGCAACTGCTCTCTGACTATAAACAACTGTTCTCTAAATATGAACAACTTCTGTCTGACTATGGACAATTGCTGTCTGACTATGGACAACTGCTCTCTGACTATGGACAACTGCTGTCTGACTATGGAGAACTGCTGTCTGACTATGGACAACTGCTGTCTGACTATGGACAACTGCTCTTTGACTATGGACAACTGCTGTCTGACTATGGAGAACTGCTGTCTGACTATGGACAACTGCTGTCTGACCATGGACAACTGCTGTCTGGCTATGGACAACTGCTGTCTGACTATGGACAACTGCTCTCTGACTATGAACAACTGCTGTCTGACTATGGACAACTGCTGTCTGACTATGGACAACTGCTGTCTGACTATGAACAACTGCTGTCTGACTATGAACAACTGCTGTCTGACCATGGACAACTGCTGTCTGACTATGGGCAACTGCTGTCTGACTATGGAGAACTGCTGTCTGACTATGGACAACTGCTGTCTGACCATGGACAACTGCTGTCTGGCTATGGACAACTGCTGTCTGAGTATGGACAACTGCTCTCTGACTATGAACAACTGCTGTCTGACTATGGACAACTGCTGTCTGACTATGGACAACTGCTGTCTGACTATGAACAACTGCTGTCTGGCTATGGACAACTTCTGTCTGACTATGGACAACTTCTGTCTGACTATGGACAACTTCTGTCTGACTATGGACAACTTCTGTCTGACTATGGACAACTTCTGTCTGACCATGGACAACTTCTGTCTGACCATGGACAACTTCTGTCTGACTATGGACAACTTCTGTCTGACCATGGACAACTTCTGTCTGACTATGGACAACTTCTGTCTGACCATGGACAACTTCTCTCTGACCATGGACAACTTCTGTCTGACCATGGACAACTTCTGTCTGACTATGGACAACTTCTGTCTGACTATGGACAACTTCTGTCTGACCATGGACAACTTCTCTCTGACCATGGACAACTTCTGTCTGACCATGGACAACTTCTGTCTGACTATGGACAACTTCTGTCTGACCATGGACAACTTCTCTCTGACCATGGACAACTTCTGTCTGACCATGGACAACTTCTGTCTGACTATGGACAACTTCTGTCTGACTATGGACAACTTCTGTCTGACTATGGACAGCTTCTGACAATTTTATTTGTAAAATTGTATGAAATTTTGATTCCCATATAATTTACTTATTGCCATCAAAATATATGAGTCTGCCCTTTTGAACAGCTTGATGGCTGATGCCTCTTACGACCACGATGGTATGTTTGTATATACATATGATTATTTGGTACAATGACAGCTTGTGATATAGCTCTTGGTCGACTTATATCTGATCTCCCGAGCACTGCAATGTGGTATGTTGTATGTTTGGTCCTGGTATGTAAATTCCTTTGTCAGGTGTGTCTCTATTCCTTGTGTTCTTTCACTGGCTCTCTTCGTTCTGTCCCTGGACGGTATCTCTTGCCCTCCCCTCTATATTTTTAACTGTTTACTACGTCTTAGGCCTCTTTATGCGGAGTTCCATATCGTTGGATTCAGTTTACGCTGAATTTTGTGTTGCTTGGTTTGTCATGATGATACGGATGTCTCTTTTTAAAGTGGCATCTTCCCTCTCAACATCTTCACATTTTCTCCTTCCTACCTTTTTCTGTAGTACACTTTAGTTTCGCTTCGTTGTTTCCTTGGCTTTCCCTGTTATCTTGCTCTTGTTTTTCCTGGCTACATTATCATGCTTCAGTATTTACAGGAACTTCCTGGTTATCTTGCTCTGCATATTGTTCTTGTGATTCACCATTTTGTTTTCCTAGTTCAAGGAATGTGTCTTACGCGTCACTGCTAAGTATCACCATACCTGACTCAAGAAATCGTAATGACACGATTGCAAATAAACCATACCCCCGGCCGGGATTGAACCCGCGGTCATAGAGTCTCAAAACTCCAGCCCGTCGCGTTAGCCACTAGACCATACCTGTCTCACCTACATTATTCTTGGTTTCTAGCCTTTCATTCATTATGTAATCTATCTTCAGTTCTTCCTCGTACTTTTTTATATAAACTGGATATGGTGTGGGGTGTTGGGGTGGGGTGTGGGGGTGTGAGTGTGTGGGGGTGGGGTGTGGGTGTATGAGGGTGTGGGGTGTGGAGTGTTGGGATGTGGGTGTGTGGTTTTGTGGAGTGTGGATATGTTGGGTGCGGACCTAGATTTTTTTTACTCTCATGACTTTGTTCTTCTCTATATTCATTGTAATTTCTATCTTCTGCGAACCGCTTTTAATGTCTTTTGTTGAAGTGAGCTGCACCCATGAGTGAGCTGCACCCATGAGTGAGCTGCACCCATGAGTGAGCTGCACCCATGAGTGAGCTGCACCCATGAGTGAGCTGCACCCATGAGTGAGCTGCACCCATGAGTGAGCTGCACCCATGAGTGAGCTGCACCCATGAGTGAGCTGCACCCATGAGTGAGCTGCACCCATGAGTGAGCTGCACCCATGAGTGAGCTGCACCCATGAGTGAGCTGCACCCATGAGTGAGCTGCCTACATACGTTGTAGCTCACTGCTCAAGCCTGGATCAGTCATTCTGCTGACGGTCCAGTCTACAGCGACGGCTGACCTGCACGCACAACACTCCCCTTCTGTCTCTGCTCTAGCACATAGGCTGACGTCTGGTGGACATAGCTACCATACCTCGAGTCTGCCTGAAGACTGTTCCGGGGGTCAGCACACTCACTGCCCGGTCCATGAACAGTCCTCCCGTTTGATCAGGGCCTGATTAACAAGGCTATTACTGCTGGCCACATGCAATCCAACGTACAGCTACAACCTGGCTGGTCAGACAGTGGCTTTAGGAACCAATCCAGTTTCCTTTTTGAAGAGAGCCAGGGGTATATAGGAACTCTCTCTTATGTAATGGGAGGATGTTGAATAATCTTGGGCCACTGACACTTGTTATGTTGTCTCTCGTGTACTCACAACACTCCTCTTTTTCACTGAGGGAGGGATTGTTGCACCGCCTTCCCAGTCTTTTGCTTTCGTAGGGAGTGATTTATATAAGTGATTTTGGACCAGTCCCTTTAGGATTTTCCAGGTGTAAATTATAATATATCTTTCTCGCCTGCGTTCCAAGAAGTACTGGTCAAAGGACTTCAAACATTCCCATTAATAGAGGTGCTAGACAACCAATAAGTACAGTGAAGGTTCTCTGTACGTTCTCTAGCTCTACAATTTCGCCTGGCTTGAAGGAGGCTGTTAGTGTGCAGCAGTATTACAGCCTAGAGAGAACAAATGGTTTAATAAGAACCATCATAGTCTTGGTATCCATTATTTGGAAGGTTCTCGTTTGCGTCCTATCATTTTCCTCGCAATTGTGATCATGACACTGTTATGGTCATTGAAGGTGAGATTTTCTGCCATTATCACTCCTATGTCCTTCACATTTTTCGCTCTTCTGTGGTTATGTTTTTTATATAATGGAGTAACTGAAATTTGTCCTACATAAACTTCATATTTTTTTCTACGACCCACTGGAAGACTTGATTTATATCCGCTTGGAGATCTGGTGTTCTCAGTGGATGACACTCATGTAAATTCTAATGAAGTATGCAAACGATGGTACGATACTATCTATGGTTTACTTTTCTGTCTGTGTGTGATCTGAGGATGACTGGTTCAGTAGTTGTGAGAGGTAGGAGCGACCTGCTCTGAAACCCCTGCTACCCTGGGTTGCAATTGTTTGGAATTCAAGTGGTTGGAGATCTTGTTTCCAAGAACCTTTCAAAGATTTTTATAACGTAGGACGTCTGTGCTATGAGTCTGAAATCCTTTGTTATTGTTAAACTGCCACCTTTGTGTAGTGGGGCAACGTCCGGTGTTTTAAACGATTGTGAGATGATAGCTATATCTAGGCACCCTTTTAGTGAAATATTTAAGGCACATGATAGGGTTTCTTGCAGTTCTTGATGAACATGGAGTTCCAGGAGTCTGCCTGAGGCAGAGTGCATGGACACAAACACAGCTGCAGTGTAATCATAAGAGCATATGTCTGACTGCTCCAGTCACAACTAAGACACATAAGAAATTAAGAGCACTGCAACACCAGGGCCCATACTAGGCAGGTTCCTCCACTAGCTATCACTCAGTCAGATTTGCCTGTTGATCCTTTAGTTTTAACTCACTGTTCCAGGTTCGTCCACCAACTTCAGCAACTTCAGAATCGCTGTTCCATCTCCAAAGAGTATCTGTGATACCATCTACTTCATATCGGAGTTATTAACTTTTAACCTTCTATCACTCGTAAGTACACTGATTTTACAGCGCTATGTATACGTATATTTAAACACCAGAGAAGCTTAACACACCAGTGTCTAAAATCAACTTTTATTACAATATAGTTCCCGTCTGTCCTGTGTACCACAACCTGAGCCTCGCTCTCACAACAACCATTTACTGCTCTTAAAAACCTACCATCTAAGTCATTCATTTGCAACACCTGCTTCCCCCTTCCCAGCACACACACACACACACACACACACACACACACACACACACACACACACACACACACACACACACACACACACACACATTTTCATCTTATTTTCAAGGTTGTGGTTTATTTTAGTAGTTATCCAACTTACACAAAAAAAATATTTGACAATATAAATAAACCAAGTGACACTGTGGAGAAGACATCAGCTGAGTGTTTTTTCCTTGTCTTCTAGTCTGCAAAAATCCGTTGAAGCAAAACGGTTGAAATACATAAAAAAAAAAAGCGTAAAATGAGTGTAACAATAAGAGTAAGTAGATTATATAACCCTAGTTTAAGGTGGCTGCCGCCGGTAACCCTGGACAGTGACACGGGGTGGTGTTCCGGGTTACCTTGTGGTGAACCTCTGCTCTACTGCCTTATACCCCCTTCCCCCCTCTCACTCCCCCTCCTCATCACCCTCCCCCCTCCCAACTATCCTTTCAGAACCCCTCCCCTCTCACTACCAGCCTTAGCCTCTCTTGTCACCCCAATGTAGAGTTGACATGACACTTGTGTTTTTTTGGGACATGATTTTTTTCCCTAGGCAATTTTACTTGGGTTTATGTATGTGCCCCCTTAAGGAGAGAGAGAGAGAGAGAGAGAGAGAGAGAGAGAGAGGGGGAGAGAGAGAGAGAAGAGAGAGAGAGAGAGGAGAGAAAGAAGAGAGGGGAAGAGAGAGAGAGGAGAAATAAAAGTGGGTACAGTATCAAAACTAACTCTTTGAACCGGTCTTTTTCCCCTAAATTCAAAATTTCCCGTCTTCATAAATCTATGTAAACCCGGGGCCCAACATTTTTAAAGAGACATCCCCAAAAATTTCGGGGGCATCCCAGTTGTGGGTAGCGGCGGCATGAGGGGCCGGGGTAGCCAGCCTTTTCCCTTTCCCCTGGGTATTTGTGGCTTCCCCTTTCCTGCCCACAAGGGGAAAAGCTATTTAAAATAATAAAATAATCATAAAAAATTCGTTGGGTGATGGGGCCTTTTAAAATGCCGGGGTAGCTGCGTCCCTCTCATCCCCCCAGCTTTTTAAAAACCGGGGAAGCTGCGTCTCTCCCCTTTTTTCCCAGTCTTTTTAAACCGGGGAAGTGCGTCCCCTTTTCATTTCCCCATTCTTTTTAAACCTTTTCATGATTCCCCGGGAAACTCGGGACTTAGTCTCCCCCACATCTTTCATCACTCATCAGCATAATGTTTTATATTTATGTATTTATGAAATGCAATATTTTTAATTTATATAATTATATATATATAAAATATATATATATATATTAATAATAAAAACCCACTGATTTTAGCAAAGGAGCCAAACCTACAAACCCCTTGGAAAAAAAAGTACGCTTGCTATACCATTCTCACCAAAATGGCCAATACCTTGGCGCCCCAGCTTGCGTTTAAATCAGGGGTTTGTGATATATCGCCTCCCCAGCAAAATTCCTTGAACAAAAAAAAACACACCCCACACACACCACACACAAAACCACAAAAAATATATTATTATTATATATATATTTATAAAAATAAAATATATAATATTTTATATATATATATATATTTATATTTATATAATATATATAAATATATATAAATATATAAAATTAAAAGGGGAAGGGGGGGGGTGGGACAGAAACCACCCAGGGAAGTATTTCCGCCCTGCCAGATGACTGTAAAAAAAACCCCGTAACTTTTTTGGGCATGAGGGTTTGGATTGCGGGTTTTTTTTTTTTCTTCTCTTAAAAAAACGCTAAGAAAACAGGGATATCTTGCTACTTTCCTTACACTTTGGTCACATTCCATAGACCGCACAGCTTTAAATATATACATACTTTCGGGGTTTTTTTCTCCTTTTTTAAATAGCTTTTTTTTCTTTTTATTTCTTCTATTGTCCATGGGGAAGTAAAAAAGAATCTTTCCCCCGTAAGCCTGCGTTTTTCGTGTGGGGGCCGACTAAATGCGGGGCAATGGGCTAAAAAACCCCCCTTTCCTGTATAAAATTTAAAAAAAAAGAGAAAAAAAAAAATTTTTATAATACTGGGTTGCTTAAATGTGCGTGGTGTAGTGGGGTTTACAAAAAAACAATGATTGCGGGGGATTTTAAAGGTTTGAAAAAAAGTTGGATGTCCGGCCCTAACGAAACAAAGCTGAAGGGGGTAGGAGAGTTTCAGTGGGGGGAAAAAAAATGGGTTTAAAATTTTGGAGTATCTGGAGAGTTGAGAAAAGGGAAAGGGGTAGCAGTAAGGGTTAAATGATCAGTTTATGGAAGGAGAAAGGGAGAATATAAATGTGAAAATTCAAAAAATTGGGGGTTTAAAAGTAAATTTTTGGGGATCGAGAAGGGGGGCATAAAAAGCGTGTATGCACCTGGAAAAAGGGGGGGGAAAATGCAAAGGAGAGAGGAGATTTTGGGAGATTTTAAGTGAAAAAAAGGGAGCCTTTAAAACCAAGTGAGAAAATTTAATTGTGGTGGGGGGATTTTAATTTAAAGAGGAAAACTTTTAGAGGGGTTTGGTGGTAGGTAAGTTTGGGGGTGCCAGGTGAAATGAAAATGGGAGCTCTTTGATTGAACTTTGTTGGGAAAGGGGTTTATTAAGGTAAAAACAATTTAAAAAAAAGAGGAAAAAAAGTATACACGATATGATGTAGGGCAAATGACAGTATTTTGTTGGATTATGTTTTGGGTAGAAAAAAGATGTTGAGTAACTTCAGGATGAAACATTTTTTATAGGGGGGCCCACGATATATAAAAAATCCTTTCTAGTTGAAGCTACACGAGAGTAAAAGGTAGAGGGGATACAAGGAGAATAGAAGCATCAGGGAAGAGAGGGTAAAGGTTTTATAAACAAAAGAGGGGCCCGGTTAAAGCTAAGATTTTAAAAAACTATTGGAATAAAAAGGGCTAAGAGGCATGGGAAAGGGGTTTTCGAAAAAAGGTAGGGGGGTTTTTTTAAAAATTGTTTTAAGAGTTTTCAGCGAATTTGGTTACGGAAAGGGGGTGCAGGGGGGGAAGGGGGAGCGATTGGTGGAATGATGATTTTAAAAAAGGTAGTAAGGGAAAAAAATTTGCATTTGGGGAAGTTTTTCAAAATTGAAATGATGCAAGGAGGGAAGAGTATATGGGGAAAAAAAGAGAAGTTAAGAGAGGGTGAAGCAATGTAAAAAAAAGGGGCAAATGAGAAGTGGGTGAGATGGGTTTTCAAAAAATTTGTTGAAAAAAGAAAAAGTTTTGGAGTGAGGTTTTTCAAAATTTAAAAAAAACCTAGGGGAACAAATGGATTTGTCCGTTAAAAAAAGGAAGGGGAAAATTAAATGGAGGGGGTAGAGGTATTTGGGAAAAATTTGGGAAAGGAATTTTTTTTGAGGAATTGTTTTAAAAGTTTATGAAGAAGGGAAAATGTGATTTGTTTTATTTGGGCAAGGAGGAATAAATTTTGTAGGAGTAGGAAGAGCCAGTTTTGAAGTGGGGGGTTGGGGAGGGAGGAGGTTAAAAAAAAGGGGGTTTTGGCAGCCGGGATTTTTATGGGTTTAAAAATAGAAATGTTAAAAGCAGGTGGGGTTTAGTTTTTGGGGTGGGGTTGGGTAAAAAAAATTTAATTTAAAAGTATGGAAGGGGTAAGGCCCAGGGATTTTGGGAGAGAGCTTTCATAGTTCCCTTTTTTTTAAAAGGCAAAGGGGATAAAAAAAGAGTGCAAAAAATTTTAGGGGGGTAAAGGGCTGTTGGTGTACCTGGTAAAGTGTATGGGAGAGTTATAATTGGGAAAAAAAATTTAAAAGTAAGACGGAGGGAAAAGGATAGCTTTTAAAAAGGAGGGGTTTTTGGAAAGGAAAGGGGGGTGTGGCCCCGGGGTTTAAATGAAACATTTTAAGTGAAAAGATTTAATAAGCTAAAGGGTCTTTGTGGCATTTAAAGGATTTGGAAAGGCGTATGGGCCCGGGGGATAGGGGGGGAATTTGGCAGATGTTCCAAATGTATGGGGTAGGGGTAGGTTTCTGAAAGCGTGAAAAGTTTTTTTTCGAGGGGTAGTGAGGCCCCAAGTTAGAGTATGTAGGGGAAAGGAAATTTTTTTCCCGTTTAAAAATAGGCCTTAGACAAGGGGGTGTGATGTCACCGTGGTTGTTTAATATAATTTTTAGAAGGGGGGTTTTAAGAGAAGTAAATGCGAGGTCTTGGCAAGAAAGGGGTGGGGGTTAAAAAATAAGAATCACCCACAAAAAAGGGGGGGTTGTCACGCGCTCTTTGCTGATGACACTGTGGCTTGGGAGAAATTTTGAAGAGAAATTGCAGGGGATTGGGGGATGAATTTGGTAGGTGTCAAAAAAAGAAAATTAAAGGTGAATACAGGGAAAAAGTAAGGGGTTTTGAGGAAAAACAAAAAAATTAGGTGATGAAAGAATTTAATATCAGGGTTGGAGGGAGAGATTTTGGGGGGAGGTGAACGTATTGATATTTGGGAGTGGAGTGTCAGCGGTGGGTTTTAGGGAAAAATGAGGGAATCTTAATTGATGAGGGAAAAGAGTGAGTGGGGCACTTAGGAGTCCCTTTTGGGGACAAAGAACTTTGTCCCTTTGGGGCAAAGAGGGGGGGTTGAAGTATAGTTTTACCAACGCTCTTTTATGGGGGTGAACGAGGGGGATGAAAGTTGCAGCGAGGAGAAAGGGTGGAGGCAGTGGGGGTTTTATGGCTGAGGGCAATGGTGGTGTGAATATAATGCAGAGAATTCGTATTTTGGAAAATTTGGGGGAGGTTTCGGGAAATTTCCAAAACTGTTTTCCCGGGGGGCGGGAAGGGGTTTTTGAGGGGGTTCGGACATGAGAGAGAATGGAGCGAAACAGAATTTTCTTAAGAGTGGGATCATCTGTAGTGGAAAAAGGGAAAGGGGGGTAGGGGTCGGCCCAGGAAGGGGTTTTGGGGGGGGGGTTTTTAAAAAGGGGGTTTTGTTGCGGGGGCTTGGACTTTTCCAAACAGGCATGCGTTTAGCTGTTTTTTAGGAGGGAAAGGAGACAAATGGTTTTTAATTTCTTGGGGGGTGCTGTTGGGGTGTAGCAAAATAACATTTATGAAGGGGTTCAGGGGAAAACCCGGGAGGCCGGGGCTTAGTCCTGGAGATGGGGGGTAAGTGCCTGCACTTGAAGGATTTGGGGGTTAATTTTTGCAGTTTAAAAAAATGGGAGTGGAAAAACACCCTTCCCGGCAAAACAGTGATGGGTGAAGATGGTGAAAATTTTTCTTTTTCGGGCCCCCCCTCCTTGGTGGGGTTTGGCCGGGGTTGATAATAAAAAAAAAAAATATATATTTTACATACATATATATATTATAAATATATTTAAAAAATATATATTTTATAAAATATTTTATTAAAATATATATATATATATATATATATATATATTATATAGATGTATATTTAATATATATAAATTTTATTATTATATTTATATATATATATATATATAAAATATATTATATATTTTTATATATATAAATATATTATAAATATATATATAAATATAAAAATATATAAATTTATATATATAAAATATATTTTATTTTATATATTATATTATATATATAAATCTGTGTTTTTTGTGATTCCCCATCATCTGAGATATGAAAAAAAGTGCCCGAAAATTTTAAACCCGCAAATTTGGCCCCGAGGTTTTTGTGTGTGTGTTGTGTGTGTGTTGTGTGTTGTGTGTGTTGGGTGTGTGGTGTGTGTGTGGGGTGTGTGTGTGTGTGTTGTGTGTGTGGTTTTCTGTGTATGTTGGGGGGATCCGAGGGTGCCCTCGATGCTGTGGTCTTTTTCGAGGGTCGTCTCCCTCTTACCCCCTCTAGGCCTGCTGATGGGGCTGACGGGGGGCTGAGGCCTTGTCAACACCCCCTGAGGAAGCACCCAGTCTTATCCCCACCACCCATATATAATATTATATTATATATTATATTTATTAATATATATTAATTTTTATTTATCCAAAAACCCGACCCTTATTATTACTTACATATTTTAAATAAACACAAGAACTACATTCCACAAAAATTTTCCCATAGGAAATATGAAAAAAGCAAAAAAAATTTTATTTAAAAAGCTTAGTGATTTATAGCTGGTGTTATGTACATTTTAGCTGGACTGTTTGTTATTATAGCTGGGTTTTGTTCATTATAGCTGGACTTTTTGTTATTATAGCCCGGGTGTTTTGTTCTTTTTAGCTGGACTGATGTTCATTTAGTGGACTTTATGTATCATTTTAGTGGATGTTATGTTCATTATAGCCCGGGCTGTTAGTATCATTATAGTGGACTGTTATGTATCTTATAGCTGGATGTTTGTATTATAGTGGATGTTATGTATATTTTAGCTGGATGTTATGTATCATTTAGCTGGACTGTTATGTATATTATAGCTGGCGTTATGTATCATTTAGTGGACTGTTTGTATATTATGCGGGGCTGTTATGTATCATTATAGCTGGGATGTTATGATCTTATAGTGGACTTTTTGTATCATTATGTGGATGTTTTTTTATATTATAGTGGATGTTATTATCTTTTGTGGATGTTTTGAACATTTTAGCTGGGCTGTTATGTATCATTATAGTGGCTGTTTGTATCTTTAACTGGAGTTATGTTTATTATGCTGGAGGTTATGAATTATAGTTAAAATTTTTGTTCTTAAAGCTGGCTGTTATGTATCATTATAGTGGACTGTTTTGTATCATTTAGTGGGTGTTATGTTATTTTAGCTGGATGTTATGTTTTATAGGGGATGTTGTATCATTTAGTGGACTTTTAGTATACTATAGCTGGAGTTTGTTCATTTTAGGGATGTTATGTATCATTATAGCTGGATGTTATGTTTTTTATAGCGGACTGTTAGTATCATTATAGCTGGATGTTATGATCATTTTAGCTGGCTGTTTGCATCTTTTTGCCGCTGTTTTGTATCATTATGCTGGACTGTTATTATCATTTAGTGGATGTTAGTATCATTATAGCTTAACGTTAGTTCATTATAGTGGTGTTTGTTCTTAAAAGTGGACTGTTATGTTCATTAAGCTGGACTGTTTTTTATTTTTTAGCTGGGCTGTATGTATCATTATAGCTGGATGTTATGTATCATTTTAGCTGGACTGTTAGTTCTTATTTTCTGGACTGTTATGTATCATTTTAGCTTGGGTGTTATGTAAAAATTATAGCTGGATGTTATGTATCATTTAGCTGGAAAGTTATGTATATTATAGCCCGGGCTGTTAGTTCATTATAGTGGGTGTTTTGTACCTTATGCTGGATGTTAGTATCATTATATGGACTGTTAGTATCGTTATAGTGGATGTTTTATATCATTATAGTGGGCAGTTATGTATCATTATACCGGACTATTATGTATATTATAGTGGAGTGTTATTTTATTATGCTGGATTTTTTAATTTGCTGGTGTTATGCATTTTTTATAGTGGATGTTATGTATCATTAAGTGGATGTTATGTATCATTATAACTGGACAGTTATGTATTTATAGCTGGACTGTTATGTATCATTATAGCTGGACTGTTATGTATCATTATAGCTGGACTGTTATGTATCATTATAGCTGGACTGTTATGTATCATTATAGCTGGACTGTTATGTATCATTATAGCTGGACTGTTATGTATTTTTATAGTGGTGTTTGTTCACATAGCTGGGTGTTATGTATCATTTTTTTGGTGTTTGTTCATTTAGTGGGGGCTATTATGTTCATTATGTGGTTTTTATGTTCATTATAGTGGACTGTTATGTATATTTAGCGGAAAATTATGTTTTATACTGGGCTGTTAGTATCATTATGCTGGACTTTATGTATCATTATGTGGATGTTATGTATCATTATAGGGACTTTTTTTTTTCATTAAAGGACAGTTATGTTCATTATAGTGGACTGTTAGTATCATTATAGCGGATGTTTTGCTCGTATGCGGAGTTATGATCATTTAGCTGATGTTATGTATCATTATAACTGGATGAGTTCATTAAGCTGGTGTTATGTATCATTATAGCTGTATGTTATGTTCTTATAGCTGGACTGCTGTAACCTTTTGCTGGATGTTATGATATTTAGTGGACTGTTTGAATCATTATAGCTTAATGTTATGTATCATTATAGTGGATGTTATGTTCTTACAGCTGGAGTTAGGGTTTATCAAACCGGACTGTTATGTTCATTATAGCTGGACTGTTATGTATCATTATATGGACTGTTATGTATATTATGTGGAATGTTTTGTTCATTATACGGGGCTGTTATGCACTTATAGTGGACTGTTTTTGCATCTTTAGCTGCATGTTATGTTCACTATGTGGACTGATGTATATTATAGTGGATGTTAGCTCATTACAGCTGGACTGTTATGTATCATTATGCTGCACTGTTATGTTTCCCATAGCTGGACTGTTTGTATCATTGCAGTGGACTGTTATGTATCACTATAGCTGGATATTAGTATTATTATTTGGGATGTTATGTATATTATAGCTGGTGTTATGTATCTTTAGTGGATGTTTGTATACTATGCTGGACTGTTATGTTCATTATGTGGACGTTATGTATATTATAGCGGACTGCTATGTTCTTATGCTGGACTGTTAGTTCTTATAGTGGTGATTTGTATATTTTGCTGGATGTTATGTATCTTAAGCTGGACTGCTAGTTTCTTATAGTGGATGTTTGTATCATTATAGCTGGACTGTTTTGTATCTTATAGTGGATGTTATGCTGTTATGCTGGATGTTTTGTATCATTATAGCTGGACTTTAGTATCATTATAACTGGACTGCTATGTATCATTACAGCTGGACTGTTAGTATATTATAGTGTAATGTTATGTATTTATAGCTGGGCTGTCAGTAAACCCATAATGGATTGTTATGTATCTTATACTGGATGTTTTTTGTATATTTTAAACTGGATGTTATGAATCTTTTTGCTTAACTGTTTTTTAATTATAGTGGTTTTTATGTTTATTACACTGGGTGTTATGTATCATCAAACCTGGGGGTTTTGTTCTTATAGCCCCCAATTTATGTATCTTATAGTGGATGTTAGTATCATTATAGCTGGGATGTTCATTATAGCTGGATGGTATGCATCTTTTAGTGGATGTTTGCAAATTATGCTGCATGTTATGTATCACTATGTGGACTGTTTGTATCTTTAGCTGGGGCTGTTTGAAACTTTTTAGTAGACTTTATGTATCTTTTTTGGATGTTATGTATCATTAGCTGGAATGTTATGTTCATTGCAGCTGGACTGTTATGTTACTATATGGATGTTATGTATCATTATAGTGGATGTTTGTTCATTTAAATGGATGTTTGTATCATTATAGTGGATGTTTGTTCATTATACTGGGCTGTTTTTATCATTTTCTGGACTGCTATGTATATTATAGCTGGACTGTTATGTTCATTTAGCTGGCTGATATGTTTTTTATAGTGGAGTTATGTTCATTATAGCTGGACTGTTATGTATCATTAAGCTGGATGTTTGTATCTTAAGTGGAATGTTATGTATCTTTTTGCTGGATGTTATGTATCATTATATTTTAAATGTTATGTAATTTTAAAACTGGAAAGTTATGTTTCATTTAAACGGATGTTAGTATCATTATAGTGGATGTTTGTACTTTTCGGGCGTTATGATCATTATAGCTGGATGTTAGTATTTTTAGCTGGACTGTTTTGTATCATTAGCTGGATGTTATGTATCTTATTGGATGTTTGTTCATTATAGCTGGATGTTATTATCATTATGTGGCTGTTATTATCTTATAGTTAATGTTTATATATTAAAATGGTGTTTTGTATCATTATAGTGGTTTATGAAAAATTTAGCTGGACTGTTTGTATCATTTAGCTGGATGTTATGTATCATTATGTGGGGCTGTTATGTAACATTATAGTGGATGTTTTTTATCATTTTGCTGGCTGTTATGTTCATTATAGTGGATGTTTTGTAACATTTAGTAGATGTTATGTATCATTATAGTGGACTGTTATGTTTTCCCCCCCCCCCCCCCTTATTGCTGTTGTTATGTTTTTTGCTGGGGTGTTATTATAAAATTTTACTGGATGTTATGTATCATTTTTAGCTGGACTGTTTTGTATCATTTTAGTGGTTTATGATCATTTAGCGGATGTTATGATCATTATGTGGTGTTATGTTCATTATGCTGGACTGTTTTGTTCATTATAGCTGGACTGTTATGTATCTTTGCTGGATGTTATGTATATTTAGTGGACTGTTATGTATCATTAAACTGGACTGTTTGTATCATTATAGCTGGGATGTTTGTATCATTATAGCCCGGGTGTTATGATCTTATAGTGGATGTTATGTTTTATTTCTGGGGTTATGTATATTATAGCTGGACTGTTATGTATCATTATAGCTGGATGTTAGCTCTTTTGCCGGATGTTATGTATCATTTACTGGGGCTGTTATGTTCATTATAGTGGATTATGTATCATTTACTGGTGTTATGTTCATTTTGCTGGATGTTATGTATCTTATAGCTGGGCTGTTTTGTATATTATAGTGGACTGTTATGTATATTATGTGGATGTTATGTATCATTATAGCGGACTGTTTTGTTCATTTTTAGCTGGCTGTTATGTTTTTTATAGCCGGCTGTTTGTTCTTATAGTGGACTGTTAGTTCATTATACTGGATTTAGTTCTTAAAGCTGGCTGTTTTGTTATTATAGCCGGACTGTTATGATATTATGCTGGACTGTTTGTTATTATAGGGACTGTATGTATCTTTAGTGGATGTTATGTATCATTTTAGCCGGGCTTTATGTTCATTTACTGGATGTTTTGTTTTATTATAGCTGGATGTTAGATTTTTAGCTGGACTGATGTTCTTATAGCTGGCTGTTATGTTATTTATAGCGGAGTTATGCATCATTATAGTGGGCTGTTATGTATCTTATAGCTGGACTGTTTTGTATCATTTGTGGGCTGTTATGTTTTTTATGTGGGATGTTAGTATATTTAGTGGACTGTTATGTTCATTATAGTGGACTGTTATGTTCATTTAGTGGGGTGTTATTTTTCATTATGCCGGTGTTATGTTTTTATAGGGATGTTTGTATCATTATGCTGGATGTTATGTATCATTATAGTGGGTTTATGTATCATTTCACTGGATTTTAGTTCATTTGCCCGGGTGTTATGTATTTTATGCTGGATGTTTTGATCATTTTAGCGGATGTTAGTATCATTATAGTGGTGTTATGTTTCATTATAGCTGGATGTTATGTATCATTATAGCTGGTGTAATTATTATAGCTGGGCTTTTTTGTATCTTATAGTGGATGTTATGATCTTATAGCGGATGTTATGTTCATTATGCTGATGTTATGTTCATTATAGCTGGACTGTTATGTATCATTAAGCTGGAGTTATGTTCATTATAGTGGACTGTTATTTCTTTTTCCGGATGTTTTGCATCATTATAGCTGGGCTGTTATGTTCATTATGTGGACTGTTTGTTATTATAGCGGATGTTTGTATCTTTAGCGGATGTTATGTATCTTTTAGTGGGTGTTATGTATATATGTGGACTGTTATGTTATTATAGCTCGTGTTTGTATATTTTAAACTGGACTGTTATGTCCTTATGCTGGATGTTATGTTCATTATAGCTGGCGTTTTTGTATCATTAGGCGGACTTTATGTATCATTATAGCTGAACGTTTGTATCATTATAGCTGGACTGTTTGTATATTTAGCTGGACTGTTAGTTATTTTAGTGGGGGTTTGTATTATTTTAGAAAGGACTGTTATGTATCATTATAGAAGGACTGTTATGTATCATTATAGCTGGACTGTTATGTATCATTATAGCTGGACTGTTATGTATCATTTAGGGATGTTATTTATATTATAGAAGGGTGTTATGTTCATTTTAGAAAACTGTTATGTATCATTATAGAAGGACTGTTATGTATCATTATAGCTGGACTGTTATGTATCATTATAGAAGGACTGTTATGTATCATTATAGAAGGACTGTTATGTATCATTATAGAAGGACTGTTATGTATCATTATAGCTGGACTGTTATGTATCATTATAGAAGGACTGTTATGTATCATTATAGAAGGACTGTTATGTATCATTATAGAAGGACTGTTATGTATCATTATAGCTGGACTGTTATGTATATTATAAAGGCTGTTATTATCATTATAGGGACTGTTATGTATTTATAGGAAAGGGCTGTTTTGTTCATTATGCTGGATTATGTATCTTATAGAAGGTGTTATGTATCATTAAGAAGGACTGTTTTGTATCATTATGAAGGACTGTTTGTTCTTATAGCTGGTGTTATTACATTTAGAAGGATGTTATGTTATTATTGAAAGGACGTTAGTATATTATGAAGGTGTTATGTATATTTTAGCTGGCTGTTATGTTTTCATTTAAAGGACTGTTTGATCATTATGCTGGATGTTATGTATCATTTACTGGCTGTTACTGTTATGTATCATTATGCTGGATGTTATGTATCTTTTAGTGGACTGTTAGTATCATTATAGCGGACTGTTATGTATCATTATAGAAAGGACTGTTATATATCATTTTAGAAAGATGTTTGTATCATTATGGTGGCTGTTATGTATCTTATAGAAGGTGTTATGTATCATTATAGTTTGGGGAATGTTATGTTTTATAGAAGGAGTTAGTATCATTATAGGGATGTTAGTAAACATTTTAGCGGACTGTTATGTTCATTTTATAGGGAAAGGGTGTTTTGTATTTTTTATGAAGGGGTGTTTGTATCATTATAGCTGGACTGTTATGTATCATTATAGTTTGGATGTTATGTATTTTGCTGGACTGTTAGATATTATAGTGGGACTGTTTTTTGTTCATTATAGAAGGCTGTTATGTTCATTATAGAAGGACTGTTAGTATAAATTATAGCTGGATGTTTTGTATCTTATAGAAGGATGTTATGTATCTTAAGCTGGACTGTTTTGTTTCTTATAGCGGCTGTTTGTTCATTTAGAAGGGTTTTGTACTTTAAGAAGGTGTTATGTATCATTATAGCTGGACGTTTGTTCATTTTGAAGGGCTGTTATGTTCTTATAGAAGGATGTTATGTATATTTTAGCTGGACGTTATGTATCATTATAGAAGGATGTTAGATCATTATAGTGGACTGTTATGTATCATTATAGAAGGGGTGTTATGTATTTTAGCTGGATGTTTTGTATCATTTTGCTGGCTGTTTGTATCATTTAGAAGGACTGTTATGATCATTATAGAAAGGGCTGTTATGTATCATTATAGTGGACTGTTTTTGTTCTTATAGAAGGACTGTTATGTATCGTTTAGGGATGTTTTGTATCATTATAGAAGGACTGTTAGTATCATTATAGCTGGACTGTTATGTATCATTATAGCTGGAGTGTTATGTATCATTATAGAAGGACTGGTATGTATCATTATAGAAGGAAAGCTTGGAGTCAAACATATGGTATAAAATCAATATTTTCTCGAGGGTTTTTACATATTTAAAAAATAATTAAAATATTTAATTTTAGTGAGGAGGTGAGAGGGAGGCGGGTCGTACTTGGTGTTGTTCTGAGTGTGAGGCAGGCGGGTCGTACTTGGTGTTGTTCTGAGTGTGAGGCAGGTGGGTCGTACTTGGTGTTGTTCTGAGTGTGAGGCAGGCGGGTCGTACTTGGTGTTGTTTGAGTGTGGGCAGGCGGGTCGTACTTGGGGTTTTTTGAGTGTGAGGGAGGTGGGTCTCTTTGGGGTTGTTTTGAGTGTGAGGCGGTGGTCGTATTGGTGTTTTTTGGTGGAGGAGGCGAGTCTTTTTGGTGTTGTTTGAGGGTTTTAGGCGGGGGTGTACTTGGTGTTGTTCTGGTGTGAGGCGGCGGGTGTACTTGGTGTTGTTCTGGTGTGGGCAGGCGGGGTCGTACTTTGGGGTTGTTTGAGTGTGAGGAGGTGGGGCGTATTTGGGAGTGTTGAGTGTGAGGAGGTGGGTGTACTTGGGGTTTTTGAGGTGAGGGGCGGGGTTTCTTTGGGGTTGTTTTTCAGTGGGGAGGCGGGTCGTACTTTTTTTTTGGGTTTTTCTGAGTGTGAGGAAGGGGGGTCGTACTTGGGTTGTTTTGAGTGTGAGGCAGGTGGGTCGTACTGGTGTTTTTCTGGTGGAGGCAGGTTTGCGTACTTGGTGTTGTCTGGTGTGAGGCGCGGGTGTACTTGGTGTTGTTTTTAGTGTGAGGAGGTTGGTCGTACTTGGTGGGGCTCTGAGTGTGAGGGAGGTGGGTCTCTTGGTGTTGTTCTGAGTGTGAGGAGGGGGGGGTATTGGTGTTGTTCTGAGTGTGAGGGAGGCGGGTCGTACTTGGTGTTGTTTGAGTGTGAGGGGTGGGCGTACTTGGTGTTGTTTGTGTGAGGAGGCGGGTCGTATTGGTGTTGTTTGGTGTGAGGGGGGTGGGTCGTACTTGGGGTTGTTATGAGTGTGAGGCAGGCGGGTCTACTTTGGTGTTTTTCTGAGTGTGAGGCAGGGGGGGCGTACTTGGTGTTTTTTGATTTTTGAGGGGAAAGGTGGGTCTTTTCTTGGTGTTGTTCTTGTGGAGGCGGGGGTGTATTGGTGTTGTTTGGTTGAGGAGGGGGTCGTACTTGGTGTTTGGTTTGAGTGTGAGGAGGCGGGTGTATTGGTTGTTTTGGGGTGAGGGGGTGGGGGTATTTTGTTGTTGAGTTGAGGCACTGGGGGGCGTATTGGTTTGTTTTGAGTGTGGGCAGGTGGGTTACTTGGGGTTGTTCTGAGTGTGAGGCGGCGGGCGTACTTGGTGTTGTTTGAGTGTGAGGCAGGTGGGTCGACTTGGTGTTGTTTGAGTGTGAGGCAGGTGGGTCGACTTTGGGGTTGTTCTGAGTGTGAGGCAGGCGGGTGTATTGGTGTTTTTGAGTGTGAGGCAGGGGGGTCGTACTTGGGGGTTGTTCTGGTGTGAGGGAGGCGGGTCTACTTGGTGTTGTTCTGAGTGTGAGGCGGTGGGGTGTATTGGTGTTGTTCTGGTGTGAGGCAGGGGGTCGCATTGGTGTCGTTGAGTGTGAGGAGGTGGGTCGTCTTTTGGGGTTGTTTGGTGTGAGGCAGGGGGGCCGACTGGGGTTTTTGGTGTGAGGAGGTGGGCTACTTGGTGTTGTTCGGGTGAGGCAGGCGGGTGTCTTGGTGTTTTTTGAGTGTGGGAGGTGGGTCGTAATTGGGGTTGTTTGAGGTGAGGGGGTGGGTGTATTGGGTGTTGTTCTGAGTGTGAGGAGGCGGGTGTACTTTGGGATTGTTTGGGGTGAGGCAGGGGGTCGTATTTGGGGTTGTTCTGAGTGTGGGAGGTGGGTCGTACTTGGTGTTTTTCTGGTGTGAGGCAGGTGGGTCGTACTTGGTGTTTTTCTGAGTGTGAAACAGGCGGGTAGTACTTGGTTTGGGGTTTTGGGTGAGGGGGTGGGTCGTATTGGTGTTTTTGAGTGTGGGCGGGGGTCGACTTTGGTGTTGTTCTGGTGTGAGGCAGGGGGGTGTACTTTGGGGTTGTTTTGGTGTGAGGCTGGGGGTCGTACTTGGTGTTTTTTGGTGTGAGGAGGTGGGTCGTACTTGGGGTTGTTTTTGGTGGGGCAGGGGGTGTACTTGGTGTTTTTAGTGGGGAGGTGGGGGCGTACTTTTTGTTTTCTAGTGTAGGCTGGCGGGTGTACTTTTTGTTGTTTTGAGTGTGAGAAAAGGGGGGTCGTACTTGGTCTGTTTGAGTGTGAGGCAGGGGGGGTCGTACTTTGGGGTTGTTTGAGTGGAGGCAGGGGGTCGACTTGGTGTTGTTTGGGTGGGCAGGCGGGTTGTACTTAGTGTTGTTTTGAGTTTGAGGCAGGTGGGTCGTCTTGGTGTTTTGTTCTGAGGTGAGGCGGCGGGCGTATTGGTGTTTTTTTCTGAGTTGGGCAGGTGGGCGTATTTGGGGTTTTTCTGAGTGTGAGGCTGGGGGTCGTATTGGTGTTGTTCTGGGTGAGGAGGTGGGTGTACTTGGTGTTTTTCTGAGGTGGGCGGGGGTCGTACTTGGGTTGTTCTGAGTGTTTGGGGGAGGTGGGGGTACTGGTTTGTTTGGTGTGAGGCAGGCGGGTCGTTCTTGGTGTTGTTTGGGTGTGATACAGGCGGGTGTACTTGGTGTTGTTTGAGTGTAGGCAGGTGGGGTACTTTGGGGTTTTTTGGGGGTGAGGGAGGGGGTCGTACTTTGGGGTTGTTCTGAGTGTGAGGCAGGGGGGGTCTTGGTTTTTGTTCTGAGTGTGAGGCGGGGGGTCGTATTGGGGTTGTTCTGAGTGTGAGGAGGGGGTCGTACTTGGGTTTTTTTTTGGTGTGGGAGGTGGGGTACTTTGGGATTGTTCTGAGTGTGAGGCAGGCGGGTCGTACTTGGTGTTGTTCTGAGTGTGAGGCAGGTGGGTCGTACTTGGTGGTGTTCTGAGTGTGAGGCAGGTGGGTCGTACTTGGTGTTGTTCTGAGTGTGAGGCAGGTTTGTCGTACTTGGTGGTGCTCTGAGTGTGAGGCAGGTGGGTCGTACTTGGTGGTGTTCTGAGTGTGAGGCAGGTGGGTCGTACTTGGTGGTGTTCTGAGTGTGAGGCAGGTGGGTCGTACTTGGTGGTGCTCTGTGTGTGAGGCAGGTGGGTCGTACTTGGTGGTGTTCTGAGTGTGAGGCAGGCGGGTCGTACTTGGTGATGTTCTGAGTGTGAGGGAGGTGGGTCGTACTTGGTGGTGTTCTAAGTGTGAGGGTGGGAGGGAGGTGGGTCGTACTTGGTGGTGTTCTGAGTGTGAGAGTGGGAGGGAGCTGGGTCGTACTTGGTGGTGGTCTTAGTGTGAGGCAGGTGGGTCGTACTTGGTGTTCTGATTGTGAGGGTGAGAGGGAGGTGGGTTGTACTTGGTGGTGCTCTGAGTAGGAGGGTGTCAGGGAGTTGGGTCGTACTTGGTGATGCTCTGAGTATGAGGGTGTGAGGGAGGTGGGTCGTACTTGGTGGTGCTCTGAGTGTGAGGCAGGTGGGTCGTACTTGGTGGTGTTCTGAGTTTGGGGGTGGGAGGGAGGTGGTCTGAGTGTGAGGCAGGTGGGTCGTACTTGGTGGTATTCTGAGTGTGAGGGTGAGACCGAGGTGGGTCGTACTTAGTGGTGCTCTGAGTGTGAGGGTGAGGGGGAGTTGGGTCGTACTTGGTGGTGGTCTGAGTGTGAAGGTGTGAGGAAGGTGGGTCGTACTGGGTGGTGGTCTGCGTGCGGAGGTGTGTGAAGGTGGGTCGTACTTGGTGGTCGTCTGAGTGTGAGGGTGTGAGGGAGGTGGGTCGTACTTGCTGGTGGTTTGAGTGTGAGGGTGTGAGGGATTTGGGTCGTACTTGGTGGTGGTTTGAGTGTAAGGATCTGAGAGGCGTGGGTCGTAACTGGGTGGTGGTCTGAGGGGGTGTGTGAGGGAGGTGGGTCGTACTTGGTGGTCGTCTGAGTGTGAGTGTGTGAGGGAGGTGGGTCGTACTTGGTTGTGGTTTGAGTGTGAGGGTCTGAGAGACGTGGGTCGTACTGGGTGGTGGTTCTGAGTGTGAGGGTGTGAGGGAGGTGGGTCATACTTGGTGGTGGTCTGAGTGTGGAGGTGTGAGGTGGGTCGTACTTGGCGGTGGTCTGAATATGGAGGTGTGAGGGAGGAGATTCGTTCTGGGTGTGGTCTGAGTGTGGAGGTGTGAGGGAGGTGGGTCGTACTCCGTGGTCGTCTGAGTGTGAGGGTGTGAGGGAGGTGGGTCGTACTTGGTGGTGGTCTGAGTGTGCAGGTGTGAGGGAGGTGGGTCGTACTTGGCGGTGGTCTAAGTGTCGAGGTGTGAGGAAGGTGGGTCGTACTTGGTGGTGGTTTGAGTGTGGAGGTAAGAGGGAGGTAGGTCGTACTCAGTGGTGGTCTGAGTGTGGAGGTGTGAGGGAGGTGGGCAGTAGTGAGTGGTGGTCTGAGTGTGGATGTGTTAGGGAGGTGGGTCGTACTGAATAGTGGAATGAGAGCGCAGGTGTATGGGAGGTGGGTCGTACTTGGTGGTGGCCTCAGTGTTTGGGTGTGAAGGAGGTGGGTCGTTCTCGGTAGAGGTCTGAGAGTGGGGGTGTGAGGGAGGTGGGTCGTACATGGTGATTGTCTGAGAGTGAGGGTGTGAGAGACGTGGGTCGCACTGGATGGTGGTCTGAGTGTGGGGGTGTGAGGGAGGTGGGTCGTACTTGGTGGTGCTCTGAGTATGAGGGTTTGAGGGAGATTGGTCGTACTTGGTGGTGCTCTGAGTGTGAGGGTGTGATGGAGATGGTCGAACATGGTGGTGCTCAGAGTGTGAGGGTATGAGGGAGATGGGTCGTATTTTGTTGGGCTCTCAGCGTGAGGGCGTGAGGGAGATGGTTGTACTTGGTGGTGCTCTGAGTGTGAGGGTGTGAGGGAAGTGGGTCGTACTTGGTTGTGTTCTGAGTGTGAGGGTGTGAGAGAGATGGGTCGTACTTGCTGGTGCTCTGAGTGTGAGGGTGTGAAGGAGGAAGGTGGTTGTCTGAAAGTAGAGGTGTGAAAGAGGTGTGTCGTACTTGTTGCTGGTCTGAGTGTGGAGGTGTAAGGGAGGTGGGTCGTACTGGGTGGTGGTCTGAGTGTGGAGGTGTGAGGGAGGTGGGTCGTACTGGCTGATGGCCTGAGAGTGGAGGTGTGAGGGAGGTGGCTCGTACTTGTTGGTGATCTGAGTGAGAGGGTGTGAGGGAGGTGGGTCGTACTTGATGGTGCTCTGAGTGTGAGGGTGTGAGGGGAAGTGGGTCGTACTTGGTATTGGTCTGAGTGTGGAGGTGTAAGAGAGGTGGGTCGTACTTGATGGTGGTCTTAGTGTGAAGGTGTGAGGGAGGTGGGTCGTACTGGGTGGTGGTCTGAGTGTGGAGGTGTGAAGGAGGTGGGTCGCACTTGATGATGGTGTGAGTGTGAAGGTGTGAGGAGGGTGGGTCGTACTGGGTGGTGGTCTGGGTGTGGAGGTGTTAGGAAGGTGGGTCGTACTTGGTGGTCGACTGAGTGTGAGGATGTGAGGGAGGTGGGTCGTACTTGGTGGTGGTCTGAGTGTGAGGGTCTGAGAGACGTGGGTCGTACTGGGGGGTGGTCTGAGTGTAAGGTTGTGAGGGAGAAGGGTCGTACTTTTTGGTGGTCTTAGTGTGGAGGTGTGAGGGAGGTGGGTCGTACTTGGTGGTTTTCTGAGCGTGGATGTGTTAGGGAGGTCGGTCGTACTGGGTCGTTGTCTGAGAGTGCAGGTGTAAGAGAGGTGGGTCGTACTTGGTGGTGGTCTGATTGTGGAGGTGTGATGGAGGTGAGTCGTACTGGGTGGAGGTATGAGAGTGGGGGTGTAAGGGAGATGGGTCGTACTTGGTAGTTGTCTGAGAGTGAGGGTGTGAGAGACGTGGGTCGTACTGGGTGATGGTCTGAGTGTGGGGGTGTGAGGGAGGTGGGTCGTACTTGGTGGTGGTTTGAGAGTGGAGGTGTGAGGAAGATAGATCGTACTGAGTGGTGGTCTGAATGTGGAGGTGTGAAGGTGGGTCGTAGTGAGTGGTGGTCTGAGTGTGGATGTGTTAGGTAGGTGGGTCGTTCTGGTTGGTGGTCTGAGTGTGGAGGTGTGAGGGAGGTGGGTTGTACTGAGTGGTGGTCTCAGTGTGGATGTGTTAGGGAGGTATTTCGTACTGGGTGGTGGTCTGAGTGTGCAGGCGTAAAAGAGGTGGGTCGTACTTGGTGATGGTCTGAGTGTAGAGGTGTGAGGGAGGTGAGTCGTGCTGGGTGGAGGTCTGAGTGTGGAGGTGTGAAGGAGGTGCGTCGTAGTGATTTGTGGTCTGAGTGTGGATGTGTTAGGGAGGTGGGTCGTACTGGGTGGTGGTCTGTGAGTGCAGGTGTAAGAGGTGGGTCGTACTTGGTGGTGGTCTGAGCGTGGAGGTGTGAGGGAGGTGAGTCGTACTGGGTGGAGGTCTGAGAGTGGGGTTGTAAGGGAGATGGGTCGTACTTGGTGGTTGTCTGAGAGTGAGGGTGTGAGAGACGTGGGTCGTACTGGATGGTGGTCTGAGTGTGGGGGTGTGAGGGAGGTGGGTCGTACTTGGTGGTGTTCTAAGTGTGGAGGTGTGAGGGAGGTGGGTCGTACTTGGTGGTGGTTTGGGAGTGGAGGTGTGAGGGAGATAGATCGTACTGAGTGGTGGTCTGAATGAGGAGGTGTGAAGGAGGTGGGTTGTACTTGGTGGTGGTCTGAGTGTGGGGGTGTGAGTGAGGTGGGTCGTAGTGAATGGTGGTCTGAGTGTGGATGTGTTATGGAGCTGGGTCGTATTGGGTGGTCTGAGAGTGGAGATGTAAAGGAGGTAGGTCGTACTTGGTGGTGGTCTGAGTGTGGGGGTATGAGTGAGGTAGGTCGTAGTGAATGGTGGTCTGAGTGTGGACGTGTTATGGAGCTGGGTTGTATTGGGTGGTCTGAGAGTGGAGGTGTAAGGGAGGTGGGTCGTACTTGGTGGTGGTCTGAGTGTGGGGGTGTGAGGGAGGTGGGTCGTACTGGGTGGTGGTCTGAGTGTGAAGGTGAAAGGGAGGTGGGTCGTACTGAGTAGCGGTCTGAGTGAAGATGTGTTACGGAGGTTGGTCGTACTTGGTGGTGGTCTGAGTGTGGGGGTGTGAGGGAGGTGGGTCGTACTGGGTGGTGGTCTGAGTGTGAAGTGTGAGGGAGGTGGGTCGTAATTGGTGGTCTGAGTGTGGAGGTGTGAAGGAGGTGGGTCGTACTTGGCGGTGGTCTGAGTGTGGAGGTGTGAGGGAGGTGGGTCGTTCTTGGTGGTGGTCTGAGTGTGGTGTGAGGGAGGTGGGTCGTACTTGGTGGCGGTCTAATGTGGAGGTGTGAGGGAGGTGGGACGTAATTGGGTGGTCCGAGTGTGGAGGTGTGAGGAGGTGGTCTTTACTTGGCGGTGGTCTGAGTGTGGGTGTGAGGGAGGTGGGTCGTATCTTGGTGGTGGTTTGAGTGTGAAGGTGTGAGGGAGGTGGGTCGTAAGTTGGTGGTCTGAGTGTGGAGGTGTGAAGGAGGTGGGTCGTACTTGGCGGTGGTCTGAGTGTGGAGTGTGAGGGAGGTGGGTCGTACTTGGTGGGTTGTTGGGAGGTGGAGTCGTACTTGGAGGTGGTCTGAATGTGGAGGTGTGATGAGGTGGGTCTACTTGGTGGGGTCTGACTGGGTAGGTGGGATCGTACATGGCGGTGGTCTGAGTGTGGAGGTGTGAGGGAGGTGGGTCGTACTTGGTGGTGGTCTGACTGTGGGTGAGTGAGGGTGTGTCGTACTTGAGGTGGTCTGAATGTGGAGGTGTGAGGAGGTGGGTCGTACTTGGTGGTGGCCTGACTGCGTGTGTGAGGGAGTGGTCGTATTTGGGATGGTGGTCTGAGTGTGGAGGTGTGAGGGAGGTGGGTCGTACTTGATGGTGTCTGATGTGGAGTTGTGTGAGGAGGTGGGTCGTACTTGGTGGTGGTCTGACTGTGGAGTGTGAGGGAGGTGGGTCGTACTTGGTGGTCTGAGTGTGGAGTGTGAGGGAGGTGGGTCGTGCTTGGTGGTGGTCTGAGTGTGGTGATGGTGGAGGGAAGGTGGGTCGTACTTGGTGGCTGTGAGTGTACCGAGGTAGTAACTGTAGTGAGTGTATTCATAATAAGTGGTTTTTCGTACATCTGGAGGCGGCCTGATTCTGCAAACTTTCTGAGGGAGGATGGTCTGAGTTTGATACGGCCCTCTGACACAGGGTTGGAGAGATGGTCTCAGGGGAGCCAGGGATCCTGGGGGGGTCCATCATGGGTATGCACAGATCCGGGGAGGAAGTGTCCTCTGGTGGCAAAGACAGGATCCCGGAAGGAGGTGCAATCAGTGGAAACACGGATCTGAAAGGGTAACATGGCAAAACAGATTTTGGGGAAGGAGGGTTCATGCAGGTACACGATCCTGGGAGGGGTGTATCATGCAACAGGTTCCTTGGGAAAAAGGGTCCCTCATGTTCAAGGGATCCCTGAAGAAGTGTCCATCATGGGCTACCACAGGGATCCCTGGAGAAGGAAGGTGTCCATCATGGGCTAACTAAGGGATCCCTAGGGAAGGAACGTGTTCATCATTGGTTACCACAGGGATCCCTGGGGAAGGAAGGTGTCCATCATGGCCTAACAAGGAACCCTGGGGAAGGAAGGTGTCCATCATGGGCTAACACAGGGATCCCTGGGGAAGGAAGGTGTCCATCAGTGGCTACCAGATCATCTGGGAAAAGTGTCATCATGGGCAAACACAGGGATCCGTGGGGAAGGAAGGTGTCCATCATGGGCTAACACAGGGATCCCTGGGGAAGGAGGGTGTCCATCATGGGCTAACACAGGGATCCCTTGGGAAGGTAGGTGTCCATCATGGGCCAACACAGGGATCCCTGGAAAAGGAAGGTGTCCATCATGGGCTAACAGGGATCCCTGGGGAAGGAAGGTGTTCATCATGGGCTAACACCTGGATCCCTGGGGAACTAAGGTGTTCATCATGGGCAAACACAGAGATCCCTGGGGAAGGAAGGTGTTCATCATGGGCAAACACAGGGATCCCTGGGGAAGGAAGGTGTTCGTCATGGGCTAACACACGGATCCCTGGGGAAGGAAAGTGTCCATCATGGGAAAACACAGGGATCCCTGGGGAAGGAAGGTGTCCATCATGGGCTAACACAGGGATCCCTGGGAAAGGAAGGTGTCCATCATGGGCAAACACAGGGATCCCTGGATAAGGAAGGTGTCAATCATGGGTAAACACAGGGATCCCTGGGGAAGGAAGGTGTTCATCATGGGCTAACACACGGATCCCTGGGGAAGGAAGGTGTCCATCATGGGCAAACACAGGGATCCCTGGGGAAGGAAGGTGCCCATCATGGGCAAACACAGGGATCCCTGGGGAAGGAAGGTGTCCATCATGGGCTAACACAGGGATCCCTGGGGAAGGAAGGTGTCCATCATGGGCTAACACAGGGATCCCTGGGGAAGGAATGAGGGGAGACCTGATCGAAGTGAATAAGTGGAAGATAGGTTTTAATAAAGGGGATATTAATAGGTCTTGAGGATGTCTCTCCAAGAGAGAACCCGCAGTAATGGATTTAAATTAGATAAGTTTAGATTTAGAAAGGACATAGGAAAGTATTGGTTTGGAAATAGGGTAGTTGATGATTGGAACAGTCTACCTAGTTGGGTTATTGAGGCTGGGACTTTGGGTAGTTTCAAATCTAGGTTGGATAAGTACATGAGTGGGAGGGGTTGGATTTGAGTGGGACTTTCACATCAGAGCTTATTTCTTGGGTGGCATTGAAAATTGGGTTGGGCAAATGTTTTGTTAGTGGGATGAATTGTAAAGGACCTGCCTAGTATGGGCCAGCAGGCCTCCTGCAGCGTTCCTCCTTTCTTATGTTCTTATGTTCTTATGAAGGAAGGTGTCCATCATGGGCAAACACAGGGATCCCTGGGGAAGGAAGGTGTCAATCATGGGCTAACACAGGGATCCCTTGGGAAGGAAGGTGCCCATCATGGGTTTCCACAGGGATCCCTGGGGAAGGAAGGTGTTCATCATGGGCTAACACAGGGATCCCTGGGGAAAAAAGGTGTCCATCATGGGCTAACACAGGGGTCCCTGGGGAAGAGAGGTGTTCATCATGGGCTAACACAGGGATCCCTGGGGAAAAAAGGTGTCCATCATGGGCTAACACAGGGATCCCTGGGGAAAAAAGGTGTCCATTATGGGCTAACACAGGGATCCCTGGGGAAGGAAGGTGTCCATCATGGGCTAACACAGGGATCCCTGGGGAGAAAAGGTGCCCATCATGGGCTAACACAGGGATCCCTGGAGAAGGAAGGTGTCCATCATGGGCTAACACAGGGATCCCTGGGGAAAAAAGGTGTCCATCATGGGCTAACACAGGGATCCCTGGGGAAGAGAGGTGTCCATCATGCGCTAACACAGGGGTCCCTGGGGAAGAGAGGTGTCCATCATGCGCTAACACAGGGGTCCCTGGGGAAGGGAGGTGTCTATCATGGGCTAACACAGGGGTCCCTGGGGAAGGAAGGTGTCCATCATGGGCTAACACAGGGGTCCCTGGGGAAGGGAGGTGTCTATCATGGGCTAACACAGGGGTCCCTGGGGAAGGAAGGTGTCCATCATGGTCTAACACAGGGGTCCCTGGGGAAGGGAGGTGTCCATCATGGGCAAACACAGGGATCCCTGGGGAAGGGACGTGTCCATTATGGGCTAACACAGGAGTAGCTAGGGAAGGAAGGTGTCCATCATGGGCTAACACAGGGGTCCCTGGGGAAGGGACGTGTCCATTATGGGCTAACACAGGGGTAGCTGGGGAAGGAAGGTGTCCGTCATGGGCTAACACAGGGATCCCTGGGGAAGGAAGGTGTCCATCATGGGCTAACACAGGGGTTCCTGGGGAAGGAAGGTGTCTAATCATGGGCTAACACAGGGGTCCCTGGAGAAGGAAGGTGTTCATCATGGGCTAACACAAGGGTCCTTGGGGGAGGGACGGTTCTTCTCCATTACGGGGATGTGAGTGATTTTCCGGTCGGACCCGAACTTAGGAAAGATTAGGATAATAATAATTCATCTCATTCGTTAAACCCATGTAGGTTATTCGGAGCCAGACGTGGTGGAGGCTTGATCCTCCGTCTGTACTCATAGATCAGCTGCGTCAATCGAAATGTGAAATTCCAATAAAACTGACTTTTGTAGGAAATTTTGCAGGAGTGATGAACTGTACTCTTACAAGCACTGTATTTTCAAGCACTGTACTCTCAAGCACTGTACTCTCAAGCAATGTATTCTCAAGCACTGTACTCTCAATCACTGTACTCTCAAGAACTGTACTCTCTCAATCACTGTACTCAAGCAGTGTACTCTCAAGCACTGTATTCTCAAGCACTGTACTCTCAAGCACTGTACTCTCAAGCACTGTACTCTCAAGCACTGTACTCTCAAGCACTGTACTCTCTCACTCACTGTACTCTCAAGCACTGTACTCTCTCAGTCACTGTACTCAAGCAGTGTACTCTCAAACAGTGAATTCTCAAGCACTGTACTCTAAATTACTGTACTCTCAATCACTGTGCTCTCAATCACTGTACTCTCTCAATCACTGTACTCTCTCAATCACTGTACTCTCAAGCACTGCACTCTCAAGCACTGTACTCTCTCAAGCACTGTACTCTCTCAAGCACTCTACTCTAAAGCACTGTACTCTCAAGCTCTGTACTCTCAAGCATTGTATTCTCAAGCACTGTACTCTCAAACAGTATACTCTCAAGCACTGTACTCTCTCAAGCACTGTACTCTCAAGCATTTTGCTCTCTCAAGCACTGTACTCTCAAGGGTTGTTCTCTCAAGGGTTGTACTCTCAAGCACTGTACTCTCAAGCACTGTACTCTCATGCACTGTATTCTCAAGCACTGTACTCTCAAACAGTGTACTCTCAAGCACTGTACTCTCTTAAGCACTGTACTCTCAAGCATTGTGCTCTCTCAAGCACTGTATTCTTAAGGATTGTTCTCTCAAGCACTGTGCTCTCAAGCACTGTACTTTCAAGCACTGTACTCTCAAGCACTGTACTCTCAAGCACTGTACTCTCAAGGATTGTTCTCTCAAGCACTGTACTCCCTCAAGCACATTCTCTCTCAGGCACTGTACTCTCAAGCACTGTACTCATTTAAGCACAGTACTCTTTCAAGAACTGTACTCTCTCAAGTACTGCACTCTCAAGCAATGTACTCTCAAGCACTGTACTCTCACAAGCATTCTACTCAAAAGCACTGTACTCTCAAGTGTTTTTCTCTCAAGCACGTACTCCCTCAAGCACGTACTATCTCAAGCACGTACTCTCTCAAGCACTGTACTCCCTTAAGCGCGTACTCTCTCAAGCACTGTACTCTCAATCACTGTACTCTCAAGCACTGTACTCTCAAGCACTGTTCTCTCAAGCGCTGTACTCTCAATCACTGTACTCTCAAACATTGTACTGTCAAGCGCTGTACTGTCAAGCACTGTACTCTCAAGCACTGTCCTCTCAAGCACTGTACTCTCAAGCGCTGTACTCTCAAGCACTGTACTCTCAAGCGCTGTACTGTCAAGCAGTGTACTCTCAAGCACTGTCCTCTCAAGCACTGTACTGTCAAGTACTGTACTCTCAAGCACTGTCCTCTCAAGCACTGCACTGTCAAGTACTGTGCTCTCAAGCACTGTCATCTGAAGCACTGTATTCTCAAGCACTGTACTCTCAAGCACTGTACTCTCAAGCGCTGTACTCTCAAGTGCTGTACTGTCAAGCAGTGTATTCTCAAGCACTGTACTGTCAAGTACTGTACTCTCAGGCATTGTACTCTTAAGCACTGTACTGTCAAGCACTGTACTGTCAAGCACTGTACTGTCAAGTACTGTACTGTCAAGCACTGTACTGTCAAGCACTGTACTGTCAAGCACTGCACTGTCAAGTACTGTACTCTCAGGCATTGTACTCTTAAGCACTGTACTGTCAAGCACTGTACTGTCAAGCACTGTACTGTCAAGCACTGTACTGTCAAGCACTGTACTCTCAAACAGTGTACTGTCAAGCACTGTACTCTCAAACACGGTACTCTCAAGCACGATACTCAGTCACTGGGTCACGTGTCATAATATAGCAGCTCAGAAACAGTGACAAACATCTCAGTGTTTTCTTGATCAATGTTTATGTCGGGTATTTGTAATTTGTTCCTCTAACAACTAAAACAGTTAAGTTGAGAATGAAAACAAATTTCCAAATTTCCTATTTAAATAAAGAAGGAATGAGGGAGAGGGTGTGGAGACGAGGACAACCTTTGGCTTAACCTTGAACATAAGAACATAAGAAAGAAGGAACATTGCAACAGGCCTACTGGCCTATGCGAGGCAGGTCCAATTCTCTCACCGGCTTAAGTTCACTGACTAGTGCTGAAGAGGCAGCTTCGTCTCTATGCCACGAAGTTATTTTTCGCTGTATGGAAGTTAGCATGACTAGCATACGTACTTTATTTTAAATTAAGTTAGTTTAACATAAGTTAATGAAAAAAATGGCAGAAACAAAGAGCGGGAAGAATGTTATCTTGGTGCAACAACAACCAAACAATTACAAGTGAGCGGGAAGAATGTTATCTTGGTGCAACAACAACCAAACAATTACAAGTGAGCGGGAAGAATGTTATCTTGGTGCAAAAACAACCAAACAATACAAGTGAACGGGAAGAATGTTATCTTGGTGCAACAAAAACAAACAATTATAAAGTGAGCGGGAAAAATGTTATCTTGGTGCAACAACAACCAAACAAATAAGTGAGCGGGAAAAAATGTTATCTTGGTGCAACAACACCAAACAAAACAAGTGAGCGGGAAGAATGTTATCTTGTGCAACAACACCAAACAATTACAAGTGAGCGGGAAGAATGTTATCTTGGTGCAACAACAACCAAACAATTACAAGTGAGCGGGAAGAATGTTATCTTGGTGCAACAACAACCAAACAATTACAAGTGAGCGGGAAGAATGTTATCTTGGTGCAAAAAAACCAAACAAAACAAGTGAGCGGGAAGAATGTTATCTTGGTGCAACAACAACCAAACAATTATAAGTGAGCGGGAAGAATGTTATCTTGGTGCAACAACCACCAAACAATAACAAGTGAGCGGGAAGAATTTATCTTGGTGCAACAACAACCAAACAATTACAAGTGAGCGGAAGAATGTTATCTTGGTGCAACAACAACCAAACAATTACAAGTGAGCGGGAAGAATGTTATCTTGGTGCAACAACAACCAAACAATTACAAGTGAGCGGGAAGAATGTTGTCTTGGGGCAACAACACCAAACAATTACAAGTGAGCGGGAAGAATGTTATCTTGGTGCAACAACAACCAAAACAATTACAAGTGAGCGGAAGAATGTTATCTTGGTGCAACAACAACCAAACAATTACAAGTGAGCGGGAAGAATGTTATCTTGGTGCAACAACAACCAACAATTACAAGTGAGCGGGAAGAATGTTTATTTTTGGTGCAACAAAAACCAAACAATTACAAGTGAGCGGGAAGAATGTTATTTTTGGTGCAACAAAACCAACAATTACAAGTGAGCGGGAAGAATGTTATCTTGGTGCAACAACAACCAAACAATTACAAGTGAGCGGGAAGAATGTTATCTTGGTGCAACAACAACCAAACAATTACAAGTGAGCGGGAAGAATGTTATCTTGGTGCAACAACAACCAAACAATTACAAGTGAGCGGGAAGAATGTTGTCTTGGTGCAACAACAACCAAACAATTACAATTACAAGTGAGCGGGAAGAATGTTATCTTGGTGCAACAACAACCAAACAATTACAAGTGAGCGGGAAGAATGTTATCTTGGTGCAACAACAACCAAACAATTACAAGTGAGCGGGAAGAATGTTATCTTGGTGCAACAACAACCAAACAATTACAAGTGAGCGGGAAGAATTATCTTGGTGGGAACAACAACCAAACAATTACAAGTGAGCGGGGGAAAAATGTTATCTTGGTGCAACAACAACCAAACAATTACAAGTGAGCGGGAAGAATGTTATCTTGGTGCAACAACAACAAAGTAAACAAGTAAACGGGAAGAATGTTATCTTGGTGCAAAAACAACCAAGTAAACAAGTAAACGGGAAGAATGTTATCTTGGTGCAAAAACAACCAAGTAAACAAGTAAACGGGAAGAATGTTATCTTGGTGCAACAACAACCAAGCAAACAAGTGAGCGGGAAAAATGTTATCTTGGTGCAAAATAGACCAAGCAAACAAGTGAGCGGGAAGAATGTTATCTTGATGCAACATAGATCAAGCAAACAAATGAGTGGGAAGAATGTTATCTTGGTGCAACATAGACCAAGCAAACAAGTGAGCGGGAAGAATGTTATCTGGGTGCAACATAGACCAACCAAACAACTAAGTAGGAAAAATGTTATCTTGGTGCAACATAGACGAAGCAAACAAGTGAGCGGGAAGAATGTTATCTTCGTGCAACATAGACCAAGCAAACAAGTGAGGGAGAAGAATGTTATCTTGGTGCAACATAAACCAAGCAAACAAATGAGCGGGAAGAATGTTACAAGTGAGCGGGAAGAATATCTTGGTGCAACATAGACCATGCAAACAAGTGAGCGGGAAGAATGTTATTTTGGTGCAACATAGACCAAGCAAACAAGTGAGCGGGAAGAATGTTATTTTGGTGGAACATAGACCAAGCAAACAAGTGAGCGGGAAGAATGTTATTTTGGTGGAACATAGACCAAGCAAACAACTAAGTAGGAAGAATGTTACCTTGGTGCAACATAGACCAAGCAAACAACTAAGTAGGAAGAATGTTACCTTGGTGCAACATAGACCATGCAAACAAGTGAGCGGGAAGAATGTTATTTTGGTGCAACATAGACCAAGCAAACAAGTGAGCGGGAAGAATGTTATTTTGGTGCAACATAGACCAAGCAAACAAGTGAGCGGGAAGAATGTTATCTTGGTGCAACATAGACCATGCAAACAAGTGAGCGGGAAGAATGTTATTTTGGTGCAACATAGACCAAGCAAACAACTAAGTAGGAAGAATGTTACCTTGGTGCAACATAGACCAAGCAAACAACTAAGCAGGAAGAATGTTATCTTGGTGCAACATGAACCAAGCAAACAAGTGAGCAGGAAGAATGTTATCTTGGTGCAACATAGACCAAGCAAACAAGCGAGCGGGAACAATGTTATCTTGGTGCAACAAAGATCAAGCAAACAAGTGAGCAGGAAAAATGTTATCATGATGTAATAGTGACCAAGTAAACAAGTAAACAGGAGGAGTGTTATTTTGATGAAATAGTGATCAAGTAAACAAGTGAACCGGAGGAGTGTTATCTTGATGCAATAATAACCAAGTAAACAAGTGAACGGGAAGAGTGTTATCTTGATACAATAGTGACCAAGTAAACAACTGAACGGGAGGAGTGTTATCTTGATGCAATAGTCACCAAGTAAACAAGTGAACGGGAGGAGTGTTATCTTGATGCAATAGTGACCAAGTAAACAAGTGAACGGGAGGAGTGTTATCTTGATGCAATAGTTGCCAAGTAAACAAGTGAACGGGAGGAGTGTTATCTTGATGCAATAGTTGCCAAGTAAACAAGTGAACGGGAGGAGTGTTATCTTGATGCAATAGTTGCCAAGTAAACAAGTGAACGGAAATAGTGTTAACTTGATGCAGTAGTGACCAAGTAAACAAGTGAACGGGAAAAGTGTTATCTTGATGCAATAGTGACCAAGTAAACAAGTGAACGGGAGGAGTGTTATCTTGATGCAATAGTTGCCAAGTAAACAAGTGAACGGGAGGAGTGTTATCTTGATGCAATAGTTGCCAAGTAAACAAGTGAACGGAAATAGTGTTAACTTGATGCAGTAGTGACCAAGTAAACAAGTGAACGGGAAAAGTGTTATCTTGATGCAATAGTGAGCAAGTAAACAAGGAGTGAACTCTTATGACAGACACACAAAGAAAAAGCATCGTTGTGGCACAGAAACTAAGTAATTTCTTTTTCATTTCACTTTTGTTAATAAAGACACGTTCTTTTAATAGGATGTGTGGAAGTGTGTCGCCCCAGAGAGAGCACCTCTGACTAGGAACTTCCACCTATCAGAGCTGAGGACATTCAGTGGTGTCTATCTTGAGCAAAACAAAAGATAATCATAAAAATTAATCTAGCATCTATTATTTACGTTTAGATTCTCTTAGAAACTATGACTCTGATGGAAAGTCTTCTGAATTATGGTGTTTACCTTGACGAGTCTGTCTCTGATCTCCCACGAAAACACTCCCGGATTCTCTTTCTTGTAGTCGTCAATCCTTTTCTCCACATCTGGGGTGGTTACCTTGGGCTTGGAGCCGCCGATGACGCCCGGCCTGATGGAACCGGTTTCCTGGTAGCGGTTGAGAATCTTGGAGACGCAGCCGTGGGAGACGCGCAGCTGACGGGAGATGACGCAGGGACGCACGCCCGCCGCTGCCATCTCCACGATCTTGAGACGTATGTGGTTGGGAAGCGGCCGACCATTGATGAAGACTCCGCCCAGCTGGTTGACGCGGCCCTGACCTGTATATACAAAATAAACCAACAATTACTACAAGACACATAACTTGAGAGAGAGAGAGAGAGAGAAAGAGAGAGAGAGAGAGAGAGAGAGGGTGGTATTATGACCGGACACACTAAACCAATGTTTAAATCAGGAGATGGAAGAAAAATAGAAAATTTAAAACTTATCATAAACAATTCTTGAATGAAAATAAAACTAAAATCTGAGGGTAAAAACTTTTCCACTTACACCTAACTTATAACAACTTAACTTATAACAACTTAACTTATAACAACTTAACTTATAACAACTTAAACCCAACTCTTAACTCACCCATAACTCATAACAACTTAACTTATAACAACTTGTTAATAATGGAAACTGAATCAAATTGTGAACCAATATTTTCTACGTCTTTGTTCACACAATAACATAAACAACATCGTATATCCTGGACCCTGATGATACTCTGGACCCTGACGATACCCTGGACCCTGACGATACTCTGGACCCTGATGATACTCTGGACCCTGACGATACCCTGGACCCTGACGACACCCTGGACCCTGACGACACCCTGGGCCCTGACGACACCCTGGACCCTGACGACACCCTGGGCCCTGACGACACCCTGGACCCTGACGACACCCTGGACCCTGACGACACCCTGGGCCCTGACGACACCCTGGACCCTGATGATACTCTGGACCCTGATGATACTCTGGACCCTGTTAATACTCTGAGCCCTGATGACACTCTGGACCCTGTTGATACTCTGGACCCTGACGACACCCTGGACCCTGACGACACCCTGGACCCTGACGGCACCCTGGGCCCTGACGATACTCTGGACCCTGATGATACTCTGGACCCTGATGATACTCTGGACCCTGTTGATACTCTGGGCCCTGATGATATGCTCTGGACCCTGTTGATACTCTGGACCCTGACGACACTCTGAACCCTGACGACACCCTGGACCCTGACGACACCCTGGGCCCTGACGATACTCTGGACCCTGATGATACTCTTGACCATGATGATACTCTGGACCCTGATGATACTCTGGACCCTGACGATACTCTGGACCCTGACGATACTCTGGACCCTGATGATGCTCTGGACTCTGATGATACTCTGGACCCTGACGACATCCTGGACCCTGACGACACACTGGACCCTGACGATACTCTGGACCCTGATGATACTCTGGACCCTGTTGATACTCTGGACCCTGACGACACCCTGGACCCTGACGACACCCTGGACCCTGATGATACTCTGGGCCCTGATGATACTCTGGGCCCTAATAACACTCTGGACCCTGATGATATTCTGGACCCCTGACGATTCTCTGGACCCTGACGATACTCTACCTACCTACCTACCTACCTACCTGGAGGGCATTCCAGGGATCAACGTCCCCGCGGCCCGGTCCACGACCAGGCCTCCCGGTGGACCAGGGCCTGATCAACGAGGCTGTTACTGCTGGCCGCACGTAATCCAACGTACGAACCACAGCCCGTCTGATCCGGCACCGTCTTTAGGTATCTGTCCAGCTCCCTGTTGAAGACAACCAGGGGTCTTCCCGTAATGCCCCTTATTGCTGGTGGGAGGCTGTTGAACAGTCTTGGGCCCCGGACACTTATTGTGTTTTATCTTAGTGTACCAGTGACTCCCCTACTTTCACTGGGGGTATGTTGCATCGCCTGTAACATACGCTTTCGTATGGAGTGATTGCTGTGTGCATATTAGGGACCAGTCCCTCCAGAATCTTCCAGGTGTAGATTATGATATATCTCTCTCGCCTGCGCTCTAGTGAGTACAAGTCAAGTGCTTCCAGGCGCTCCCAGTAGTTAAGTTGTTTGATGGAACTTATACGTGCAGTAAAGGTTCTCTGTACATTCTCTAGTTCTGCAATTTCACCTGCCTTGAATGGAGATGTTAATGTACAGCAGTATTCCAGCCTAGAGAGAATAAGTGATTTAAAAAGGATCATCATTGGCTTAGCATCACTTGTCTTGAATGTTCTCATTATCCATCCTATCAGTTTCCTAGCAGATGTGATAGTGGCATTGTTGTGGTCCTTGAAGGTGAGGTCTTGGGACTTTACCACACCCAGGTCCTTCACATTACTTTTCCCCTCTATTGTGTGATTGGAGTTTGTAGTATACTCAGTTCTAGTTCTGGACCCTGATGATATCCTGGACCCTGACGATACTCTGACCCTGATGATACTCTGGACCCTGATGATACTCTGGACCCTGATGATACTCTGGACCCTGACGATATTCTGGACCCTGGTGATATTCTGGACCCTGACGATATTCTGGACCCTGACGATACTCTGGACCCTGATGATACTCTGGACCCTGATGATACTCTGGACCCTGATGATACTCTGGACCCTGATGATATTCTGGACCCTGACGATGCTCTGGACCCTGACGATACTCTGGGCCCTGATGATACTCTGGACCCTGACGATACTCTGAACCCTGACGATACTCTGGACCCTGATGATACTCTGGACCCTGACGATACTCTGAACCCTGACGATACTCTGGGCCCTGATGATACTCTGGACACTGACAATACTCTGGACCCTGACGGTAATCTGGACCGTGGCGATACCCTGGACACTGACGATACTCTGGACCCTAACGATACCCTGGACACTGACGATTCCTTGGACCCTGACGATACCCTGACAAAATACTACTACAATTGGTCGCTTCAGAATACCACAACAAGGAGCTCCGTGACAATGTCGTAGACGACTGCTGACAATACACAAATAACCCGCATATAGAAGAGAGAAGCTTACGACGACCTATCGGTCCAACTTGGACCATTTACAAGTGTTACTTGTGTTCGGTCTAAGTCAATATTACAATGACAGTTCAATATTACCATTTGTTTAATAAAATTTGCAAATTGTGTCCACTGCAGGACAGTTGCACCACGATTCTTGCCTGCAACAAAACACATCAGCGCTAAGAGTTGCAAACCTGTTAGAAATTGACATTTCCAATCATCACGGAGATCACATCGATTTCATTTTTTAAACTATTTTAGCATAATGACAAATTTTCACCTACGGGAAAAGCCTCAGCGAGTACCAGTGTGTGAATGATGCATCAAGTCGGGATTTCCGAAGTTCTTTACAAGATGTCTACTCACTTTTGTTTATCGTAATATGAGACAATGTTAAAAATAATTGGAAAAAAAATGTTAGGTACATATTCCAGTAACATTCCAAACTTTCTTAGAATTAGGAAACTCTTATATTCCTGGAGTTTACCTGGAGAGAGTTCCGGGGGTCAACGCCCCTGCGACCCTGTCTGTGACCAGGCCTCATGGTGGATCAGGGCCTGATCAACCTGGCTGTTACTGCTAGCTGCACGCAATTCAACGTACGAATCATAGCCCGGCTGGTCAGGTACCTACTTTAGGTGCTTGTCCAGTGCCTGCTTGAAGACAGCCAGAGAGTCTATTGGTAATCCCCCTTATGTATGCTGGGAGGCAGTTGAACAGTCTCGGGCCTTTGACACTTGTGTTGTCTCTTAACGTGCTAGTGACGCCCCTGCTTTTCATTGGGGGATGTTGCATCGTCTGCCGAATCTTTTGCTTTCGTTATGAGTGATTTTCGTGTTCAAGTTCGGTACTAGTCTCTCTAGGATTTTCCAGGTGTATATAATCATGTATCTCTCCCGCCTGCCTTCCAGGGAGTACAGGTTCAGGAACCTCAAGCGCTCCCAGTAATTGAGGTGTTTTATCTCCGTTATGCGCGCCGTGAAGGTTCTCTGTACATTTTATAGGTCAGCAATTTCACCTGCCTTGAAAGGTGCTGTTAGTGTGCAGCAATATTCCAGCCTAGATAACAAGTGACCTGAAGAGTGTCATCATGGGCTTGGCATCCCTAGTTTTGAAGGTTCTCATTATCCATCCTGCCATTTTTCTAGCAGATGCGATTGATACAATGTTATGGTCCTTGAAGGTGAGATCCTCCGACATGATCACTCCCAGGTCTTTAACGTTGATTTTTCGCTCTGTTTTGTGGCTGGAATTTGTTTTGTATTCTGATGAAGTTTTAATTTCCTCAGGTTTACCATATTGGAGTAATTGAAATTTCTCATCGTTGAACTTCATATTGTTTTCTGCAGCCCATTAGAAGATTTGGTTGATGTCCGCCTGGAGCCTTGCAGTGTCTGCAATGGAAGACGCTGTCATGCAGATTCGGGTGTCATCTGCAAAGGAAGACACGGTGCTGTGGCTGACATCCTTGTCTATGTCAGATATGAGGATGAGAAACAAGATGGGGCGAGTACTGCGCCTTGCGGAAGAGAGCTTTTCACCGTAGCCGCCTCAGACTTTACTCTGTTGACTACTACTCTTTGTGTTCTGTTTATGAGGAAAATATAGATCCATCTACCAACTTTTCCTGTTATTCCTGATCAGAAGAGACTTCCTCATATCGGAAACGATATTTCAGGAAGCAGCTGTCTGTCTACCTGGAGGGTATTCCGGGGATCAAAAACCCGCGACCTGGTCCATGAACAGGCCTCCTGGTGGATCAGGGTCTGATCAATGAGGCTGTTACTGCTGGCCGCACATAGTCCAATGTACGAACCATAGCCTGACTGATCAGGCATTGACTCTGCTGTGCTGTGACTTTGACCACACCTGCACGAGTCAGCAGCTGCATAATCCCTTCTCCCCCGGACATTAAACCAACGTTAACAAATTTCAAACCAATCTGATGAGGCATTCTCAACTAATAAAGAAAAGAAAGAAACAAAATCAGGCAACCAATTAAAGGTATCCCTTTGGGGATACCTAAATACAATACCACCAACACACACCGCCACCACACACCGCCACCACACACCGCCACCACACACCACCTCCACACACCACCACCACACACCACACACCACCACACCACCACCACACACCACCACCACACACCACACACACCATCACACACACACCACCACACACCAGCCACCACACACCACCAAAAAAACTACCAACACACACCACCACCACACACGACACGACACACCACAACCAAACACAACACACCACACACCACCACCACACACCACCACCACACACCACCAAAAAACACTACCAACACACACCACCACCACACACCACCACCACACACCACCCCCACACACCACCAACACACACCACCAGGGAAGAGTAAGAGGTGGTACAGAGGTGCACAACAGTGGGACAAACCAAGTCAGTTACACGTACACTCATCTCAGTGGTAGTAACACACTAACCCTGAGTATCCCAGTGGTAATACCTGCTTCCATTCTTCAAACATTTAAGATTAAAAATGAAATCAAAATGATAAAGTTAGTTATATTAACGAACTTCTGGCTGAAACTGATGTAAAGTTTGTAATATTTACACAGACACATACAAGGGATGTTTTGGAAGGTCCAATAACCATAAAAAATATAATATATGCAGATGTGAGAGTTAATAGATAACAGGGAGGACTGGGACTCTGTGTGAAAGACACTTTCGTCGTATTGAATTGCTGAAGTCATCGAATGATAGTGGAAGTTTTTAGTATTCAAGTGGAAAATAGGAATCTAGTAATTATCTGATGTGTGAATTCCTGAACCTGGAAGAGCCTGGTGACTTAACACTAAAACTCACCAGTCACCAGTCCATACATCAGTGATCTTGTTGACGTTCATCAGATGTAACCTTCCCATTATGGTGTCAACATTCTCAGTAAAAATATTTGTTAAATCTTATATTTCTCGTAAATTAAATATTACCTGTATTTTATGACATTATTATTATTAATTATTATTATTATTATTATTATTATTATTATTATTATTATTATTATTATTATTATTATTTCGTAGTACTATTACTTAAAATACCAGTTTATCAAATTATTTTGGGGTGGATGAACAATCTAAAACTTCATGAAGTGGTCGAAGAGTTGAAGAGTTTGGTGACCTCTGATGTAGGTGAAACACCAGAGATCTTAGAGTGTAAACAGTTTCTTTGCATAAGGGAGGTCGTAGAACGCTATAGCCAGCATCATAAAAGTCTTTGAGTGTAAGATGCCAAATCACAAACTTTATGGAACAGAATAATCTTATAATCCAAACCAGACTTGCTTTTAGAAGTGTAAGTTGATGCCTGTCACTAGCGCTAAACTACTATGACAGATTTATGGAGGAGTTGGAAAAAACCATAACGCAGATGTGATCTATACAAATTTTGCAAAGGCGTTTGACAAGTGGAATCATGGGGTGAGTGTACACAAGACGAGGAATATAGACATAATGGGGAAGATATACAGATAGGTTTCAAGTTTCTGGCTGCTAGAACAAAAAGAGTAGTCGTAAACAAAACAAAATCCAAAATTAGGAAGGTTTTAGTAGCCCAGGCACTGTCCTGGGACGTATACTGTTTCTTATCCTCATAGCAAACATATATAAGAAAACATCACAGTTTTGTATCATCATTTGTAGGTGACACCAAATAAAGCATGAAAGTCACTCCGGCAGAAGAAGACACTGAAAAATTGCAGGAAAATATAAGTAGGGTTTTCCAGTGGGAAGTGGAGAACAATATGATATTTAATGAAGAAAAATTCCAGCTGCTTAAATATAGAACGAATGAAGAACTTAAAAAGAACAAAATATGAAAACTGAAGAGGATTATGAAATAGAACGAAAGGAACACGCGAAAGACCTGGGAGTAACAAGTCTCCGTCCCTGACTTTCGCTTGGCTGATTTCATAGGACTGAAAAATTACTTAGGTGGGCTGAACTGGAATGACCTGACTAAGGGTCAGGTAGGTGGCGATGGTTGCCGATATGATGCTTTCCAGGGCATAGTTCTAGCTGCTCAGTCAAATTATGTTCCAAATAGGGAAATCAGATCAAACAAAAATGATCCTAAATGGATGAACAATAGATTAAAATGTCTGATTGGTCAAAAGAGAGGCATATATAGGCAAATCAAAGGAGGAGAGGGGCAATTAAGAAATCGATATATTCAGTTAAAGAGAGAAATAAAAAAGGGAATTAGAAAAGCAAAAAGAGATTATGAGGTTAAAGTTGCAAGAGAATCGAAGACTAACCCAAAAGGATTCTTTCAGGTATACAGAAGTAAGATCAGGGACAAGATAGGCCCACTCAAAAGTTCCTCGGGTCAGCTCACTGACAGTGATAAGGAAATGTGTAGAATTTTTAACACATACTTCCTCTCAGTTTTTACACAGGAGGATACCAGCGATATTCCAGTAATGATAAATTATGTAGAACAGGACGATAATAAACTGTGCACGATTAGGGTCACAAGTGACATGGTCCTTAGGCAAATAGATAAATTAAAACCTAACAAATCCCCAGGCCCTGATGAACTGTATGCAAGGGTTCTAAAGGAATGTAAAGAGGAGCTTAGCACACCTTTGGCTAATCTTTTCAACATATCACTACAAACTGGCATGGTGCCAGATAAGTGGAAAATGGCAAATGTGATACCTATTTTCAAAACAGGTGACAGGTCCTTAGCTTCGAACTATAGACCAATAAGCCTAACCTCCATAGTGGGAAAATTTATGGAATCAATAATTGCCGAGGCAGTTCGTAGCCACCTTGAAAAGCATAAATTAATCAACGAATCTCAGCATGGTTTTACAAAGGGGCGTTCCTGCCTTACGAATTTATTAATTTTTTTCACTAAGGTATTTGAGGAGGTAGATCATGGTAATGAATATGATATTGTGTATATGGACTTCAGTAAGGCTTTTGACAGGGTCCCACATCAGAGACTATTGAGGAAAATTAAAGCACATGGAATAGGAGGAGAAGTTTTTTCCTGGATAGAGGCATGGTTGACAAATAGGCAGCAGAGAGTTTGCATAAATGGGGAGAAATCAGAGTGAGGAAGCGTCACGAGCGGTGTTCCACAGGGGTCAGTGTTGGGCCCCCTGCTGTTCACAATCTACATAAACGACATAGATGAGGGCATAAAGAGCGACATCGGCAAGTTTGCCGATGACACCAAAATATGCCGTCGAATTCATTCTGACGAGGACATTCGACCACTCCAGGAAGATTTGAATAGACTGATGCAGTGGTCGGAGAAGTGGCAGATGCAGTTTAATATAGACAAATGCAAAGTTCTAAATGTTGGACAGGACAATAACCATGCCACATATAAACTAAATAATGTAGATCTTAATATTACGGATTGCGAAAAAGATTTAGGAGTTCTGGTTAGCAGTAATCTGAAACCAAGACAACAGTGCATAAGTGTTCGCAATAAAGCTAATAGAATCCTTGGCTTCATATCAAGAAGCATAAATAATAGGAGTCCTCAGGTTGTTCTTCAACTCTATACATCATTGGTTAGGCCTCATTTAGATTATGCTGCACAGTTTTGGTCACCGTATTACAGAATGGATATAAATTCTTTGGAAAATGTACAAAGGAGGATGACAAAGTTGATCCCATGTATCAGAAACCTTCCCTATGAGGATAGACTAAGGGCCCTGAATCTGCACTCTCTAGAAAGACGTAGAATTAGGGGGGATATGATTGAGGTGTATAAATGGAAGACAGGAATAAATAAAGGGGATGTAAATAGTGTGCTGAAAATATCTAGCCTAGACAGGACTCGCAGCAATGGTTTTAAGTTGGAAAAATTCAGATTCAGGAAGGATATAGGAAAGTACTGGTTTGGTAATAGAGTTGTGGATGAGTGGAACAAACTCCCGAGTACAGTTATAGAGGCCAGAACGTTGTGTAGCTTTAAAAATAGGTTGGATAAATACATGAGTGGATGTGGGTGGGTGTGAGTTAGACCTGATAGCTTGATCTACCAGGTCGGTTGCCGTGTTCCTCCCTTAAGTCAATGTGACCTGACCTGACTAGGTTGGGTGCATTGGCTTAAGCCGGTAGGAGACTAGGACCTGCCTCGCATGGGCCAGTAGGCCTTCTGCAGTGTTCCTTCGTTCTTATGTTCTTATGTTCTAATTATGTCGACTAACGATTTTTTCAGAGTGCAAGGTAACGACGGCAAGAAAGATGACTGGATGGATTATAAGAGCTTTCGAAGCGGGATGTAGTGCCATTGGTGACACTTTTCAAATCGCTTGTGTACTTTCGTTTTGAATAACGTTTTGTGTTTACGGCTCCGTCCAGGATAGGAGAAATATCAGAAATGGAACAAATACAGAGATCATTTACGACCTGCATAGAACATATAGACCATTTAAACTACTGGGAATGCCTCAGAGTCTTAAATATATATACTCAAGGGAACGGAGAAAAAATACATGATATACAGGGAAAGTTAAATAAACAAAGCACAAATGGGGAGCGTCGTGGGCACCAGAAGAGAACATTGTATCTACATCCGTGGCACAAGACTATCACACATCTTAAAAGAAAATATCAGAAACACTGCTAGGAGAGATGTAGAACTCTTCAAGACGAAATTGGAAAAGTATCCCCACCAGGTGCCACACACCCCAGGTTGAGATGGCTAAGTATACCAACATACATCAGTAGGAACACACTCCATCAACACACTACCATCACACTCCAACATACACCACCAACACACTTCATAAACACACTCCAACATACACCTTCAACACACTCCAACAAACACCATTAACACACACCATCAACACACACCATCAACACACACCATCAAACAAGCCATCAACACACCACCAACACACACCACGAACACACACACCATCAACACACCAACACATACTATTAACACACCATCAACACACATCATCAACATACACCATCAACACACACTATCAACACATACCATCAACACACCACCAACACACGTCATCAACATACACCATCAACACACACCATCAACACGCACTATCGATACGCACCAGCAACACATACTATCAACAAACACTAGCAACACACACATCAACACACACCAGCAACACACACTATCACACACACCACAACACACTATCAACACACACCATTCAACACACACATCATCACACACAGCAACACACACTATCAACACACACCGCAACACACACTATCAACACACACCACAACACACACTATCATCACACACACACAACACACACTACATCATCACACACCAGCAACACACACTATCAACACACACCATCAACACACACTATCAACACACACCAGCAACACACCTTCATACACACCAGCAACACACACTATCAACACACCCAGCAACACACACTATCATACACACCACAACACTTACTATCACACACACCACAACACACACTATCAACACACCACAACACACACTATCAAACACACACAACACAACATCACACACACACTACAACACACACATCAACACACCTCAACACACACTATCAACACCACCAGCAACACACACTATCAACCAACACACCCAACAACACTCACACTATCAACACACACATCAACACAGCACCACAACACACACATCCCACACATCACACACACCACGACACACTTCAACACCAGCAACACTACAACAACACACATCAATACCACACTATCACACACCAGCAAACACACACTATCAACACACACCACATACACACACTATCAACACACACTATCAACACACACCAGCAACACACACTATTAATACACACCAGCAACATTCGCCAGCAACACACACTACTATCAACACACATCATCACACACCAGCAACACACGCCAGCAACACACACTCAACACACACTATCAACCACCAGCAACACACACCAGCAACACACACTATCAACACACACTATCAACACACACCAGCAACACACACTCGCAACACACACCAGCAATAAACACTATCAACACACTACACAACACACACTATCAACACACACTATCAACACACACCAGCAACACACACCAGCAACACACACTATCAACACACACTATCAACACACACTATCAACACACACCAGCAACACACACCAGCAACACACACTATCAACACACACCAGCAACACACACTATCAACACACACCGGCAACACACACACTATCAACACACACTCACAACACACACACTACAACACACACACCAACACACACTATCAACACACACTATCAACACACACTATCAACACACACCATCAACACACACTATCAACACACACCAGCAAACACACACTATCAACACACACCAGCAAACACACACTATCAACACACACCAGAAATACACACTATCAACACACACAAGCAACACACACTATCAACACACACCGGCAACACACTATTAACACACACCAGCAACACACACCAGCAACACTACTTACCGCTGGAAACAAGAGAGATCCACTCCATTGTATGTAGTGATGTTATCACTGTTAATGAGAGGCTCACTGGAACCTCTTCTCTTCACAATCTTTTTTCTCTCTTCTACTTCCTCACTTCTGATCTAATTTCAATTTATTTGTCCTTGTGTATCAGTTTTACGTTGATTTTTCTTAACGTAACGATCAGTGTTCAGTTCACTATCACAAGCCTTCTCGAAGTTTAAGAAATCTTAAAATTCCGCGAGTTTCATGAGAACCATACAGTGATTTCACCTTGTTTGATGCTAATGAAATAAACACAGATTTTTTCTTGATTTAAAGGAAGTTTCTATATAACACTGTTAAAATAGTTCTGGCCAATTATATTTCTTCCTTGGTAATTTCTTTCCACCAACTTGACCAAGAAGAAAAGTGTCGAACTTCGAGTCTTGGTGAGCGTGAGTCCTTTCTTCTTAATTTTCCTTTCCTTCAGAGATATTTTAATTAAAGAAAGAGAGCCATTCAAGATGGCCCTGCAGCAGACACAGTTACTGAAGGACGCAGCGAGCAGGGCAGACTCTCACTTTTGGCTGTGATTGTACAAGTGATGATGTCTCACTAACTCCTTCTTGAGCACTGGTCTCCACCTCCTCCCCTCTGGTACAAGCAGCTACTTATTATTTCTTTAATATTACGTAATTAAATTCGAGATCAAAGTTCAACGCAGCGTTGAATGTGTTGTATTGTGGGGAAGCTTCGCGGGTCATCATTTCATTATACACTCACTCATCTGTAATGCACCTTGAGTGACATCCACACGTCGTAACCAATGAATATTCAGCCACTATTTCATGCACGAAGTCGATCCTGTTTACACCAAGTCGGATGCCTTGAAATCAATGTTCATACATTAATCACGCATGACGCGGGAGCTCGGTGCGTGAGAGGCTCGATTTTGTTTTCACACGTTCATGGCTCCTGGTGTTACACTGCTGGGACACCACTCCTGGTGTTACTCTGCTGGAACACCACTCTTGGTGTTACACTGCTGGGACACCACTCCTGGTGTTACACTGCTGGGACACCACTCCTGGTGTTACTCTGCTGGAACACCACTCCTGGTGTTACACTGCTGGGACACCACTCCTGGTGTTACACTGCTGGGACACCACTCCTGGTGTTACTCTGCTGGAACACCACTCTTGGTGTTACTCTGCTGGGACATACACTCTGATGAACCTCCAAGGAGGTGCTCGCTCCCTCCTGCAGTGTCAAGTAACGTTTTGTCAGTCTTGTGATTGTGGTGGTCGAGAAGAATCTGTTGTTAAGAGCAGTTGCACCAGGCTGCAATGCTAGCCTCCAGCAAAGGCCTTTCTTGATGGCCTCCACCGAGGAACTTCACAGTGGGAGTGGAGGGAGGAGAGCTTAATGTTGGTAGTGGTGACAACTCGACTGACTGATCCCTGACAGGGTACTAGGTTTTATGTTAGTGTTTGTGGCCATCACCAGCGACCATGCTGAGGTTACCCTGGACTGCCCAAATATATGACTCTCCCTCCCTCCCTCCCTCCCTCCCTCCCTCCCTCCCTCCCTCCCGTGTTCAGCTACCCCAAAACCACCACCTTGCTACCAGACAAACCATCTTTCCCGCCCTCCTCTTTCCCTTACTACCACAACCTCCTATCGAAGCCTCCGTATCCCAACCATAAACGACCGGATCATCACCACCATCATACTTTTATACGAGCTGTCTTCAAAGTGTTACGCTTTCATGGTAGATACAGAAAGTAGATTACATATTACATATGAACATTAAATTCTGGTGTTTGCTGTATCAGCTGAAGGTTCCAGGAATCATCATCGCGCCTTTGTGTCAGCCTGGACTGCTGAACTGGATAAGAAGTTTTACAGCTCAAGTAACGATTAAGAAACACAGGGAAGTAAATCTAGGTGTATACTGCATAAAAGTAAAAGTTTGCTAGATGTGCAACATATGTTGTTTTGCACATTCACTCGGCTTAAACAAAACATCAAGAAATCTACCAGAAAGCAAAATATTTCTCTGGCTTCCGTGTGACAATAGTATGAGAGGAGAGCTGAACCTCCCTGGCGGGTCGTTGTTGTCTACCAACCATCTTGGTGAAAACATCGGCTCCTGGAAGTTACGCTAATTTATGGAGAGAAACAAATGGTCTGATTGTTTATAATTTATTACTTCCAGACTTTGGTAGGCCTTTGCCAGCCTCACAGAGCTCAGCTGTTCACAGGCTCCTTGAGGTAAATATTGGCAGCAACTTTCACCGTGTTCAGGCAAGTGGGAGCCTACGAGCGTGCAGTATTCCGGGAATTGTTTTGCTGTCAGCTAAACTGAGATTTACACAGTTTTATATACGTGTTTTGTAAACAACTGTAAAAATCGCTCTACCTGTGATTCTTGAACATTTTGGTAATTCACAGATTCATTTTCTACAGGCCAAGAAAATGTAAATTTATTACAATAACAACCACAACTCACAACCTGTTAACTAACTTAACAACCATAACTCACAGTCTTTTAACTAACTTAACAACCACAACTCACAACCTGTTGACTAACTTAACAACCACAAATCACAACCTGTTAACTAACTTAACAACCACAACTCACAATCTGTTAACTAACTTAACAACCTCCACAACTCACAACCTGTTGACTAACTTAACACCCACAATTCACAACCTGTTAACTAACTTAACAACCACAACTCACAACCTGTTAACTAACTTAACCACAAACAACTCACAACCTGTTTACTAACTTAATAACCACAACTCACAACCTGTTATTAACTAACTCAACAACCACAACAACTCACAACCTGTTAACTAACTTAACAACCACCACAACTCACAACCTGTTAACTAACTTAACAACCACAACTCACAACCTGTTAACTAACTTAACAACCACAACTCACAACCTGTTAACTAACTTAACAACCACAACTCACAACCTGTTAACTAACTTAACAACCACAACTCACAACCTGTTATAACTAACTTAACAACCACAGCTCACAACCTGCTAACTAACTTAAAAACACACAACTCACAACTGAGAACGTTTATGGCAATTCATTTCTTCTATATAACTGACCATAAACTGGAAGATGGAGAAAGGGAGGGAGGAGGTTAAGGAGGGGAAGTAAAGGAGGGGAAAGTGAAGGAGGGAGCACGTGAAGGAGGGGAAGTAAAGGAGAGAGGAAGTGAAGGAGAGAGGAAGTGAAGAAGGGAGGAAGTGATGGAGGGCGGAAGTGAAGGAGGGAGGAAGTGATGGAGGGAGGAAGTGATGGAGGGAGGAAGAGAAGAATGGAGGAAGTGAAGGAGACATGAAGCGAAGGAGGAAGTGAAAGAGGGTGGAAATTAAGGAGGGTAGAAATGACGGATGAAGTGAAGGAGGGGGAAGTGAAGGAGGAAGTGACGGAGAGAGGAAGTGAAGGAGGAAGTGACGGAGAGAGGAAGTGAAGGAGGGAGGAAGTGAAGGAGGGAGGAAGTGAAGGAGGGAGTGACGAAGAGATGAAGTGAAGGAGAGAGGAAGTGAAGGAGGGAGGAAGTGACGGAGAGAGGAAGTGAAGGAGGGAGTGACGGAGAGAGGAAGTGACGGAGAGAGGAAGTGAAGGAGGGAGGAAGTGACGGAGAGAGGAAGTGAAGGAGGGAGTGACGGAGAGAGGAAGTGAAGGAGGGAGGAAGTGAAGGAGGGAGGAAGTGAAGGAGAGAGGAAGTGAAGGAGGGAGGAAGTGACGGAGAGAGGAAGTGAAGGAGCGAGGAAGCGAAGGAGGGAGGAAGTGAAGGAGAGAGGAAGTGAAGGAGGGAGGAAGTGACGGAGAGAGGAAGTGAATGAGGAAGTGACGGAGAGAGGAAGTGAAGGAGGAGGAAATGGAGGATGGAGGAAGTGAAGGAGGGAGGAAGTGAAGGAGGGAGGAAGTGAAGGAGGGAGGAAGTGAAGGAGAGAGGAAGTGAAGGAGAGAGGAAGTGAAGGAGGGAGTGACGGAGAGAGGAAGTGAAGGAGGGAGGAAGTGAAGGAGGGAGGAAGTGAAGGAGGGAGGAAGTGAAGGAGGGAGGAAGTGAAGGAGGAAGTGACGGAGAGAGGAAGTGAAGGAGAGAGGAAGTGAAGGAGGGAGGAAGCGAAGGAGGGAGGAAGTGACAAAGAGAGGAAGTGAAGGAGAGAGGAAGTGAAGGAGGGAGGGACTCTGAGAGTCTTATATAAAGAGTTCACTTACTGGCCAGTCCCGAGCACTTCCCTTTCTGCCAGTACTCTCTCACCCGTCACCCGTATCTCTCATTCATCACCCGCCACCCACCACTGTCATCCACTCCCACCTTCACGCACTACTCTCACTCACCAGTCATCCACCACCCTCACCCACCACTGTCATCCACTCCCACCTTCACGCACTACTCTCACTCACCAGTCATCCACCACCCTCACCCACCACTGCCATCCACTACTCAGGCAGTTAACTAGAAATGGGAAATATTTTAACATGAGTTAAACCCAGGTGTTGAGAAATATACTTTTCTAAGTTTTTTAACATTTTTGATCCATATGACGGCTCAGCCGAGGAAGAAAATTAACATCAATATTATAGGCAGGAAAATATGACTCAAACAAAATAGTTTATAGAATTAAAACGTAATAAAATATTACAGGAACGATATAAATGAATTATACAAAGAATGACTCGAGAAACAGCAAAAATTGTATGAGGCGGTGTATGTTGAGGGGGGGGGACAGAGCCATTAAGAATGTTATATTAGGAGGTACAGGAAAGCCCGGGGAAAACACAGAAGAAAGTCACTAGGCTTGGCATCTCACAAACTTGTCTAACATCTAAGTCATTTCCCTTTCAATGTAGTAACTTTATTGTTGACCTTAAAATTCTTTGTATTTTGTCCTAGACATTAAAAGGTATTTTACAAACATGAATAAAAGATCTGAATAAGTCGCATTCTTTAATAATGTTATCAATCTCTCTTACTTCCTTCTTAGATTTGTATTTTATCTTCTAGTAAGTTTGAATCTGGTAGAACCAGATTCAAACTTACTGAGAACTGTGCAAATGCGTAGTTCCTAATTCACCAATTCAGATGTACTCCCGTAAACCCTATTGGGGCCTAGTTCTTGGGCCTTTTGTATATCCACAGGCTCTTGCGCTGCCGTCCATAGGATGGATGTGGGGTGCACAATAAACTAGCCACTTCAGCGGCAAAACCTAAAATCAGTGTTATTTAATCATATGAGTTTAAAATTCCCAGGTAAAACAAACTCAATCACTGCCAGAAGTAAACTCTAAATTCTGAGCTCATCATAATGTAATGAATGACGCTACCCAATCTCCTGAACTCGCAGACTCGTTTCATGACCTGTACGCAACCCATCCCGACTAATGGAATCTGATATATATTTAAAGACTGTCTTTGTTGCTTCAGTGTAGGTATCGTATGGAACCGGAGTGTTTCTCACTGCTGGTGTTCCTGACAGTAACTTGAGTATTGCTCACTGCTGGTGTTCCTGACAGTAACTTGAGTATTGCTCACTGCTGGTGTTCCTGACAGTAACTTGAGTGTTGCTCACTGCTGGTGTTCCTGACAGTAACTTGAGTGTTGCTCACTGCTGGTGTCCCTGACAGTAACTTGAGTGTTGCTCACTGCTGGTGTTCCTGACAGTAACTTGAGTGTTGCTCACTGCTGTGTTCCTGACAGTAACTGAGTGTTGCTCACTGCTGGTGTCCTGACAGTAACTTGAGTATTGCTCATGCTGGTGTTCCTGACAGTAACTTGAGTGTTGCTCACTGCTGGTGTTCCTGACAGTAACTTGAGTGTTGCTCACTGCTGGTGTTCCTGACAGCAACTTGAGTGTTGCTCACTGCTGGTGTTCCTGACAGTAACTTCAGTGTTGCTCACTGCTGGTGTTCCTGACAGTAACTTGAGTGTTGCTCACTGCTGGTGTTCCTGACAGTAACTTGAGTGTTGCTCACTGCTGGTGTTCCTGACAGTAACTTGAGTGTTGCTCACTGCTGGTGCTCCTGACAGTAACTTGAGTGTTGCTCACTGCTGGTGTTCCTGACAGTAACTTGAGTGTTGCTCACTGCTGGTGCTCCTGACAGTAACTTGAGTGTTGCTCACTGCTGGTGTTCCTGACAGTAACTTGAGTGTTGCTCACTGCTGGTGTTCCTGACAGTAACTTGAGTGTTGCTCACTGCTGGTGTTCCTGACAGTAACTTGAGTGTTTGCTCACTGCTGGTGTTCCTGACAGCAACTTGAGTGTTGCTCACTGCTGGTGTTCCTGACAGTAACTTGAGTGTTGCTCACTGCTGGTGTTCGACAGTAACTTGAGTGTTGCTCACTGCTGGTGTTCCTGACTAACTTGAGTGTTGCTCACTGCTGGTGCTCCTGACAGTAACTTGAGTGTTGCTCACTGCTGGTGTTCCTGACAGTAACTTGAGTGTTGCTCACTGCTGGTGTTCCTGACAGTAACTTGAGTGTTGCTCACTGCTGGTGTTCCTAACTAACTTGAGTGTTGCTCACTGCTGGTGTTCCTGACAGTAACTTGAGTGTTGCTCACTGCTGGTGTTCCTGACAGTAACTTGAGTGTTGCTCACTGCTGGTGTTCCTGACAGTAACTTGTAGGCGAGGAGTCTCCTCCTTCCTCTACTGAGGAAAGTAAATGGCCTGGTGGCTAAAGCTCCCGCTTCACACACGGAGGGCCAGGGTTCGATTCCCGGCGGGTGGAAACATTTCGACACGTTTCCTTACACCTGTTGTCCTGTTCACCTAGCAGCAAATAGGTACCTGGGTGTTAGTCGACTGGTGTGGGTCGCATCCTGGGGGACAAGATTAAGGACCCCAATGGAAATAAGACAGACAGTCCTCGATGACGCACTGACTTTCTTGGGTTATCCTGGGTGGCTAACCCTCCGGGGTTAAAAATCCGAACGAAATCTTATCTTATCTTATCTTAGGACGGGGTGGCCTTGGCTTGGATACTGAGGATTATAGTGCAGTCACAGAACCTGCAGAAATTGACAACACACCTCCCAACAATTCTCAGCCAAAGGTGAATTTGTGCAAATATTATGCTTGGGGCATTTGTAAGCATGGAATATCAGGAAAAAAAATGGGACATGCAACTTTGAACATCCCAAAAAAATGTAGCGACCTCCTGTCTAAAGGAGTGTGTCGTTCTTCTTCCTGTACTTTCTTTCACCCAAAAATGTGTCACTCCTCGGTCCTCCAGAAGCAGTGTTACAACATCGACTGCCCTGCATACCATCTAAAAGGGACCAGGAGACACAGACCCCACAAGGCAAACAATAGCAGCTACGACAACCCAACTCCAGGTGATTTTTTAGTGGCAGGAAACGGAAAAAGAAAATGAAAGGAAATAACAAAAATAGTCCACCACCTTGGAGCCTTGTTGGACTGGAGGTGCAGCCAGTGGCCACCCATGGCCAGCCAGTGGCCACCCATGGCCCTCCAGAACTACAACTACTGATGCCAATAACAAAATCCCCCCAACGAACACAGAATACAACCTCGTTTATATTTGCTAATATACAGGGCCTTAAGCCATCCACCAACAACAAAATACCTTTTATCAGTGGACTTCTAGAGGAGTCTAATGCAATGTTTGCAGCCTTCACAGAGACTCACACAAAAGATCACTTTGACAGTGAAATATGGATAAGTGGTTACAACCTTTTAAGATGCGACAGAAAGAACAGGCAACAAGGGGGGGGGGGGGTTGGCCTGTATGTCAAAGAGTCCCTTATCTGCAAGGAGTTGCTGAACACCACACATGAGGTAGTTGAAGTTCTATCAATAAAGATCGAGAACCAAAACCTAGTCATTGTGGTTGTATATAAGCCACCAGATGCAACCTCACAACAGTTCAAGGAACAGCAACTGAAAATTGATTACTGTCTAGAAAGCCTTTCAGCTCCATATCCAAACATCTTATTGCTTGGTGATTTCAACCTAAGGCATACAAAATGGAAGAATGTAGCGAATAATGTTATAGCTGAAACAATCCCCGGAGGTAGCGCAGATGAAAGGTCGCACACACATGAGCTACTAAGTCTCTGTGATAAACACACCTTAAGCCAGCAGATAGTGGAGCCAACAAAACTAGAAAACACACTTGACCTTATCTTCACAAATAATGAGGACCTGATAAGAGACATAAGAATATCAAAAACAACTAATTCCGATCACAACCTAATTGAAGTCCAGACGTACATGTATAGGGGTCCTGATCAGCAGAATGCATGTACCTGTGAAGCTGTCTTCACAAAATACAACTTCAACAACAAGAACATCAACTGGGACCAGGTAAACCATGTCCTAAATGAAACATGTTGGGAAGATATCTTAAATGACATGGATCCAAACCAGTGCCTTGAAAGGATCAACTTCCTGGCAGCTGAAGCATGTTCTAGGCATATTCCCCTAAGAAAGAAGAAGAGCAGGAGTAAACTGGAGAGAGAAAGATGCTCCCTCTACAGAAGACGACGAAGAGTCACTGAGCTCCTCAGGAGCGCTAGAATATCTGATACACGAAAGGAGGCGCTGACCAGGGAAGTAGAAACTATCGAACGTAAGTTAAATGACTCTTACAGGAACCAGGAGAGACAGGAGGAGCTTAAAACCTATTAGTGAAATTGAAAGAAATACGAAATATTTCTTTTCACATGCCAAAAACAAGGCAAATACCATATCTAGCATCAGGCCCTTACTCAGACAGGAGGGGACTTACACAGATGACAACAAGGAAATGAGTGAAATGCTGAAATCCCAGTACGACTCTGTGTATAGTGAGCCACTAATCAGTCTGAGGATCGACGACCCAAATGATTTCTTCGAAAAAGCCATTGACAACATGCCCATGCACTCAGCCCCAGGCCCAGACTCGTGGAACTCTGTTTTCATTAAGAACTGCAAGAAATCCCTCTCGCGTGCCCTAAGTACACTATTGAGGAGGAGCTTGGACATGGGTGAAATTCCAGTCACTTAAAACAACGGATATAGCCCCACTCCATAAAGGTGGAAGCAAAGCATTAGATAAGAACTATAGACCAATAGCTCTGACGTCCCACATCATAAAAATCTTTGAAAGAGTGCTAAGAAGCAGGATTGCAAATCACCTGGATTCCCAAAATCTGCACAATCCAGGGCAACATGGGTTCAGGGCAGGTCGCTCCTGCCTCTCACAACTACTGGATCACTATGACATGGCTTTGGATGCACTGGAAGAAAATCAGAATGCAGATGTAATATACACAGACTTTGCAAAAGCGTTTGACAAATGCGATCATGGCGTAATAGCGCACTCTGGAATGAAGGCAAGAAACAAGCAGCATAATTTGTACAGGAAAAATCCTGCAGGGATCAGTCCCAAATCTACATACAGAAATTATTCCCTAAACCCAAAAAAACTTTCGTCAGGTGGTGCAAATTTTTGGTAGTCAGAAGCACGGGTAGAGTAAGTACACTAAGAGATACCTGATTAAGTGCAAGGGGCCCAAGACTTTTCAACACCCTCCCTTTATACAACAGGTGGATTACCAAAACACCTCAAACTGTTTTCAAATGACAACTTGAGAAGTTCTTCGCGTTGATTCTTGATCAGTAGAACTGTAGTGCCTATGCTGGATTGCGTGCGGATAACATCAACTATCTGGTCTGACACTTGACCACACAAGCGCTGACACACGGTATCGACCAGAGGAACTGCACAGGAACAAGACACTTTCAAACAGAATAAAGCAGTATCACACAGCAGGAATTCCCACTATGTAAGTAGCAGCACACAGTTGGAGTTCCCACTAGGCAAGTAGCAGCACACAGTTGGAGTTCCCACTATGTAAGTAGCAGCACACAGTTGGAGTTCCCACTATGTAAGTAGCAGCACACAGTTGGAGTTCCTACTATGTAAGTAGCAGCACACAGTTGGAGTTCCCACTATGTAAGTAGCAGCACACAGTTGGAGTTCCCACTATGTAAGTAGCAGCACACAGTTGGTAGTTCCCACTATGGCAAGTAGCAGCACACAGTTGGAGTTCCCACTATGTAAGTAGCAGCACACAGTTGGAGTTCCCACTATGTAAGTAGCAGCACACAGTTGGAGTTCCCACTATGTAAGTAGCAGCACACAGTTGGAGTTCCCACTATGTAAGTAGCAGCACACAGTTGGAGTTCCCACTATGTAAGTAGCAGCACACAGTTGGAGTTCCCACTATGTAAGTAGCAGCACACAGTTGGAGTTCCCACTATGTAAGTAGCAGCACACAATTGGAGCTCCCACTATGTAAGTAGCAGCACACAGTTAGAGTTCCCACTATGTAAGTAGCAGCACACAGTTGGAGTTCCCACTATGTAAGTAGCAGCACACAGTTGGAGTTCCCACTATGTAAGTAGCAGCACACAGAGTTCCCACTATGTAAGTAGCAGCACACAGTTGGAGTTCCCACTATGTAAGTAGCAGCACACAGTTGGAGTTCCCACTATGTAAGTAGCAGCACACAGTTAGAGTTCCCACTATGCAAGTAGCAGCACACAGTTGGAGTTCCCACTATGTAAGTAGCAGCACACAGTTGGAGTTCCCACTATGTAAGTAGCAGCACACAGTTGTAGTTCCCACTTTGCAACTAGCAGCACACAGTTGGAGTTCCCACTATGTAAGTAGCAGCACACAGTTGGAGTTCCCACTGTGTAAGTAGCACCACAAAGTTGGAGTTCCCACTATGTAAGTAGCAGCACACAATTGGAGTTCCCACTATGTAAGTAGCAGCACACAGTTGGAGTTCCCACTATGTTACTAAGTAGCACCACAAAGTTGGAGTTCCCACTATGTAAGTAGCAGCACACAATTGGAGTTCCCACTATGTAAGTAGCAGCACAAGTTGGAGTTCCCACTATTAAGAGCGTGCACAGTTGGAGTTCCCACTATGTAAGTAGCAGCACAGAGTTGGAGTTCCCACTATGTAAGTAGCAGTACACAGTTGGAGTTCCCACTATGCAAGTAGCAGCACAGAGTTGGAGTTCCCACTATGTAAGTAACACGACAAAGTTGGAGTTCCCACTATGTAAGTAACACCACACAGTTGGAGTTCCCACTATGTAAGTGAGGAAGAGAGTGAGTGAGAAAGATAGTGTGGAAGATAGTAAGTGAGGAATATAGCGAGAAAGATAGTGAGTGAGAAACAAAGTGTGTGTGGAAGATAGTAAGTGAGGAAGATAGTGGGTGAGGAGGATATTGAGTGAGAAAGATAGTGAGTGAGGAAGATATTGAGTATGGAAGATAGTGAGTGAAGAAGATAGTGAGTGAAGAAGATAGTGAGGAAGATAGTGAGTGAGGGAGATAGTGAGTGAGGAAGATAGTGAATGAGAAAGATAGTGAGTGTGGAGGATAGTGAGTAAGATAGTGGGTGAGGAAGATAGTGAGTATGGAAGATAGTGAATGAGGAAGATAGTGAGTGAGGAAGGTAGTGAGTGAGGAAGATAGTGTGTGAAGAAGATAGTGAGTGAGGAAGACTGTGAGGAAGATAGTGAGTGAGGAAGACAGTGAGAAAGGAAGATAGTGAGTGAGAGAGATATGAGTGAGGTAGATAGTGAGTGAGAAGATAGTGAGAGAGGAAGATAGTGAGTGAGGAAGATAGTGAGAGAGGAAGATAGTGAGTGAGGAAGATAGTGTGTGAGGAAGATTTAATAATATTACTTTAAATATTTCAGTATCTTAACCTACAGAAGTAATTAACATTACTTTGTGTAAAATAACATTTTAAATCACATTAAACAAGAAGTATTTTTATTAGTAAGAAGCAGTAATGAGTCACAGCACAGAGCTGATACGCTCTACATGTAGTGTAAATAAAGAGGGCTCAAAAATGGCGTCAAGAATGGCATTTAGCTGGGACTCAACACTTGTGTGTCACTGCACACTACACTTACATCACTCCACACAGTAACATCACTCCACACAGTAACATCACTGCACAGAGTAACATCACTCCACACAGTAACATCACTCCACACAGTAACCTCACTGCACACAGTAACATCACTGCACACAGTTACATCACTCCACACAGTAACATCACTCCACACAGTCACATCACTCCACACAGTAACATCACTGCACACAGTTACATCACTCCACACAGTAACATCACTCCACACAGTAACATCACTCCACACAGTAACCTCACTCCACACAGTAACATCACTCCACACAGTCACATCACTCCACACAGTAACATCACTCCACACAGTCACATCACTCCACACAGTAACATCGCTCCACACAGCAACATCACTCCACACAGTCACATCACTCCACACAGTAACATCACTCCACACAGTTACATCACTCCACACAGTCATATCCCTCCACACAGTAACATCACTCCACACAGTAACATCACTCCGCACAGTTAATTCACTCCACACAGTAACATCACTCCACACAGTTACATCACTCCACACAGTAACATCACTCTACACAGTAACATCCCTCTACACAGTAACATCACTCCACACAGTAACATCACTCTACACAGTTACATCACTCCACACAGTAACATCACTCTACGCAGTAACATCACTTCACACACTAACATCACTCCACACAGTTACATCACTCCACACAGTAACCTCACTCCACACAGTAACATCACCCCACACAGTTACATCACTCCACACAGTTACATCACTCCACACAGTAACATCACTCCACACAGTTACATCACTCCACACAGTAACATCACTCTACACAGTAACATCACTCCACACCGTAACATCACTCCACACAGTTACATCACTCCACACAGTCATTTCACTCCACAGTCACATCACTCCACACAGTCACATCACTCCACACAGTCACATCACTCCAAACAGTCACATCACTCCACACAGTCACAACACTCCACACAGTCACATCACTCCACAGTCACATCACTCCACGCAGTAGCATCACTCCACACAGTAACATCACTTCACACAGTAACATCACTCCTCACAGTAACATCACTCCACACAGTCACATCACTCCACACAGTACCATCACTTCACACAGTAATGTAACTCCATACAGTAACATCACCCTACACAGTAACATCACTCCACACAGTAACATCGCTCTACACAGTCACATCATTCCACACAGTAACATCACTCTACACAGTCACATCACTCAACACAGTAACATCACTCCACACAGTAACATCACTTCACACAGTAACATCACTCCTCACAGTAACATCACTCCACACAGTAACATCACTCCACACAGTAACATCACTCTACACAGTCACATCACTCAACACAGTAACATCACTCTACACAGTAACATCACTCTACACAGTAACATCACTCCACACAGCAACATCACTCCACACAGTAACATCACTGTACACAGTCACATCACTCCACATAGTAACATCACTCCACACAGTAAGAGCACTCCACACAGTAACATCACCCTACACAGTAACATCACTCCACACAGTAACATCACTCTACACAGTAACATCATTCCACACAGCAACATCACTCCAAACAGTCACATCACTCCACACAGTAACATCACTCCACACACTAACATCACTCCACACAGTAACATCACTCTACACAGTAACATCATTCCACACAGTAACATCACTCCAAACAGTCACATCACTCCAAACAGTCACATCACTCCACACAGTAACATCACTCCACACACTAACATCACTCCACACAGTAACATCACTCCACACTCCTGAATGTTGACGTGATGGACACCAACTCAATAGAGAGAGTATTTAAGAGTCAGTTTTTCGAGGGATCTAGAGAACATAACTCTCAAACTCTGTACTACGAAGCTCAAGAGCCTGAATCAAGAGCTTAACTCCTCTCCAACAAATCGTCAATAACATACACATACTAATGTAAGAAGTGAACACGAATATAAGTATGGAAATAAATGGTATAAAATACCGACACAATGGAAATATAAACACAAATGCAGTATAATGTGATCCTTTATTGACAACGTTTCACCCACACAGTGGACTTTTTCAAGTCACACACGGATCTACCTGGGGTTGGAAGGTACGAGAGTATTTAAAGTCAGAATGTTGAGGTCAGGTGGAGAATGCTGCATCTGATGATCTACCGGGTGGGGTTATAGAGTCTTGGGTAGCTTGGCAGGGGTATTGGACAAGTTGTAGACCTTCTGCAGTGTTCTATGTTCTTATGTGGGATAGCGATGAAGAAGTTTCTTGGCGAGTGGTTCAGCTATGTTATAGAAGCCATTGTTCTGGTTGAAATTGTTGGTTATAGAGATAAGCGATGATTCCAGGATTCTTCTGTATTGAGTGTTGTCTTCTGTGGCGATAAGTCTTGAGTTTCTGTAGTTAATTAAATGGTTTGTGGAATTGCGATGTTGTACACAGGCATTCCTTGTATCGTCAGTCCTGCTTGCATATTGGTGTTCTGAAATGCGTGTTTGGAGGTCTCTTGATGTTTCGCCCACATATAATTTGTTGCAGTCATTACAAGGGATTATGTATACCCCTGAGAGGAGGGAAAGGCTTGCCCTATCTTATGGTGATGCCCTTTGTGGTCGTGGTTGTGGAGGTTAGAACTTGGAATGTGTTTGGCAAAGATTTTGGAAAAATTTTTTGGAATATTTGTCAATAAAGGATACATTATTGCATTTGTGTTTTATTTCCACGAATATAAAGTATAATATTTATAACATATTTATATATTTATATATTAATATATATATATTATATAATATATATTATATATTATAATTATATATATATATTATATATATATATGGTGTCGTGCACGATTACTGAGTACTTGCGATTCTTGTGCCTTAATAGCACGCTCATATTGCATATAGGACAGGTGAAAATTTGTGGTATGCATAATTTCGCCAAAACTCATTCTGAACTAAAGAAAAGAAAAATATTTTTATATTTCTCTGTGGGTTTGATTCAGTATATTAAATTATTGTAAACAATCTAAAATTTTATTAGTTGGGTTAGCTAAATAAATTGCTCTTGTTATAATAAGGTTAGGTTATGTTTCTGTCACATTATAATGTGTTGCAAGACATTAAAAATTTATTAACACTAACAGAGGATGGAGGACTTTTCTTCTACAACTGTATAGACCTAATTTTTTCATGGAGAGACTTATATTTTTAAAGATGTTAAACTTGTATTGATGAGTTGTTAAAGACACATATTGCGTGTTTATTCCGACATATAGTATACATATATATATTTATATATATATATATATTATATTTATATATATATATATTTAATACATTATATCCGGATGGATACTACTACTGCATCAATATGTACAACATATATATACACTATAATTGTTTTATCATATTAGATTGTGTGTTTATTATCTTATCATATAATGACAGATTTCAGTATGTCGTTGCAATAGCGACTTGCTACTTGCATTTAGAACGCTCAATTACACTATAACATGTGAAATTTGTATTATACATTTGCACATCATCGAACCTTAGAAAAAAAAGATATTTTCATTGTTTGATTAGTATTAAATTATTGTAAAATCTAAAATATTGTGGGTAAGTGAAAGATATTGCTCTTGTATAATAGGTGTTGTAGGTAAATTTTTGAAGCCTTGGTGCTAATTAAATTTTTACATTATTATAAATTTTAAATATGAGAAAATTAACTTTTTTAAATTTCTTTTGGACCGTTATACCTATGTGAACGAAGATATATATATATATATATATATATATATATATATATATAGTATATATATATATATATATATATATAATATATATATATATCTATAATTATTTATGTATGTGTGTGTGTGTGTGTGTGTGTGTGTGTACTCACCTAGTTGAGGTTGCAGGGGTCGAGTCCAAGCTCCTGGCCCCGCCTCTTCACTGGTCGCCACTAGTTCACTCTCCCTGAACCATGAGCTTTATCGTACCTCTGCTTAGAGCTATGTATGGATCCTGCCTCCACTACATCTCTTCCCAAACTATTCCACTTCCTGACTACTCTGTGGCTGAAGAAATACTTCCTAACATCCCTGTGATTCATCTGTGTCTTCAGCTTCCAAATGTGTCCCCTTGTTGCTGTGTCCAGTCTCTGGAACATCCTGTCTTTGTCCACCTTGTCAATTCCTCTCAGTATTTTGTAAGTCGTTATCATGTCACCCCTATCTCTCCTGTCCTCCAGTGTCGTCAGGTTGATTTCCCTTAACCTCTCCTCGTAGGACATACCTCTTAGCTCTGGGACTAGTCTTGTGGCAAACCTTTGCACTTTCTCTAGTTTCTTTACATGCTTGGTTAGGTGTGGGTTCCAAACTGGTGCCGCATACTCCAATATGGGCCTAACGTACACGGTGTACAGGGTCCTGAAACGATTCCTTATTAAGATGTCGGAATGCTGTTCTGAGGTTTGCCAGGCGCCCATATGCTGCAGCAGTTATTTGGTTGATATGCGCTTCAGAAGAGGTGCCTGGTGTTATACTCACCCCAAGATCTTTTTCCTTGAGTGAGGTTTGTAGTCTCTGGCCCCCTAGACTGTACTCCGTCTGCGGTCTTCTTTGCCCTTCCCCAATCTTCATGACTTTGCATTTGGTGGGATTGAACTCCAGGAGCCAATTGCTGGACCAGGTCTGCAGCCTGTCCAGATCCCTTTGTAGTTCTGCCTGGTCTTCGATCGAATGAATTCTTCTCATCAACTTCACGTCATCTTCAAACAGGGACACCTCGGAGTTTATTTCTTCCGTCATGCCGTTCACAAATACCAGAAACAGCACTGGTCCTAGGACTGACCCCTGCGGGACCCCACTCGTCACAGGTGCCAACTCTGACACCTCGCCATGTACCATTATTCGCTGCTGTCTTCCTGACAAGTATTCCCTGATCCATTGTAGTGCCTTTCCTGTTATCCCTGCTTGGTCCTCCAGTTTTTGCACTAATCTCTTATGTGGTACTGTGTCAAACGCCTTCTTTCAGTCCAAGAAAATGCAATCCACCCTCCCCTCTCTCTCATGTCTTACTGCTGTCACCTTGTCATAGAACTCCAGTAGGTTTGTGACACAGGATTTCCCATCCCTGAAACCATGTTGGCTGCTGTTGATGAGATCATTCCTTTCTAGGTGTTCCACCACTCTTCTCCTGACAATCTTCTCCATGTGTATGTGTGTGTGTGTGTATGTATGTGTGTGTGTGTGTGTGTGTGTGTATGTGTGTGTGTGTGTATGTGTGTGTGTGTGTGTTTGTGTGTGTTTGGTGTGGTGTTTGTGTGTGTGTGTGTGTGTGGTGTGTTGTGTGTGTGTGTGTGTGTGTGTGTGTGTGTGTGTGGTGTGTGTGGTGTACTCACCTAGTTGTACTCACCTAGTTGAGGTTGCAGGGGGTCGAGTCCAAGCTCCTGGCCCCGCCTCTTCTCTGGTCGCTACTAGGTCACTCTCCCTGAACCGTGAGGTTTGTCATACCTCTGCTTAAAGCTATGTATGGATCCCGCCTCCACTACATCGCTTCCCAAACTATTCCACTTCCTGACTACTCTGTGTGTGTGTGTGTGTGTGTGTGTGTGTGTGTGTGTGTGTGTGTGTGTGTGTGTGTGTGTGTGTGTGTAGAAGTGATAAAATAAAAGGGGCATAAACCAAGTATTTCATAAATGAAAATTTCGAAAATTTAGGTCAACGTCGTAAAACGGGTAATAACATTTTTACGGTAATAAAATAATAAAAACTAGAAAATCACTACCATTACTAATAATAATAAAAATAGCGGAACTGCAGAGTTTTGTTCGGCAGATTAAAGGAGTTTGTTTGAGGTGACCGACTGGTCGGTACAACACACACACACACACACACAACACACACACACACACACACACACACACACACACAAGGGGGTCCCGAAACATGGAGAGCCAAGATGATGGATGTGGTGCTGGCAAATCTCATGCACCAACATGTTAGAGATACTACCAGAGAGAGAGGGGAGGATGAACCAGCAAGACTGGACCTCGTGTTCACCCTGAGTAGCTCATACACTGAGCACATCACATGTGAAAGGCCCCTTGGAGCTAGTGACCACGCAGTTATGAGCTTTGAATACATCGTGGAGTTAAAAGTGGACAGGGTAACAGGGGGAACTACACAGGAATGAGGGGCCTTCCTGCAGAAGGTTCAGTGGGAACAGGAGCTGGTAGGAAAATCATTAAACGAAATGATGGACTTTGTAACAACAAAATGCAAGGAGGCAGAGGAAAGGTTTGTTCCCAAGGGTAACAGAAATAATGGGAAGGGCAGAACAAGCCCTTGGTTTACCCGAAGGTGCAGGGAGGCAAAAATTAAGTGCTCTAGAGAATGGAAAAAGTACAGAAGGCAAAGGACTCAGGAGAATAAAGAGATTAGTCGACGAGCCAGAAACGAGTATGCACAGATAAGGAGGGAGGCGCAGCGGCAGTATGAAAATGACATAGCATCGAAGGTCAAGCCTGACCCAAAACTACTCTACGGCCACATCAGGAGGAAGACAACAGACAAGGACCAGGTAATCAGGCTGAGGAGAGAAGGTGGGGAACTCACAAGAATCGACCAGGAGGTATGTGAGGAGCTCAACATGAGATTTCAGGAAGTATTTGCAGTGGAGGCTGAAGGGACAACGGGAAGACAAAACAGTGGGGTACAGCAACAAGGGATATACCAACAAGCGTTGGATGAATTACACACAACTGAAGAGGAGGTGGAGAAGCTCTTAAGTGACCTTGATACCTCAAAGGTGGTGGGACCGGACAACATCTCTCCATGGGTCCTTAGAGAGGGAGCAGGGACACTACGTGTGCCACTAACCAAAATCTTCAACACTTCCCTTGAAACTGGACAACTACCTGAAGTATGGAAGAAGGCAAATGTAGTCCCTATCTTTAAGAAGGGAGACAGAAATGAAGCACTAAATTATAGACCAGTGTCACTGACATGTATAGTATGCAAAGTCTTGGAAAAGATTATCAGGAGGAGAATGGTGGAGCACCTGGAGCGGAACAAGATTATAAACGACAGCCAGCACGGATTCAAGGAAGGCAAATCCTGTGTCACAAACCTACTAGAGTTTTATGACAAGGTAAATGAAGTAAGAAATGAGAGGGAGGGCTGGGCTGATTGCATTTTCTTGGAATGCAAGAAGGCCTTCGACACAGTTCCTCACAAGAGATTAGTACAGAAGCTAGAGGATCAGGCACGTATAACAGGAAGGGCACTGCAATGGATCAGAGAATACCTAACAGGGAGGCAACAGCGAGTCATGGTCCGCGATGAGGTATCACAGTGGGCGCCAGTGACGAGCGGAGTCCCACAGGGGTCAGTCCTGGGACCAGTGCTATTCTTGGTATATGTGAACGACATGACTGAAGGGATAGACTCAGAAGTGTCCCTGTTTGCAGATGACGTGAAGTTAATGAGGAGAATTAAATCAGACGCGGACCAGACAGGTCTACAAAGAGACCTGGACAGGCTGGATGTGTGGTCCAGAAATTGGCTCCTAGAATTTAACCCCGCCAAATGCAAAGTCATGAAGATCGGAGGTGGGCAAAGACGACCTCAGACAGAGTATAGGCTAGGAGGCCAAAGGCTGGAAACCTCACTCAAGGAGAAAGACCTAGGAGTGAGTATAATACCGAGTACTTCGCCAGAAGCACACATTAATCAGATAACTGCTGCGGCATATTGACGCTTGGCAAACCTGAGAATAGCATTCCGGTACCTCAGTAAGAGAATCGTTCAAGACTTCATACACTGTGTACGTCAGGCCCATACTGGAGTACGCAGCACCAATTTGGAACCCACATCTGGTCAAACACGTCAAGAAATTAGAGAAAGTGCAAAGGTTTGCAACAAGGCTAGTTCCAGAACTAAGGGGAATGCCCTATGAAGAAAGGTTAAGGGAAATCGGTCTGACAACACTGGAGGACAGGAGGGTCAGGGGAGACATGATAACGAAATACAAAATGCTGCATGGAATAGACAAGGTGGATACAGACAGGATGCTCCAGAGAAGGGACACAGAAACAAGGGGTCACAATTGGCAGCTGAAGACTCAGATGAGTCAAAGGGATGTTAGGAAGTATTTCTTCAGTCATAGAGTAGTTAGGAAGTGGAATAGTCTGGTAAGCGATGTAGTGGAGGCAGGAACTATACAATTTTTAAAGACGGGTATGAAAAAGTCAGGGGAGGGGGAGAGAGGACCTAGAAAGCGGTCGGTGAAGGGGGCGGGGCCAGGAGTTGGTCTCGACCCCTGAAAACCAAAAATTAGGTGAGTAAAAAATTAGGTGGGTACAAACACACACACCACACCACACACAGAAAGTAAAAAGGTTTGCAAACAAGGCTTTCCCGAGCTCAGGGGAATGTCGTACGGGGAAAAGGGTTTTGGGGAAAATTTGGGGACTGCCGACACTGGAGGGACAGAAGGGTCAGGGGGGGAAAACATGATAACGACATAAAGATAATGCGGGGGGAAAAGACAAGGTGGACAGGACAGGTTGTTCCCGAGGGGGACGTAGGAAAAAAAGGGGTCACAACTTTGGGAAATGAAGACTCAGACGAGGGACCCGGGACTTAGGAAGGTATTTCCCTTTGTATGAGTCGTCAGGAAGTGGAATTTGCCCAGCTAGTAAGTTTGTGGAGGCAAAGGGAAAAATACTAGTTTTAAGAAGGGTATGGGCAAAGCTCCCGGAAGCAGAGAGGGGAGGACCTGTAGCGATTTAGTGAAAAAGGCGGGGCCCGGAGTGAGACTCGAACCCCCGCAACCACAATTAGTTGAGTACAATTTGGTGAGTAAACAAACACACACACCACACCACAAACCCCACACACACCAACACACACCACACACACAACACACACACACACAAAACAAAAACACACAACCCCACACACACAAAACACACACACACACACACACACACAACAACACACACAACACCACACACACACACACACACACACACACACACACCACACTAGCGACCCCCGGGTTCTGTGCTTTGAATAATAGTAGAGCTGCAAGTGGAGAGAATTTAAAAGGAATTGAATGGGAAAAACCTGACTTAAAAAAAGGGGACTACATAGGGTTTAAAAAAATTCTTGCGGGGGTCCAGTGGGAAAGAGAACTGGCAGGAAAGCCAGTAAATGAAATGATGGAATATGTAACAACAAAATGCAAGGAGGCAGTGGAAAGGTTTATTCCCAAGGGCAACAGTAACAACGGGAAGACCAAAACGAGCCCCTGGTTTTCCCGACGGTGTAAGGAGGCAAAAACAAAGTGCAATAGAGAATGGAAAAAGTACAGAAGGCAGAGAACACACGAAAATAGGGAGATCAGTCGCAGAGCCAGGAATGGGTACACACAGGTAAGGAGGGAGGCCCAGCGACAGTATGAAAATGACATAGCATCGAGAATCAAGACTGACCCGAAACTGTTGTATAGCCACATCAGGAGGAAGACAACAGTCAAAGACCAGGTGATCAGATTAAGGACAGAAGGTGGAGAACTCACAAGAAATGATCAGGAGGTATGTGAGGAGCTGAACAGGAGATTTAAAGAAGTTTTTACAGTAGAGACAGGAAGGGCTGTGGGAAGACAGCACAGAAGGGAACATCAAGAGGGAATATACCAACAAGTGTTGGATGACATACGAACAACTGAGGAGGAGGTGAAGAAGCTCTTAAGTGACCTTGACACCTCAAAGGCGATGGGACTGGACAACATCTCCCCATGGGTCCTTAGAGAAGGAGCAGAGATGCTGTGCGTGCCTCTAACCACAATCTTCAACACATCCCTTGAAACTGGGCAACTACCTGAGAAATGGAAGACAGCTAATGTAGTCCCCATATTTAAGAAAGGAAACAGAAACGAGGCACTAAACTACAGACCTGTGTCTCTGACATGTATTGTGTGCAAAGTCATGGAGAAGATTATCAGGAGGAGAGTGGTCGAACACCTGGAAAGGAACAAGATTATAAAATGAAAACCAGCATGGGTTCATGGAAGGCAAATCTTGTATCACAAACCTCCTGGAGTTTTATGACAAGGTAACAGAAGTAAGACACGAGAGAGAGGGGTGGGTAGATTGCGTTTTCCTAGACTGCAGGAAGGCCTTTGGCACAGTTCCCCAAAGAGATTAGTGCAGAAGCTGGAGGATCAGGCGCACGTAAAAGGGAGGGCACTGCAATGGATAAGGGAATACCTGACAGGGAGGCAGCAACGAGTCATGGTACGTGAAGAGGTATCACAGTGTGCGCCTGTTACGAGCGGGGTCCCACAGGGGTCAGTTCTAGGACCAGTGCTATTTTTGATATATGTGAACGACATGATGGAACGAATAGACTCTGAAGTGTCCCTGTTCGCAGATGACGTGAAGTTGATGAGAAGAATTAAATCGGACGAGGATGAGGCAGGACTGCAAAGAGACCTGGACAGGCTGGACATGTGGTTCAGCAACTGGCTTCTCGAATTCAACCTTGCCAAATGCAAAGTCATGAAGATTGGGGAGGGGCAAAGAAGACCGCAGACAGGGTACAGGCTAGGTGGACAAAGACTACAGACCTCACTCAGGGAGAAAGACCTTGGGGTGACCATAACACCGAGCACATCACCGGAGGCACACATCAACCAAATAACCGCTGCAGCATACGGGCGCCTGGCAAACCTGAGAATAGCGTACCGATACCTTAATAAGGAATCGTTCAAGACACTGTACACTGTGTATGTTAGGCCCATACTGCAGCACCGGTCTGGAACCCACACCTGGTCAAGCACGTCAAGAAGATAGAGAAAGTACAAAGGTTTGCAACAAGGCTAGTCCCAGAGCTCAAGGGAATGTCGTACGAGGAAAGGTTAAGGGAAATCGGACTGACGACACTGGAGGACAGAAGGGTCAGGGGAGACATGATAACGACATACAAGATACTGCGGGGAATAGACAAGGTGGACAGAGACAGGATGTTCCAGAGAGGGGACACAGGGACAAGGGGTCACAACTGGAAGCTGAAGACTCAGACGAGTCACAGGGACGTTAGGAAGTATTTCTTCAGTCATAGAGTTGTCAGCAAGTGGAATAGCCTAGCAAGTGAAGTAGTGGAGGCAGGAACACATACATAGTTTTAAGAAGAGGTATGACAAAGCTCAGGAAGCAGAAAGAGGATCTAGTAGCGATCAGTGAAGAGGCGGGGCCAGGAGCTGAGTCTCGACCCCTGCAACCACAATTAGGTGAGTACAATTAGGTGAGTACACACACACACCAAACACACACACACACAACACACCACACACACACACACACACACACACACACACACACACACACACACACACGCACACACAAAACACACACACACACACACACACGCACACACACACACACACACACACACACACACACACACACACACACACACACACACACACACACACACACACACACAGGGTTAGACTCAGAAGTGTCCCTGTTTGCAGATGATGTGAACTTAATGAGGAGAATTAAATCTGATGAGGACCAGGCAGGACTTCAAAGAGACCTGGACAGACTGGACACCTGGTCCAGCAAATGGCTTCTCGAATTTAATCCTGCCAAATGCAAAGTCATGAAGATAGGGGAAGGGCAGAGAAGACCACAGACAGAGTATAGGCTAGGTGGCCAAAGACTGCAAACCTCACTCAAGGAGAAAGATCTTGGGGTGAGTATAACACCGAGCATGTCTCCGGAAGCACACATCAATCAGATAACTGATGCAGCATATGGGCGCCTGGCAAACCTGAGAACAGCATTCCGATACCTTAGTAAGGAATCGTTCAAGACACTGTACACCGTGTATGTCAGGCCCATACTGGAGTATGCAGCACCTGTTTGGAACCCGCACTTGATAAAGCACGTCAAGAAACTAGAGAAAGTACAAAGGTTTTGCGACAAGGTTAGTTCCAGAGCTAAGGGGAATGTCCTATGAAGAAAGATTAAGGGAAATCGGCCTGACGACACTGGAGGACAGGAGGATCAGGGGAGACATGATAACGACATATAAAATACGGCTTGGAATAGACAAGGTGGACAAAGACAGGATGTTCCAGGGAGGGGACACAGAAACAAGAGGCCACAATTGGAAGTTGAAGACACAAATGAGTCAGAGAGATATTAGGAAGTATTTCTTCAGTCATAGAGTTGTAAGGCAGTGGAATAGCCTAGAAAATGACGTAGTGGAGGCAGGAACCATACACAGTTTTAGGACGAGGTTTGATAAAGCTCATGGAGCGGGGAGAGAGAGGGCCTAGTAGCAACCGGTGAAGAGGCGGGGCCAGGAGCTAGGACTCGACCCCTGCAACCACAAATAGGTGAGTACACCATGATATCTTCAACACATACATTACTGTTAAAGATGACTATGGTGTGGTTGGTTATTATATCCACACCGTCCCGCTTACATCTGTCCCATAATGTGTTGTTACTGCCTCACCCGGTCCTCGGCCTGTCAGGGCACCACCATCATGGGGACCATGAGGTTACCACGATCATGGGGACCATGACAGGACCACGATCATGGGAGCCATGAGAAGACCACGATCATGGGGACCATGAGAGGATCACTATCATGCGGACCATGAGAAGACCACGATCAAGGGGACCATGAGAGGACCACGATCAAAGGTACAATGAGAGGACCACGATCAAAGCGACCATGAGAGGACCACGATCAAAGGGACCATGAGAGGACCACGATCAAAGGGACCATGAGAGGACCACCATCAAAGGTACCATGAGAGGCGCACGATCAAAGGGACCATGAGAGGACCACCATCAAAGGGACCATGAGAGGACCACCATCAAAGGGATCATGAGATGACCATGATTAAAGGGACCATGAGAGTACCACCATCAAAGGGACCATTAGAGGACCACGATCAAAGGTACCATGAGAGGCGCACGATCAAAGGGACCATGAGAGGACCACGATCAAAGGGACCATGAGAGGACCACCATCAAAGGGACCATGAGAGGACCACCATCAAAGAGACCATGAGAGTACCACCATCAAAGGGACCATGAGAGGACCACGATCAAAGGGACCATAGTAGGAACACGATCAAAAGGACCATGAGAGGACCACCATCAAAGAAACCATGAGAGGACCACCATCAAAGGGACCATGAGAGGACCACCATCAAAGGTACCATGAGAGGACCACCATCAAAGGGACCATGAGAGGACCACCATCAAAGGGACCATGAGAGGACCACCATCAAAGGTACCATGAGAGGACCACCATCAAAGGTACCATGAGAGGACCACCATCAAAGGGACCATGAGAGGACCACCATCAAAGGGACCATGAGAGGACGACCATCAAAAGGACCATGAGAGGACAATCATCAAAGGTACCATGGGAGGACCACCATCAAAGGGATCATGAGAGGACCACCATCAAAGGTACCATGAGAGGACCCCATCAAAGGTACCATGAGAGGACCACCATCAAAGGTACCATGAGAGGACCACCATCAAAGGTACCATGAGAGGACCACCATCAAAGGGACCATGAGAGGACCACCATCAAAGGGACCATGAGAGGACCACCATCAAAGGGACCATGAGAGGACCACTATCAAAGGAACCATGATAGGACCACCATCAAAGGTACCATGAGAGGACCACCATCAAAGGGACCATGAGAGGACCACCATCAAAGGGACCATGAGAGAACCACCATCAAAGGAACCATGAGAGGACCACCATCAAAGGGACCATGAGAGGCATACCATCAAAGGTACCATGAGAGGACCACCATCAAAGGGACCATGAGAGGACCACCATCAAAGGTACCATGAGAGGACCACTATCAAAGGGACCATGAGAGGACACCATCAGAGGTACCATGAGAGAACCACCATCAAAGGGACCATGGGAGGACCACCATCAAAGGTATCATGAGAGGACCACCATCAAAGGGACCATGAGAGAACCACCATCAAAGGTACCATGAGAGGACCACCATCAAAGGGACCATGAGAGGACCACCATCAAAGGACCATGAGAGGACCACCATCATAGGTACCATGAGAGGACCACCATCAAAGGTACCATGAGAGGACCACCATCAAAGAGACCATGAGAGGACCACCATCAAAGGTACCATGAGAGGACCACCATCAAAGAGACCATGAGAGGACCACCATCAAAGGTACGATGAGAGGACCACCATCAAAGGTATCATGAGAGGACCACCATCAAAGGTACCATGGGAGGACCACCATCAAAGGTACCATGAGAGGACCACCATCAAAGGTACCATGAGAGGACCACCATCAAAAATACCATGAGAGGACCACCATCAAAGGTACCATGAGAGGACCACCATCAAAGGAACCATGAGAGGACCACCATCAAAGGTACCATGAGAGGACCACCGTCAAAGGTACCATGAGAGGACCACCATCAAAGAGACCATGAGAGGACCACCATCAATGGTACCATGAGAGGACCACCATCAAAGGTACCATGAGAGGACCACCATCAAAGGTACAATGGGGGGACCACCATCAAAGGTACCATGGGAGGACCACCATCAAAGGTACCATGAGAGGACCACCATCAAAGGAACCATGAGAGGACCACCATCAAAGGGACCATGAGAGGACCACCATCAAAGGAACCATGAGAGGACCACCATCAAAGGGACCATGAGAGTACCACCATCAAAGGGACCATGAGAGGACCACCATCAAAGGGACCATGAGAGGACCACCATCAAAGGGACAATGAGAAGACCACCATCAAAGGTACCATGAGAGGACCACCATCAAAGGTACCATGAGAGGACCACCATCAAAGGGACCATGAGAGGACCACCATCTAAGGGACCATGAGAGGACCACCATCAAAGGGACCATGAGAGGACCACCATCAAAGGGACCATGAGAAGACCACCATCAAAGGGACCATGAGAGGACCACCATCAAAGGGACCATGAGAGGACCACCATCAAAGGTACCATGAGAGGACCACCATCAAAGGGACCATGAGAGGACCACCATCAAAGGTACCATGAGAGGACCACCATCAAAGGGACCATGAGAGGACCACCATCAAAGGTACCATGAGAGGACATCCATCAAAGTGACCATGAGAGGACCACCATCAAAGGGACCATGAGAGGACCACCATCAAAGGGACCATGGGAGGACCACCATCAAAGGTTCCATGAGAGGACCACCATCAAAGGGACCATGAGAGGACCACCATCAAAGGTACCATGAGAGGACCACCATCAAAGGGACCATGAGAGGACCACCATCAAAGGTACCATGAGAGGACCACCATCAAAGGGACCATGAGAGGACCACCATCAAAGGTACCATGAGAGGACCACCATCAAAGGGACCATGAGAGGACCACCATCAAAGGGACCATGAGAGGACCACCATCAAAGGTACCAAGAGAGGACCACCATCAAAGGTACCATGAGAGGACCACCATCAAAGGGACCATGAGAGGACCACCATCAAAGGTACCATGAGAGGACCACCATCAAAGGGACCATGAGAGGACCACCTCAAAGGGACCATGAGAGGACCACCATCAAAGGGACCATGAGAGGACCACCATCAAAGGGACCATGAGAGGACCACCATCAAAGGGACCATGAGAGGACCACCATCAAAGGGACCATGAGAGGACCACCATAAAAGGGACCATGAGAGGACCACCATCAAAGGGACCATGAGAGGACCACCATCAAAGGGACCATGAGAGGACCACCATCAAAGGGAACCATGAGAGGACCACCATCAAAGGGACCATGAGAGGACCACCATCAAGGGACCATGAGAGGACCACCATCAAAGGTAACCATGAGGACCACCATCAAAGGGACCATGAGAGGACCACCATCAAAGGGACCATGAGAGGGACCACCATAAAAGGTACCATGAGAGGACCACCATCAAAGGGACCATGAGAGGACCACCATCAAAGGGACCATGAGAGGACACCATCAAAGGGACCATGAGAGAACCACCATCAAAGGGACCATGAGAGGACCACCATCAAAGGGACCATGAGAGGACCACCATCAAAGGGACCATGAGAGGACCACCATCAAAGGTACCATGAGAGGACCACCATCAAAGGGACCATGAGAGGACCACCATCAAAGGGACCATGAGAGGACACCATCAAAGGGACCATGAGAGGACCACCATCAAAGGGACCATGAGAGGACCACCATCAAAGGGACCATGAGAGGACCACCATCAAAGGGACCATGAGAGGACCACCATCAAAGGGACCATGAGAGGACCACCATCAAAGGGACCATGAGAGGACCACCATCAAAGGGACCATGAGAGGACCACCATCAAAGGAACCATGAGAGGACCACCATCAAAGGGACCATGAGAGGACCACCATCAAAGGGACCATGAGAGGACCACCATCAAAGGACCATGAGAGGACCACCATCAAAGGGACCATGAGAGGACCACCATCAAAGGGACCATGAGAGGACCACCATCAAAGGTACCATGAGAGGACCACCGTCAAAGGTACCATGAGAGGACCACCATCAAAGAGACCATGAGAGGACCACCATCAATGGTACCATGAGAGGACCACCATCAAAGGTACCATGAGAGGACCACCATCAAAGGTACCATGGGGGGACCACCATCAAAGGTACCATGGGAGGACCACCATCAAAGGTACCATGAGAGGACCACCATCATAGGAACCATAAGAGGACCACCATCAAAGGGACCATGAGAGGACCACCATCAAAGGAACCATGAGAGGACCACCATCAAAGGGACCATGAGAGTACCACCATCAAAGGGACCATGAGAGGACCACCATCAAAGGGACCATGAGAGGACCACCATCAAAGGGACAATGAGAAGACCACCATCAAAGGTACCATGAGAGGACCACCATCAAAGGTACCATGAGAGGACCACCATCAAAGGGACCATGAGAGGACCACCATCAAAGGTACCATGAGAGGACCACCATCAAAGGACCATGAGAGGACCACCATCAAAGGGACCATGAGAAGACCACCATCAAAGGGACCATGAGAGGACCACCATCAAAGGGACCATGAGAGGACCACCATCAAAGGTACCATGAGAGGACCACCATCAAAGGGACCATGAGAGGACCACCATCAAAGGTACCATGAGAGGACCACCATCAAAGGGACCATGAGAGGACCACCATCAAAGGTACCATGAGAGGACCACCATCAAAGTGACCATGAGAGGACCACCATCAAAGGGACCATGAGAGGACCACCATCAAAGGGACCATGGGAGGACCACCATCAAAGGTTCCATGAGAGGACCACCATCAAAGGGACCATGAGAGGACCACCATCAAAGGTACCATGAGAGGACCACCATCAAAGGGACCATGAGAGGACCACCATCAAAGGTACCATGAGAGGACCACCATCAAAGGGACCATGAGAGGACCACCATCAAAGGTACCATGAGAGGACCACCATCAAAGGGACGATGAGAGGACCACCATCAAAGGGACCATGAAGGACACCATCAAAGGTACCAAGGGAGGACCACCATCAAAGGTACCATGAGAGGACCATCATCAAAGGGACCATGAGAGGACCACCATCAAAGGTACCATGAGAGGACCACCATCAAAGGGACCATGAGAGGACCACCATCAAAGGGACCATGAGAGGACCACCATCAAAGGGACCATGAGAGGACCACCATCAAAGGGACCATGAGAGGACCACCATCAAAGGGACCATGAGAGGACCACCATCAAAGGAACCATGAGAGGACCACCATAAAAGGGACCATGAGAGGACCACCATCAAAGGGACCATGAGAGGACCACCATCAAAGGGACCATGAGAGGACCACCATCAAAGGAACCATGAGAGGACCACCATCAAAGGGACCATGAGAGGACCACCATCAAAGGTACCATGAGAGGACCACCATCAAAGGGACCATTGAGGACCACCATCAAAGGGACCATGAGAGGACACCATCAAAGGGACCATGAGAGGACCACCATCAAAGGGACCATGAGAGGACCACCATCAAAGGGACCATGAGAGGACCACCATCAAAGGGACCATGAGAGGACCACCATCAAAGGGACCATGAGAGGACCACCATCAAAGGGACCATGAGAGGACCACCATCAAAGGTACCATGAGAGGACCACCATCAAAGGGACCATGAGAGGACCACCATCAAAGGGACCATGAGAGGACACCATCAAAGGGACCATGAGAGGACCACCATCAAAGGGACCATGAGAGGACCACCATCAAAGGGGCCATGAGGGGGACCACCATCAAAGGGACCATGAGAGGACCACCATCAAAGGTACCATGAGAGGACCACCATCAAAGGGACCATGAGAGGACCACCATCAAAGGGACCATGAGAGGACACCATCCCAAAGGGACCATGAGAGGACCACCATCAAAGGGACCATGAGAGGACCACCATCAAAGGGACCATGAGAGGACCACCATCAAAGGACCATGAGAGGACCACCATCAAAGGGACCATGAGAGGACCACCATCAAAGGTACCATGAGAGACCACCATCAAAGGGACCATGAGAGGACCACCATCAAAGGGACCATGAGAGGACACCATCAAAGGGACCATGAGAGGACCACCATCAAAGGGACCATGAGAGGACCACCATCAAAGGACCATGAGAGGACCACCATCAAAGGGACCATGAGAGGACCACCATCAAAGGGACCATGAGAGGACCACCATCAAAGGGACCATGAGAGGACCACCATCAAAGGGACCATGAGAGGACCACCATCAAAGGTACCATGAGAGGACCACCATCAAAGGGACCATGAGAGGACCACCATCAAAGGGACCATGAGAGAACCACCATCAAAGGTAACATGAGAGGACCACCATCAAAGGGACCATGAGAGGACCACCATCAAAGGGACCATGAGAGAACCACCATCAAAGGTACCATGAGAGGACCACCATCAAAGGTAACATGAGAGGACCACCATCAAAGGTACCATGAGAGGACCACCATCAAGGGGACCATGAGAGGACCACCATCAAAGGGACCATGAGAGGACCACCATCAAAGGGACCATGAGAGAACCACCATCAAAGGTACCATGAGAGGACCACCATCAAAGGTAACATGAGAGGACCACCATCAAAGGTACCATGAGAGGACCACCATCAAGGGGACCATGAGAGGACCACCATCAAAGGGACCATGAGAGGACCACCATCAAAGGGACCATGAGAGGACCACCAGCAAAGGGACTCAGGTGGAATAAAGATTCCAATGAATCAAAGATGTATGAAAGTTGATCTTTTATCTTAGTCTTGTTGAAGAGTGGAATCACTTGGATGAGGCAGTCTTACCTTTACCTCTGATGAGTTACTTGGATGAGGCAGTCTTACCTTTACCTCTGATGAGTTACTTGGATGAGGCAGTCTTACCTTTACCTCTGATGAGTTACTTGGATGAGGCAGTCCCTTTCCTTTACCTCTGATGAGTTACTTGGATGAGGCAGTCTTACCTTTACCTCAGATGAGTTACTTGGATGAGGCAGTCTTACCTTTAAACCCCTGATGAGTTACTTGGATGAGGCAGTCTTACCTTTACCTCAGATGAGTTACTTGGATGAGGCAGTCTTACCTTTACCTCAGATGAGTTACTTGGATGAGGCAGTCTTACCTTTACCTCTGATGAGTTACTTGGATGAGGCAGTCTTACCTTTACCTCAGATGAGTTACTTGGATGAGGCAGTCTTACCTTTACCTCTGATGAGTTACTTGGATGAGGCAGTCTTACCTTACCTCAGATGAGTTACTTGGATGAGGCAGTCTTACCTTTACCTCTGATGAGTTACTTGGATGAGGCAGTCTTACCTTTACCTCAGATGAGTTACTTGGATGAGGCAGTCTTACCTTTACCTCTGATGAGTTACTTGGATGAGGCAGTCTTACCTTTACCTCTGATGAGTTACTTGGATGAGGCAGTCTTACCTTTACCTCTGATGAGTTACTTGGATGAGGCAGTCTTACCTTTACCTCTGATGAGTTACTTGGATGAGGCAGTCTTACCTTTACCTCTGATGAGCTACTTGGATGAGGCAGTCTTACCTTTACCTCTAATGAGTTACTTGGATGAGGCAATCTTACCTTTACCTCTGATGAGTTACTTGGATGAGGCAGAATTGTGAAAGGCAGGAGAGACCTTTTCTGAACCCAAGTTTACCTGGGTTGTGCAACTGTTGGGTTTCCATGTGACTGGTAATCCTGCTGCTACAAACTCTTCGGAAGATCTTGATAATGTGGGATATTAGGACTGTTGGTCTACAGTTATCTTTGTCATTGGTTTACTACCACCTTTGCGGAGGTTTTTTCTTCATATAATATTTAAGGAACGTGATAAGGGTTTCCTGTAATTCTTGATGAATATCGAGTTGTAGTAGTCTGGTCCTGGAATGGAGTGCCTCAAGGAGCCTCAAGGTGCCTTAAAGTGTCTCAAGGTGCCTCTAGGTACCTCAACATCACTTTCAATATTCTTCCTGAAGAATGAGACACTTGTGCAACATTTGAGAATCTTTATTTATGAAACATTTTGCCCCACAGTAGCTTTATCAGTCCAATACCTACTTCTTTATACTGGACTCATAAAGTCACTGTGGGGCGAAACGTTTCCAAAATGTTTCACAAGTGTCTCATTCTTCAGCTTGTTAGTTTTCTAAACCATTTATCAGCAGTGTTTTATGTACTTCTCGGAGGTTACTACTCCTACTTTTTAGAGGTTTATGTTGCCTAACTTTACCTAAAATAAAGAAAATAGGTTTTTCAAATTATCAAGTAAAGTCAAGAAACTAACATCGGGAATTACGTAAGATAGTTTACTTAGTAATGTAAGAACATGGTTCTTCCTTCCCTTAGACTCACTCTTTTTTTTTTCTTTTAACGTAGAGTTATCTTTACTTTTTTTCTTTACTATCCCGTCCTCCAATATCTCCTTCCCAGGTAGACCCTCTTCCACCTCTCAACACTAGGCCTACTACCCTCCCTCTCCCCCCATAACTCTCTCAGCCTACCATAAACCCACATCAATTTTACGAGCCTATATTTTTTTCAAGAAACATTGTCATTATTATTTTTTATATATACACAGTAAAATAATAATGAAAATTATTAAAACATTAGCATATATAACTTTTATTTTATCAGTTCTAGTGACTGCTAGATGAATTATATGAATATTACCGATATTATTAGCGACTTAACCTGCCACTATCATACAAACATTGTCGAACTACCTTTGAAGTATCCTAAAGTGCTTTTGAAGCAATTTAGAAGTATTTTAGAAGTATTAATGACCACTCAGTTGTATCCCCAAAAATATTTCTTATTTTTTTCTAGTCTTCAACATTATTCTAATTCTAAAACTGACCAATATAAATTCACCAATCAGAGTTGTGTTTGTTTTTATATTCCTCTGCACCTCCTTCACATCTTGTATCATGTCTCCTCATTCTATGTCTTTCTTGAGGGGCGTCATTGATGTTAGTGAAGGGATTTTGAAATAGACCTATGGTATTCATTTTATTTGACGAAGCTAATCAGGTGGCATTTCCCAGGTGTTGTGTATCCTCTGAGCTGCCAGAGTCCCGAGGAAGGTGACCCCACATTGCACAACCCCAGCGCTTCCTGGGTCTCAGTCCACGCGTCTGACTAGTTAATAAAGAAAACATATAGTCATTACTTATGTATCTATTTCCCGAAACGTTACGCCTGCACGGTAGGCTTCTTCATTCGAACAGATGTAATCAGTCCATCACCCTTGAAGAAGTAGTTTTGACTTCGCATTTGTAAGAGAACTCTGCATCGTCTTTACATCTCAACTTCATCTGCTGCCTCCTCTGTACTTGACTGAAGAAGCCTACTGTGCAGGCGAAATGTTTCGTTAAAAAGATACCTAACTTTTGAACATGTGTCTTATCAACTTGTCGTTACTGTATATCATTATCATATTCAGATTAGAATAGTGCAGAGTGCGGCATGAGTTGTTAATGTTGTTAAATATTAATGTTGAATATTTGAAGGAGAAACAAAAGTGGCTTTACAAGTCATCATATAGAATCTAATATCCAAATTACTTAATAACAAAAATGATATGTTAGAACATTCACAACACAAATACTAACATGCACGAAGACATTTTGATTCAAGCTTATCAATAATCAGCTTGGAAGGCTTCAAGCTGATCAATAATTAAATTGGAAGGCTTCAAGCTGATCAATAATCAGCTTGGAAGGCTTCAAGCTTATCAATAATCAGCTTGGAAGGCTTCAAGCTGATCAATAATCAGCCTGGAAGGCTTCAAGCTGATCAATAATCAACTTGGAAGGCTTCAAGCTTATCAATAATCATCTTGGAAGGTTTCAAACTGATCAATAATCAGCTTGGAAGGCTTTAAGCAGATCAATAATCAGCCTGGAAAGACTTCAAGCTGATAATTAATCAGCTTTTAAGGCTTCAAGCTGATCAATAATCAACTTGGAAGGCTTAAAGCTGATCAATAATCAGCTTGGAAGGCTTCAAGCTGATGATAATCAGATTGGAAGGCTTCAAGCTGATCAATAATCAGTCTGGAAGGCTTCACGCTGATCAATAATTAGTCTCGAAGGCTTCAAGCTGATCAATAACCAGCTTGGAAAGCTTCAAGCTGATCAATAATCAGCCTGGAAGGCTTCACGCTAATCAATAATTAGTCTCGAAGGCTTCAAGCTGATCAATAATCAGCTTGGACAGCTTCAAGCTGATCAATAATCAGCCTGGAAGGCTTCAAGCTGATCAATAATCAGCCTGATAGGCTTCAAGCTGATCAATAATCAGCTTGGAAGGCTTTAAGCTGATCAATAATCAGCTTGGAAGGCTTCAAGCTGATCAATAATCAGCTTGGAAGGCTTCATGTTGATCAATAAGCAGTTTGGAAGGCTTCAAGCTGATCAATAATCAGCCTGGAAGGCTTCAAGCTGATCAACAATCAGCTTGGAAGGCTTCAAGCTGATCAATAATCAGCTTGGAAGGCTTCAAACTGATCAATAATCAACTTGGAAGCCTTCAAGCTGATCAATAATCAGCTTGGAAGGCTTCAAGCTGATCAACAATCAGCTTGGAAGGCTTCAAGCTGATCAACAATCAGCTTGGAAGGCTTCAAGCTGATCAACAATCAGCTTGGAAGGCTTCAAGCTGATCAACAATCAGCTTGGAAGGCTTCAAGCTGATCAACAATCAGCTTGGAAGGCTTCAAGCTGATCAACAATCAGCTTGGAAGGCTTCAAGCTGATCAACAATCAGCTTGGAAGGCTTCAAGCTGATCAACAATCAGCTTGGAAGGCTTCAAGCTGATCAACAATCAGCTTGGAAGGCTTCAAGCTGATCAACAATCAGCTTGGAAGGCTTCAAGCTGATCAACAATCAGCTTGGAAGGCTTCAAGCTGATCAACAATCAGCTTGGAAGGCTTCAAGCTGATCAACAATCAGCTTGGAAGGCTTCAAGCTGATCAACAATCAGCTTGGAAGGCTTCAAGCTGATCAACAATCAGCTTGGAAGGCTTCAAGCTGATCAATAATCAGTTTGGAAGGCTTCACGCTCATCAGACGTCACTCTCAAAAACTGTCGCATGAGAAGCAATCGTTCAGTTTTTCCAATTTCTCCCCCCCCCCATATCAGAAAAGGAAAACTGGAACATACATTGAAAAATTCAACTCATCGTTTTCTCTGAGCCTGACCAGCTGTTAGAAAATAAGTAAATAAGTAAGAAAGTAAGTCCAGATCCTCGAATCAAGAGCCCTCACCAACATGAAGGCAAAATTCTGCAAAATGTCATTTATACTGGAGTAAATATATGAAGCTTCTTGTAAGTAGGAAACACCAGTGTTGAAATATTGAAGGTGATCAGAGGAGACTGTCTCCACCTGTTACACTGTAACAACACTGTGTACCTGTGTAACATTGTACCTGTGTAACACTGTACCTGTGTAACACTGTACCTGTGTAACACTGTAATTGTGTAACACTGTACCTGTGTAACACTGTACCTGTGTAACACTGTACCTGTGTAACACTGTACCAGTGTAACACTGTACCAGTGTAACACTGTACCTGTGTAACACTGTACCTGTGTAACACTGTACCTGTGTAACACTGTACCTGTGTAACACTGTACCTGTGTAACACTGTACCTGTGTAACACTGTAAATGTGTAACACTGTACCAGTGTAACACTGTACCTGTGTAACACTGTACCAGTGTAACACTGTACCTGTGTAACACTGTACCTGTGTAACACTGTACCTGTGTAACACTGTACCTGTGTAACATTGTACCTGTGTAACACTGTACCTGTGTAACACTGTACCTGTGTAACACTGTACCTGTTTGTAACACTGTACCTGTGTAACACTGTACCTGTGTAACACTGTACCAGTGTAACACTGTACCTGTGTAACACTGTACTGGTGTAACACTGTACCTGTGTACACACTGTACCTGTGTAACACTTGTACCTGTGTAACACTGTACCTGTGTAACCTGTACCTGTGTAACACTGTACCTGTGTAACACTGTGCCTGTGTAACACTGTACCTGTGTAACACTGTGCCTGTGTAACACTGTACCTGTGTAACACTGTACCTGTGTAACACTGTACCTGAGTAACACTGTGCCTGTGTAACACTGTACCTGTGTAACACTGTACTGTGTAACACTGTACCTGTGTGTAACACTGTGCCTGTGTAACACTGTACCTGTGTAACACTGCAACTGTGTAAACACTGTACCTGTGTAACACTGTACCTGTGTAACACTGTACCTGTGTAACACTGTACCTGTTGTAACACTGTACCTGTGTAACACTGTACCTGTGTAACACTGTGCCTGTGTAACACTGTACCTGTGTAACACTGTGCCTGTGTAACACTGTACAGTGTAACACTGTACCTGTGTAACACTGTACCTGTGTAACACTGTCCTGTGTAACACTGTACCTGTGTAACACTGTACCTGGTGTAACACTGTACCTGTGTAACACTTTGTGCCTGTGTAACACTGTACCTGTGTAACACTGTGCCTGTGTAACACTGTACCTGTGTAACACTGTGCCTGTGTAACACTGTACCTGTGTAACACTGTACTGTGTAACACTGTACCTGTGTAAACACTGTACCTGTGTAACACTGTACCTGTGTAACACTGTGTGTACCTGGTGTAACACTGTTGTTACCTGTTGTAACACTGTACCTGTGTAACACTGTACCTGTGTAACACTGTACCTTGTGTAACACTGTACTGTGTAACACTGTACCTGTGTAACACTGTACCTTCCAGTTGTAACACTGTACCTGTGTAACACTGTACCTGTGTAACACTGTACCTGTGTAACACTGTACCTGTGTAACACTGTACCTGTGTAACACTGTACCTGTGTAACACTGTACCTGTGTAACACTGTGCCTGTGTAACACTGTACCTGTGTAACACTGTGCCTGTGTAACACTGTACCTGTGTAACACTGTACCTGTGTAACACTGTACCTGAGTAACACTGTGCCTGTGTAACACTGTACCTGTGTAACACTGTACCTGTGTAACACTGTACCTGTGTAACACTGTGCCTGTGTAACACTGTACCTGTGTAAACACTGCCTGTGTAACACTGTACCTGTGTAACACTGTACCTGTGTAACACTGTACCTGTGTAACACTGTACCTGTGTAACACTGTACCTGTGTAACACTGTGCCTGTGTAACACTGTACCTGTGTAACACTGTGCCTGTGTAACACTGTACCTGTGTAACACTGTACCTGTGTAACACTGTACTGAGTAACACTGTGCCTGTGTAACACTGTACCTGTGTAACACTGTACCTGTGTAACACTGTACCTGTGTAACACTGTGCCTGTGTAACACTGTACCTGTGTAACCACTGTGCCTGTGTTTAACACTGTACCTGTGTAACACTGTGCCTGTGTAACACTGTACCTGTGTAACACTGTACCTGTGTAACACTGTTACCTGTGTAACACTGTACCTGTGTAACACTGTACCTGTGTAACACTGTGTACCTGTGTAACACTGTGTACCTGTGTAACACTGTACCTGTGTAACACTGTACCTGTGTAACACTGTACATGTGTAACAAAGTGTACCTGTGTAACACTGTACCTGTGTAACACTGTACCTGTGTAACACTGTACCTGTGTAACACTGTACCTGTGTAACACTGTGTACCTGTGTAACACTGTACCTGTGTAACACTGTACCTGTGTAACACTGTACCTGTGTAACACTGTACCTGTGTAACACACTGGTGTACCTGTGTAACACTGTACCTGTGTAACACTGTACCTGTGTAACAACATGTTACTGTGTAACACTGTGTCCTGTGTAACACTGTGTACCTGTGTAACACTGTGTACCTGTGTAACACTGTACCTGTGTAACACTGTACCTGTGTAACACTGTACCTGTGTAACACAGTACCTGTGTAACACTGTACCTGTGTAACACTGTACCTGTGTAACACTGTGTACCTGTGTAACACTGTACCTGTGTAACACTGTACCTGTGTAACACTGTACCTGTGTAACACTGTGTATCTGTGTAACGTTGTACCTGTGTAACACTGTACCTGTGTAACACTGTACCTGTGTAACACTGTGTAACTGTGTAACATTGTGTGCCTGTGTAACACTGTACCTGTGTAACACTGTACCTGTGTAACACTGTACCTGTGTAACACTGTACCTGTGTAACACTGTGTAACTGTGTAACATTGTGTGCCTGTGTAACACTGTACCTGTGTAACACTGTGTAACTGTGTAGCATTGTGTACCTGTGTAACACTGTGTGTCTGTGTAACACTGTACCTGTGTAACACTGTGTACCTGTGTAACTCTGTACCTGTGTAACATTGTGTACCTGTGTAAAACTGTGCACCTGTGTAACACTGTACCTGTGTAACACTGTGTACCTGTGTAAAACTGTGTACCTATGTAACACTGTGTACCTGTGTAACACTGTACCTGTGTAACACTGTGCACCTGTGTAACTCTGTGTACCTGTGTAACATTGTGTACCTGTGTAACATTGTGTACCTGTGTAACATTGTGTAACTGTGTAACATTGTGTGTACCTGTGTAACACTGTACCTGTGTAACACTGTGTAACTGTGTAACACTGTGTACCTGTGTAACACTGTACCTGTGTAACACTGTGTACCTGTGTAACACTGTGTACCTGTGTAACACTGTACCTGTGTAACACTGTGTACCTGTGTAACACTGTGTACCTGTGTAACACTGTACCTGTGTAACACTTTGTACCTGTGTAGCATTGTGTACCTGTGTAACACTGTGTACCTGTGTAACACTGTACCTGTGTAACACTGTGTACCTGCATAACACTGTACCTGTGTAACACTGTGTACCTGCGTAACACTGTGTACCTGTGTAACTCTGTGTACCTGTGTAACATTGTGTACCTGTGTAACATTGTGTACCTGTGTAACAATGTACCTGTTTAACACTGTACCTGTGTAACACTGTACCTGCGTAACACTGTGCACCTGTGTAACATTGTGTACCTGTGTAACACTGTTCCTGTGTAACATTGTGTACCTGTGTAACACTGTGTGCCTGTGTAACACTGTGTACCTGTGTAACATTGTGTACCTGTGTAATACTGTGTACCTGTGTAACATTGTGTACCTGTGTAGCACTGTACCTGTGTAACATTGTGTACCTGTGTAACACTGTGTACCTGTGTAACATTGTGTACCTGTGTAACACTGTACCTGTGTAACATTGTGTACCTGTGTAACACTGTGTACCTGTGTAACATTGAGTACCTGTGTAACACTGTGTACCTGTGTAACATTGTGTACCTGTGTAACACTGTACCTGTGTAACATTGTGTACCTGTGTAACACTGTGTACCTGTGTAACATTGTGTACCTCTGTAACACTGTGTACCTGTGTAACATTGTGTACCTGTGTAACACTGTGTACCTGTGTAACAATGTGTACCTGTGTAACACTGTGTACCTGTGTAACATTGTGTACCTGTGTAACATTGTGTACCTGTGTAACACTGTGTACCTGTGTAACACTGTGTATCTGTGTAACATTGTGTACCTCTGTAACACTGTGTACCTGTGTAACACTGTGTACCTGGGTAACATTGTGTACCTGTGTAACACTGTGTACCTGTGTAATATTGTGTACCTGTGTAACATTGTGTACCTGTGTAACACTGTGTACCTGTGTAACATAAATTACATGTGAAACATTGTGTACCTGTGTAACATTGTGTATCTGTGTAACACTTTGTACCTGTGTAACACTGTGTACCTGTGTAACACTGCGTACCTGTGTAACATTGTGTACCTGTGTAACATTGTGTACCTGTGTAACACTGTACCTGTGTAACACTGTGTACCTGTGTAACATTGTGTACCTGTGTAACATTGTGTACCTGGGTAACATTGTGTTCCTGTGTAACACTGTGTACCTGTGTAGCACTGTGTACTTGTGTAACACTGTGTACCTGTGTAACACTGTGTACCTGTGTAACACACTGTACCTGTGTAACATTGTGTACCTGTGTAACATTGTGTACCTGTGTAACACTGTGTACCTGTGTAACATTGTGTACCTGTGTAACATTGTGTACCTGGGTAACATTGTGTACCTGTGTAACACTGTGTACCTGTGTAACACTGTGTACCTGTGTAACATTGTCTTCCTGTGTAACATTGTGTACCTGGGTAACATTGTGTACCTGTTTAACATTGTGTACCTGTGTAACACTGTGTACCTGTGTAACATTGTGTACCTGGGTAACATTGTGTTACTGTGTAACATTGTGTACCTGGGTAACATTGTGTACCTGTGTAACACTGTGTACCTGTGTAACATCGTGTACCTGTGTAACATTGTGTACCTGTGTAACACTGTGTACCTATGTAACACTGTGTACCTGTGTAACATTGTGTACCTGTGCAACACTGTGTTCCTGTATAACACTGTGTACCTGTGTAACATTGTGTACCTGTGTAACTCTGTGTACCTGTGTAACATTGTGATTACTTGTGTAAACATTGTTGTACCTGTGTAACATGTGAACTGTGTAACATTGAGTACCTGTGTAACATTGTGTACCTGTGTAACACTGTGTACCTGTGTAACATTGTGTACCTGTGTAACACTGTGTACCTGTGTAACACTGTGTACCTGTGTAACATTGTGTACTTGTGTAACACTTTGTCCTGTGTAACACTGTGTACCTGTGTAACATTGTGTACCTGTGTAACACTGTGTACCTTTGTAACACTGTGTACCTGTGTAACATTGTGTACTTGTGTAACACTGTGTCCTGTGTAACACTGTGTACCTGTGTAACATTGTGTACCTGTGCAACACTGTGTACCTGTGTAACATTGATTACATGAGTAACATTGTGTACCTGTGTAACATTGTGTACCTGTGTAACACTGTGTACCTGTGTAACACTGTGTACCTGTGTAACACTGTGTACCTGTGTAACATTGTCTTCCTGTGTAACATTGTGTACCTGGGTAACATTGTGTACCTGTTTAACATTGTGTACCTGTGTAACACTGTGTACCTGTGTAACATTGTGTACCTGGGTAACATTGTGTACCTGTGTAACACTGTGTACCTGTGTAGCATCGTGTACCTGTGTAACATTGTGTACCTGTGTAACACTGTGTACCTGTGTAACACTGTGTACCTGTGTAACACTGTGTACCTGTGTAACATTGTCTTCCTGTGTAACATTGTGTACCTGGGTAACATTGTGTACCTGTTTAACATTGTGTACCTGTGTAACACTGTGTACCTGTGTAACATTGTGTACCTGGGTAACATTGTGTACCTGTGTAACACTGTGTACCTGTGTAGCATCGTGTACCTGTGTAACATTGTGTACCTGTGTAACACTGTGTACCTGTGTAACATTGTGTACCTGTGTAACACTGTACCTATGTAACACTGTGTACCTGTGTAACACTGTGTACCTGAGTAACATTGTGTACCTGGGTAACATTGTGTTCCTGTGTAACACTGTGTACCTGTGTAACACTGTGTGCCTGTGTAACACTTTGTACCTGTGTAACACTGTGTACCTGTGTAACATTGTGTACCTGTGTAACATTGTGTACCTGTGTAACATTGTGTACCTGTGTAACATTGTGTACCTGTGTAACACTGTGTACCTGTGTAACATTGTGTACCTGTGTAACATTGTGTGCCTGGGTAACATTGTGTACATGTGTAACACTGTGTACCTGTGTAACACTGTGTACCTGCGTAACACTGTGTACCTGTGTAACATTGTGTACCTGTGTAACATTGTGTACCTGTGTAACATTGTGTACCTGTGTAACATTGTGTACCTGTGTAACACTGTGTACCTGTGTAACATTGTGTACCTGTGTAACATTGTGTACCTGTGTAACATTGTGTACCTGTGTAACATTGTGTACCTGTGTAACACTGTGTACCTGTGTAACATTGTGTACCTGTGTAACATTGTGTGCCTGGGTAACATTGTGTACATGTGTAACACTGTGTACCTGTGTAACACTGTGTACCTGTGTAACATTGTGTACCTGTGTAACATTGTGTACCTGTGTAACATTGTGTACCTGTGTAACATTGTGTACCTGTGTAACATTGTGTACCTGTGTAACATTGTGTACCTGGGTAACATTGTGTACATGTGTAACACTGTGTACCTGTGTAACATTGTGTACCTGTGTAACACTGTGTACCTGTGTAACATTGTGTACCTGTGTAACACTGTGTACATGTGTAACACTGTGTACCTGTGTAACATTGTGTACCTGTGTAACACTGTGTACCTGTGTAACATTGTGTACCTGTGTAACACTGTTACATGTGTAACACTGTGTAACCTGTGTAACACTGTGTACCTGTGTAACACTGTGTACCTGTGTAACATTGTGTACCTGTGTAAACACTGTGTACCTGTGTAACACTGTGTACCTGTGTAACATTGTGTTACCTGTGTAACACTGTGTACCTGGTGTAACACTGTGTACCTGTGTAACACTGTGTACCTGTGTAACACTGTGTACCTGTGTAACACTGTGTACCTGTGTAACACTGTGTACCTGTGTAACACTGTGTACCTGTGTAACACTGTGTACCTGTGTAACATTGTGTACCTGTGTAACACTGTGTACCTGTGTAACATTGTGTACCTGTGTAACATTGTGTACCTGTGTAACATTGTGTACAGGTCACCCACGTAAGAATTTTACCCACGATACGTTACAAAAGTACTGAAAATTTGAAGCCGATCGAATAAGTCATTCTCGAGTAATAAACGTAAATATGTGATATAGCAAAATGTTTGTGGTAATGTTGAGAAAACAAGAAAAAACATCATAAAATACAGGATTTTTATATATTTTCTGTTTTCCGACTTACGTTCTGTTTAAAATTCTCAACAATTTTGCAAAAAAAATTATTAAAAAAAAAATAATTTTGCTATAATTAAAAAAAATCAAATTGGCATCCACACTGCCAAAAATAAATACATACAAATTTTCTGTTTAGATACTCCAGCATTTAGGGTTTGAAGCTTATCAGAAGAGGCATTCTCTTGTTTTTACAAGAGGGAAAAATTGGCTTTAATAAATTGGTACATTGAAATTTACACAGGTGAGAGTGAGCAATAAGCTGTTTTTATGGTATTAGTTTGAAGCCGACCAGACAAGGCTTTCTCGAGCAAGAGTGATAAGTTAAGAGATTTTGTTCGGATTTTTAACCCCGGAGGGTTAGCCGCCCAGGATAACCAAGAAAGTCAGTGCGTCATCAAGGACTGTCTGTCTTATTTCCATTGTGGTCCTCAATCTTGTCCCCCAGGATGCGACTCACACCAGTCGACTAACACCCAGGTACCTATTTGCTGCTAGGTGAACAGGACAACAGGTGTAAGGAAACGCGTCGACATATTTCTACCCCGCCAGGAATCGAACCCGGGCATTCTGTGTGTGAAGCGGGAGCTTTGCCAGCCAGGCCACGGGGTTATCTGATTCCAACGATACTAAGTTATTTAACTTTATCAGTAATATTTCAAACTACACAAACTCGGGCTAAACTTACGTGTTATCGTCAGTAATATTCAGAAGACTTTCACATCAAACATTGTTTACTTACTGTATAAACAGTTATTTATCTATTTGTTCAATAACACTGGCAAATTGGGATGCGATTTACATAATAATAATAATAATAATAATAATAATAATAATAATAATAATAATAATAACAATAATAATAATAATAATAATATTAATAATAATAATAATAATAATAATAATGATGATAATAATAACAATAATAATAATAATAATAATAATAATAATAATAATAATAATAATATTATTAATTATTATTATTATTATTATTATTATTTTATTACTATTATTATTATTATTATTATTACAGTGTTCCTCCTTTCTTATGTTCTTATGTTATCAAGTTGAAGTATTTCAGTCCCCGAGCTGCGACTTTTATCCTTCATCATAATACAATTAATGTAATGAGGTAGAAGCGCTAAACTCGTTGAATCACAGAATGACTGAGAAACCTGTGTTAATCAAGTTTCATTCAAGGAAGGGAAGGCTAATTGCAATCCCTTAGATCAAGAGCCCTTAACCGGCATCAAGGTAATAATTCCCCCTGGAGACTCGATGATGAATTACTCACTTGTGTAACACTTGGCGAAACATTGTAGACGTTTCGCAAGCCACAGAATGGCGAAATGTCTACAAAGTAAAGACAACCATATGTTGCACAAGTGTCTACTTGATCAGCTGGTCAGTACTGGATACCAGTGATAAACAACAGTAGCAGATGTAATGTATTGGTGTGTGTGGTCGGTGCTGGACTCAACCTTGTACAGTCAGGGACATAAAAATATATAGTGCAGCAGCTTGACCATCTTCCTTGTTCTCTGGCGGCCACACAAACGTTACAACACACTGTAGGCCAGTGTGTGCGAGCACTTTATGGCTGCCTGGGGTAGGCCTGGTGTGAGCTTCCTGAAGCTACCCTAGGCCTACTAGCGGAGGGGATGTACTGGGGGATGAGGACGGCATGGGATTGGTAGATAGAAAGTTTCCTTATGATATGGTGATTATTGTAAGGAAGTACCTTATAGAAGTGGCTGTGGAAGCTAGCTCTTGGGCCCACTGTCAATGGTGGCTTCTGATTCACCACTCTTGTTGATGTACATAGATGAATTATTTCGGAAAATAATTCACAGACAAAATAAAAAGAATAGTGAAGTAGGTCTACGGCCCTCGTGAAGCAGGTTCTACTCTCATCCAGATGTAACCCTCCATAAAAGCCAGCTTCCACCCACAACCAACCATTCTCAACCAAGAGATGTAGGCTCTTCTAACATCTAACGATAATCATGAGAGGAAGGTTCCACTCACTCTCAACCATAATCATGAGAGGAAGGTTCCACTCCCTCTCAACCATAATCATGACAGGAAGGTTCCACTCCCTCTCAACCATAATCATGACAGGAAGGTTCCACTCACTCTCAACCATAATCATGAGAAGAAGGTTCCACTCACTCTCAACCATAAAAACCACTCTTACCAGTGTTTCACAACAACGATGGTACTCGAGTATAACAAAGAATGTACTGAAGTGTAGTGTTGAGCAGCAGTGATGACACTGCTGGGAACGACAGTGTCACTGTTATAAGTCCATCACAAGACCCTGGCTAAGTCAATACAGTGGTGGACTTATATTGCCACGTTCAGAGTCCCAAACTCCTTGCACAAAGTTTTATTGTGACGATGAGAGATTACACGACAAGGACACACATGATTAAGAAGCACAACATATTCAGATGGTTTAACGAAATGTTTTTAAAGCAAGAAAAAGGAACAGCGATGTTAGAGAATCAATTTATATCCTCAGAGTGATTACAAAGTGGAATGAGCTTGTTAAAGATTTGATGGAGGCAAATTATGTACAGAATTTGATTAAGTGCAATGGCAGCTACCAACAGGCAAGTTCCAGGGCCAGAAACTAAGACCCAAACATAACAAACACAATTAAATGTAAACACACTCACACACACACACACACACACACACACACACACACACACACACACACACCACAGGGGTCAGTCCTAGGACCAGTGCTGTTTCTGGTATTTGTGAACGACATGACGGAAGGAAGAGACTCCGAAGTGTCTCTGTTTGCAGATGATGTGAAGTTGATGAGAAGAATTCACTCGATCGAAGACCAGGCAGAACTACAAAGGGATGTGAACAGGCTGCAGACCTGGTCCAGAAATTGGCTCCTGGAGTTCAACACCACCAAGTGCAAAGTCATGAAGATTGGGGAAGGGCAAAGAAGACCGCAGACGGAGTACAGTCTAGGGGGCCAGAGACTACAAACCTCACTCAAGGAAAAAGATCTTGGGATGAGTATAACACCAGGCACATCTCCTGAAGCGCACATCAACCAAATAACTGCTGCAGCATATGGGCGCCTAGCAAACCTCAGAACAGCATTCCGACATCTTAATAAGGAATCGTTCAGGACCCTGTACACCGTCTATGTTAGGCCCATATTGGAGTATGCGGCACCAGTTTGGAACCCACACCTAGCCAAGCACGTAAAGAAACTAGAGAAAGTGCAAAGGTTTGCAACAAGACTAGTCCCAGAGCTAAGAGGTATGTCCTACGAGGAGAGGTTAAGGGAAATCAACCTGACGACACTGGAGGATAGGAGAGATAACGACATACAAAATACTGAGAGGAACTGACAAGGTGAACAAAGACAGGATGTTCCAGAGATGAGACACAGCAACACGGGGACACAGCTGGAAGTTGAAGACACAGATGAATCACATGGATGTTAGGAAGTATTTCTTCAGCCACAGAGTAGTCAGGAAGTGGAATAGTTTGGGAAGCGATGTAGTGGAGGCAGAATCCATACATAGCTTTAAGCAGAGGTATGATAAACCTCACGGTTCAGGGAGAGTGACCTAGTAGCGACCAGTGAAGAGGCGGGGCCAGGAGCTTGGACTAGACCCCTGCAACCTCAACTAGGTGAGTACAACTAGGTGAGTACACACACACACACACACACACACACACACACACACACACACACACACACACACAAACATGGAGAAGATTATCAGGAGAGTGGTGGAGCACCTGAAACAGAACAAGATTATAAACGACAATGAACACGGATGCATGGAAGGCAAATCCTGTGTCACAAGCCTCCTGGAGATTCATGACAAGGTTACAGAAGTAAGACGCTAGAGAGAGGGGTGGGTTGATTGCATTTTCTTGGACTGCAAGAAGGCCTTCGACACAGTTCCTCACAAGAGATTAGTGCAGAAACTAGAGGATCAGGCGCGTATAACAGGAAGGGCACTGCAATGGATCAGAGAATACCTGACAGGGAGGCAACAACGAGTCATGGTACGTGATGAGCTATCACAGTGGGCACAGGTGACGAGCGGGGTCCCACAGGGGTCAGTCCTAGGATCAGTGCTATTTTTGGTGTATAAGAATGACATGATGGAAGGGATAGACTCAGAAGTGTCCTTGTTCGAAGATGATGTGAAGTTAACGAGAACAATTAAATCAGATGAGGATCAGGCAGGACTACATAGAGACCTGGACAGGCTGGACGCGTGGTCCAGCCTGTCCCCGCCAAGATCGGGGAAGGGAAAAGAAGAACGCAAACAGAATATAGGCTAGGTGGGCAAAGACTGCAAACCTCACTCAAGGAGAAAGATCTTGGGGTGAGTATAATACCGAGCACTTCTCCTGATAACTGCTGCAGCATGTGAGCGCCTGGCAAACCTGAGAATAGCGTTCCGATACCTCAGTAAGGAATCGTTCAAGACTCTGTAAATCGGGTACGTTAGGCCTATACTAGAGTATGCAGCACCAGTTTGGAACCCACACCTGGTCAAGCACGTCAAGAAATTAGAGAAAGTGCAGAGGTTTGCAACAAGGCTAGCGCCAGAGATAAGGTGAATGTCCTACGAAGAAAGGTTAAGGGAAATCGGTCTGACGACACTGGAGGACAGGATGGTCAGGGGAGACATGATAACGACGTACAAAATACTCCGAGGAATAGATGAAGTGGACAGAGACAAGATGTTCCAGAGATGGGACACAGAAACAAGGGGTCACAATTGGAAGTTGAAGACTCAGATGAGTCAAAGGGATGTTAGGAAGTATTTCTTCAGTCATAGAATTGTCAGGAAGTGGAATAGTCTGGCAAGTGATGTAGGGAGGAAAGAACCATACATAGTTTTAAGACGAGGTATGATAAAGCTCATGGAGCAGTTAGAGAGAGGACCTAGTAGCGGTCAGTAAAGAGGCGGGGCCAGGAGCTGAGACTCGACCCCTGAAACCATGGCAATATAAACACAAATGCAGTATAATGTGATCCTTTATTGACTACGTTTCGCCCACACAGTGGGCTTTTTCAAGTCACAAACAGAACTACCTGGGGTGGAAGGAACGCGAGTATTTATAGTCCGGCTGAGGTCAGGTGAAGAATGCTGCATCTGATGATGTACCGAGTTGGGTTGTAGAGTCTAAAAACTTGGGTAGCTTGGAAAGGAGACTGGACAAGTTTGTGAGCAGACCTTCTACAGTGTTCTTATGTGGGATAGCGATGAAGAACCACTTGCCAAGAAACTTCTTCATCGCTATCCCACATAAGAACACTGTAGAAGGTCTGCTCACAAACTTGTCCAGTCTCCTTTCCAAGCTACCCAAGTTTTTAGACTCTACAACCCAACTCGGTACATCATCAGATGCAGCATTCTTCACCTGACCTCAGCCGGACTATAAATACTCGCGTTCCTTCCACCCCAGGTAGTTCTGTTTGTGACTTGAAAAAGCCCACTGTGTGGGCGAAACGTAGTCAATAAAGGATCACATTATACTGCATTTGTGTTTATATTGCCATTGTGTCGGTATTTTATACCATTTATTTCCACCCTGAAACCACAAATAAGTGAGCGAAAATGAGTGAGTACTCACACACGGCAGGACACTTGTTTACACGTAGTGTGACCCAGTTCCCGTGGAGAGTGTGTGAGGGGCTGCCTGAGGCTAGACACTAACACGGAGGGACTGTGATGCTATGGGATGCTGCGGAGCAGCAAAGTGTCAGTATGATGAAGGAGGAATGAGGGAAGGATGAAGGAGGGAGAATGATTTAAGAGAGAGTCATGGTTGAGGGAGAGGGGGAAACAATCCTCCAGAGACAGTGGGTGACAATGAGTAAAGAAAGGTAGCAAGCAGTGTTGTTTTGAAGTTGAAAATCAACTTCTTCAACATGATGTATTTCTGTGGCTGCGCTGCGTCATCTGAGAAAGTTACCCAGTGCTACATTACCTGTGCTTCATGCACGGTGCTACAGCAGTAGCGGAGAGTGCGGCCTAACTTTATAATGCGGTTAAATATTAACACTGAGGATCAGAAACAAGTTAGAAGATATATTTTCACAACTTATCATATGGAAACTAATACGACAGCTTCTTCATAAAAAATAGTAAATTAGGACATATACACACCAAATATAATTCGAAACTTCCACTAGTGCCAGCTTGAAGACTGCCAGTGGTCTGTTGGTAATCCCCCTTATGTGTGCTGGGAGGCAGTTGAACAGTCTCGAGGCCCTGACACTTATTGTATGGTCTCTTTACGTGCTAGTGACACCCCTGCATGATTATATACACCTGGAAAATCCTAGAGGGACTAGTACCGAACTTGCACACGAAAATCACTCACTACGAAAGCAAAAGACTTGGCAGACGATGCAACATCCCCCCAGTGAAAAGCAGGGGTGTCACTAGCACGTTAAGAGACCATACAATAAGTGTCAGGGGCCCGAGACTGTTCAACTGCCTCCCAGCATACATAAGGGGGATTACCAACAGACCCCTGGCAGTCTTCAAGCTGGCACTGACAAGCACCTAAAGTCGGTTCCTGACCAGCCCGGGCTGTGGCTCGTACGTTGGTTTGCGTGCAGCCAGCAGCAACAGCCTGGTTGATCAGGCTCTGATCCACCAGGAGGCCTGGTCACAGACCGGGCCGCGGGGGCGTTGACCCCCGGAACTCTCTCCAGGTAAACTCCAGGTAAGAAACACACAAGTAAAATGCTTAAATTATATACAGTGTTTCAAACCGATGAACCCAATTTCAAAGTAAACTGCCTTGAAAATGGGTCCAAAGTTTTGAAACACCCAGTAGACAATGACTTTGGTCAAGTTTCTAATAAGTGCGACCATGGGGTAATAGTGCACAAAATAAATCAGAGGTTGTTAAAGTGAAAAGATGTGTCCCTCAAGGCGTAGTACTCTCCCCACTTCTCTTCCTCATTCTCACTTCTGACATAGACAAGGATATTAATCATCACACTGTATCATCCTCTGTAGATGATACTAGAATATGTATGAAAGTGTCATCCATAGAAGACACAGCGAACCTATCTACCTGGAGTCTCCCTGGATGGAAGTACATATCACACACGGTACACAGTAAGTACACATCACACACGGTACACAGTAAACACACATCACACATGGTACACAGTAAACACACATCACACACGGTACACAGTAAGTACACATCACACACGGTACACAGTAAACACACATCACACATGGTACACAGTAAGTACACATCACGCACGGTACACAGTAAACACACATCACACACGGTACACAGTAAACACACATCACACACGGTACACAGTAAACACACATCACACACGGTACACAGTAAGTACACATCACACACGGTACACAGTAAACACACATCACACACGGTACACAGTAAACACACATCACACATGGTACACAGTAAACACACATCACATACGGTACACAGTAAACACACATCACACACGGTACACAGTAAGTACATATTACACACGGTACAGAATAAACACACATCACACACGGTACAAAGTACACATCACACACGGTACACAGTAAACACACATCACACACGGTACACAGTAAACACACATCACACACGGTACACAGTAAACACGCATCACACACGGTACACAGTAAACACACATCACACACGGTACACAGTAAACACACATCACACACGGTACACAATAAGTACATATCACACACAGTACATAGTAAGTATGCATCACACACGGTACACAGTAAGTACACATTACACACGGTGCACAGTAAGTACACATCACACACGGTACACAGTAAGTACACATCACACACGGTACACAGTAAGCACACATCACACACGGTACACAATAAGTACACATTGCACACGGTACACAGTAAGTACACATCACACACGGTACACAGTAAGCACACATCACACACCGTGCACAGTAAGTACACATCACACACGGTACACAGTAAGCACACATCACACACCGTGCACAGTAAGTACACATCACACACGGTACACAGTAAGCACACATCACACACGGTACACAGTAAGCACACATCACACACCGTGCACAGTAAGTACACATCACACACGGTACACAGTAAGCACACATCACACACGGTACACAGTAAGCACACATCACACACCGTGCACAGTAAGTACACATCACACACGGTACACAGTAAGTACACATTACACACGATACATAGTAAGCACATATCACACACGGTGCACAGTAAGCACACATCACACACGGTACACAGTAAGTACACATCACACACGGTACACAGTAAGTACACATCACACGGTACACAGTAAGTACACATCACACACTATACATAGTAAGTACACATCACACACAGTACACAGTAAGTACACATCACACACGGTACACAGTAAGTACACATCACACACGGTACACAGTAAGTACACATCACACACGGTACACAGTAGTACACATCACACACGGTACACAGTAAGTACACATCACACACGGTACACAGTAAATACACATCACACACGGTACACAGTAGTACACATCACACACGGTACACAGTGAGTACATATCACACACGGTACACAGTAAATACACATCACACACGGTACACAGTAGTACACATCACACACTGTACACAGTGAGTACATATCACACACGGTACACAGTAAATACACATCACACACGGTACACAGTAAGTACACATCACACATGGTACACAGTAAGTACACATCACACACGATACACAGTGAGTAGATATCACACACGGTACACAGTAAATACACATCACACACGGTACACAGTAAGTACACATCACACACGGTCACAGTAAATACACATCACACACGGTACACAGTAAGTACTTATCATACACGGTGCACAGTAAGTACACATCACATACGGTCACAGTAAATACACATCACACACGGTACACAGTAGTACACATCACACACGGTACACAGTAAGTACACATCACACACGGTCACAGTAAATACACATCACACACGGTACACAGTAGTACACATCACACACGGTACACAGTAAGTACACATCACATACGGTCACAGTAAATACACATCACACACGGTACACAGTAAGTACATAATTAAGAACGTAAATAAGTTTTAGTTGACATATGCGAACATAAGACACGAACTTTTACAAAATGAACTTGAGTGTAGACAGATGTTATGTGCAGATAATGGCACATTACGTTGTTTTAACTTAAGATAACCAAGTAAAGTCAACTACTGTGACTTATTTCTGCCCACAAGACATTCTTCTGTTAAGTCACAAAACCTAATTTGATTAATAAAATTACCACTTTATAACTTACACGACCTAACATCAAGAGGAAATTTAAAGCTGAAGACTTTAAAGCTGAAGACTTTGAAGCTGAAGAACTTAAAGCTGACCAGACTATCATTATTGGAGAGAGCAAGACAGTGGCGACACATCCAACACCAGAGACGCTACGTCCGTCTCATGCGATGTATCAGCCAATAAAGACTGATGTCGTTCATATTTATTTTTAATCAGGGGAGAGGCACTAAACCCGTAGGTCTCAGACTGTATTGCGCCTGTGGAATGGGAGGCACTTAACTTCTATCCAAGAGGCGAAAGAGTTCAGTTCCTTGGATCAAAAGCCTATCACCAGTATCAAGATACCCCCCCCCCTCCCTTCATGAAACAGGATCCATTGATAAAAAGCAAAATAATTCCATGTCATATGGAAATTAAACGGTGCAAAATAACACCCAGACACTACATCAACGATGTCATCTTTCTTATAAGTACTGGACACCTGTGTTGAAATTTTTGAAGCCGAACAGAGAGGCTTTCTTAGGTTATCTTACTGAAAACAATTTCTGGAATGTTGTGTATAAGATCACACAAGAAACACCACCACCACCACCCACCAACCACCACCATCACCACACCACCACCACCACCACCACCACCACCACCACCACCACACCAACCACAACACCAACCACCAACACCACACCACCACCACCACAACACACCCCACCACCAACCACACACACAACACCCACTCACCACCACACACACCACCACCCACCACCACCCAACCACCCACCAACCACCAACCACCACCACCACCACCACCACAACCACCACCACCACACCATCACCACCACCACCACCACCCATCACCACCACCCACCACCACCACCACACCAAACCTACCCCCCACCACCAACCCCAACCACACCCCACCACCATCACCACCACCATCACCACCACCACCACCACCACCACCACCACCACCACCACCACCACCACCAACCACACCCACCACCACCACCACCACCACCCCACCACCACCACCACCACCATCACCACCACCACCACACCACCACCACCACCACCACCACCACACACACACCACCACACCACCACCAACACCACCACCACACCACACCACCACCACACACCACCACCACACCACCACCACCCACACCACCCCACCACCACCACCACCACCACACCACCACCACCACCACCACCACCCCCACACCCACCAAACCCCAACCACCACCACCACCACCACCACCACCACCACCACCACCACCACCCAACCACCACCACCACCACCACCACCACCACCCACCACCAACACCAACCACCACCACCACCCACCACCACCACCACCACCACCCCACCACATCACCACCACCACCACACCCACCACCACCACCACCAACACCACCACCACACCACCACCACCACCACCACCACCCACCACCCCACCACCACCACCACCACCCCACCACCATCACCACCACCACCACCACCACCACCACCACCACCCCACCACCACCACCCCCACCACCACCACACCACCACCACCACCACACCCCACCACCACCACCACCACCACACCACACCACCACCCACCACCACCACCATCACCATACCACCAAACCCCCACCACCACCACCACCACACACCACCACACCACCAACCACCACCACCACCACCACCACACCACCACACACCCACCACCACCACCACACCACCACCACACCACCACCACCACCACCACCACCACCACCACCACCACCACCAACCCACCACCACCACCACACCACACCACCCCCACCACCACCACCACCACCACCACCACCACCACACCACCCACCCACCACCACCACCACCACCACCCACCACCACCACACACCACCACCACCAACAACACCACCACCACACCACCACCACCACACCACCCACACCACCACCACCACCCCAACCACACACCCCACCACCACCACCCACCACCACCACCACCACCCCACCACATCACCAACCACCACCACCACCACCCAATACCACCACCACCACCACCACCACCATCAATCCCACCACCACCACCACCACCACCACCACCACCACCACCACCACCATACACCACCACCACCACCAATACCACAACCACCACACCCATCAATACCACCACCACCACCACCACCACATCATACCACCACCCCCCACCACACCACCACCACCACCCAAACCATACCACACCACCACCACACCATCATACCACCACCACCACCAACACCAATACCCCCCACCACCACACCACCACCACCACCACACACCACCACCATCATACACACCACCACCACCACATACCACCACCACCACCACAATACCACCACCACCACCACCCCATCAATACCACCACACCACACCACCACACCAATACCACCACCACCACCACCACCATCAATACCACCACACCACCACCACACACCAATACCACCACCACCACCACCACCAAACCACCACCACCACCACCACCACAATACCACCACCCACCACCACCACCACCACCACCACCAATCACCACCACCACCACCACCACCACCACAATACACACCACCACCACCACCATACCCCACACACACCACCACCACCATCATACCACCACCACACACCACCACCACACCAATACCACCACCACAGCACACAGCACCAGAACAACAACCACCACCACCACCACAACCAGCACAGCACAGCACACGCACACTACCACCACCACAACACGCACACAGCACACACACCACGCAGCGCAGCAGCGCAGCACAGCAGCAGCAGCAGAAGCAGCAGCCAGCAGCAGCACGCAGCAGCAGAACAGCAGCAGCACAGCAAGCAGCACACAGCAGCAGCAGCAGCAGCTACACAGCAGCAGCAGCTGACAGCAGCAGCAGCAGCAGCCACGCAGTGTACCACAGCAGCAGCACAGCAGCACCAACGCAGCACCAGCACAGCCAGCCCACCACAGCAGCAGCTACCACCAGCAGCGCAGCACAGCCACACCAGCAGCACAGCCAGCAGCAGCAGCAGCAGCTGTACAGCAGCAGCAGCAGCAGCAGCTGTACAGCAAGCAGCAGCAGCAGCAGCAGCAGCAGCAGCAGCTGTACAGTAGCAGCAGCAGCAGCAGCAGCAACAGCAGCAGCAGCAGCAGCAGCAGCAGCAGCAGCAGCAGCAGACAGCAGCAGCAGCAGCAGCCAAGCAGCAGCAGCAGCAGCATCAGCAGCCAGCAGCAGCACAGCGACAGCAGCAGCAGCAGCTGTACAGCAGCAGCAGCAGCTGTACAGCAGCAGCAGCAGCAGCAGCAGCAGCAGCAGCTGTACAGTAGCAGCAGCAGCAGCAGCAGCAGCAGCAGCAGCAGCACAGCAGCAGCAAGCAGCAGCAGCAGCAGCAGCAGCAGCACGCAGCAGCAGCTGTACAGTAGCAGCAGCAGCAGCAGCAAGCAGCAGCAACCAGCAGAAGCAGCAGCAGCAGCAGCAGCAGCAGCAGCAGCAGCAAACAGCTGTACAGCAGCAGCAGCAGCAGCCAGCAGCAGCAGCTGTACCAGCAAACAGCAGCAGCAGCAAGCAGCAGGACAGCAGCAGCAGCAGAAGCAGCAGCCAGCAGCAGCAGCAGCAGCAGCAACAGCAGCAGCAGCAGCAGCTGTACAGCAGCAGCAGCCCGCTGTACAGCAGCAGCAGCAGCAGCAGCAAGCAGCAGCAAGGGAGCAGCAGCAACAGCAAGCAGCAGCTGTACAGTAGCAGCAGCAGCAGCAGCTGTACAGCAGCAGCAGCAGCAGCAGCAGCAGCAGCAGCAGCAGCAGCAGCAGCAGCAGCAGCAGCAGCAGCAGCAGCAGCAGCAGCAGCAACAGCAGCAGCAGCAGCAGCTGTACAGCAGCAGCAGCAGCAGCAGCTGGACAGCAGCAGCAGCAGCAGCAGCAGCAGCAGCAGCTGTACAGTAGCAGCACGCAGCAGCAGCAGCAGCAGCAGCAGCAGCAGCAGCAGCAGAGAGCAGCAGCAGCAGGCAGCAGCAGCAGCAGCAGGCAGCAAACTGTCAGCAGCAGCAGCAGCAGCACAGCCAGCGCAGGCAGCAGTACAGCGAAGCAGCAGCTGACCGCAGCAGCAGCAGCAGCAGCAGCAGCAGCCCGCAGCTGTACAGCAGCAGCAGCAGCAAACAGCAGCAGCAGCAGCTGTACAGCAGCAGCAGCAGCGAGCCAGCAGCAGCAGCAGCTGTCAGCAGCAGCAGCAGCAGACAGCAGCAGCAGCAGCAGCAGCCCGCAGCAGCCAGCAGCAGCAGCAGCTGTACAGCAGCAGCAGCAGCTGAGCAGCCAGCAGCAGCAGCAGCGCAGCAGCAGCAGCAGCTGTAAAGCAGCAGCAGCAGCAGCAGCAGCAGCAGCAGCAGCTGTAAGCGCAGCAGCAGCAGCAGCAGCAGCAGCAGCAGCAGCAGAGCTGTACAGCAGCAGCTGCAGCAGCAGCAGCAGGGACCCGACAGCAGCAGCAGCAGCAGCAGCGCAGCAGCACAAACAGCAGAGCAGCGAGCTAGCACGCAGCTGTACTGCAGCACAGCAGCCTGCAGCAGCAGCGAGCAGCAGCAGCTGTACTGACAGCAGCTGCAGAGTCTGAGCAGCGAGCAGTCAGCTGATTCAGCGCTGTACGCAGCAGCAGGTACAGCTGCAAGCAGCCAGCAGTACAGCAGCAGCTGTACACAGCAGCCTAGTTACACAGAGCAGGAGCACAGCTGTTACAGGTATCGCAGAGAGCGTAGCGCAGCAGGTTCTTGAGTTCCACGATCCTGTTATTATGAGGTTACTATTACCTTATTATGAGCTTATAATTTGATGGAGTTCCGGAACAAGTTTGAATTTATAAAGTCGTATCGCTGAGTTACCTGGAGGTTACCTGGAAGTTACCTGGATATTACCTGGGTGTTACCTGGAGGTTACCTGGAAGTTACCTGGATATTACCTGGAGGTTACCTGGAGGTTACCTGGAAGTTACCTGGATATTACCTGGGTGTTACCTGGAGGTTACCTGGAAGGGTTTCCTGGAAGTTACCTGGAGGTTACCTGGAGGTTACCTGGAAGTTACCTGGATATTACCTGGAGGTTACCTGGATATTACCTGGAGGTTACCTGGATGTTACCTGGAGGTTACCTGGATGTTACCTGGATATTACCTGGAGGTTACCTGGATGTTACCTGGATATTACCTGGAGGTTACCTGGAGGTTACCTGGATGTTACCTGGAGGTTACCTGGATGTTACCTTAAGGTTACGTGGAGGTTAGCTGGAGGTTACTTGGAGGTTATCTGCAGGTTACCTGGAGGTTACCTGGAGGCTACCTGGAGGTTACCTGGAGGTTATCTGCAGGTTACCTGGAGGTTTCCTGGATGTTACCTGGAGGTTACGTGGAGGTTACGTGAAGGTTACCTGGATGTTACGTGGAGGTTACGTGGAGGTTACGTGGGTTACGTGGAGGTTACGTGTAGGTTACGTGGAGGTTACGTGAAGGTTACGTGGAGGTTACCTGGAGGTTACCTGGATGTTACCTGGAGGTTACCTGGAGGTTACCTGGAGGTTATATGCAGGTTACCTGGAAGTTACCTGGAGGTTACGTGGAGGTTACGTGGAGGTTACGTGAAGGTTACCTGGATGTTACGTGGAGGTTACGTGGAAGTTACCTGGAGGTTACGTGGAGGTTACCTGGAGGTTACGTGGAGGTTACCTGGAAGTTACCTGGAGGCTACCTGCAGGTTACCTGCAGGTTACCTGGAGGTTACCTGGAGGTTACCTGCAGGTTATCTGCAGGTTACCTGGAGGTTATCTGCAGGTTACCTGGAGGTTACCTGGAGGTTATCTGCAGGTTACGTGGAGGTTACGTGGAGGCTACGTGGAGGTTACATGGAGGATACGTGGAGGTTACCTGTAGGTTACCTGGAGGTTACCTGCAGGATACCTGCAGGTTATCTGCAGGTTACCTGGAGGTTACCTGGAGGTTATCTGTAGGTTACCTGGAAGTTACCTGGAGGTTACCTGGAGGTTACCTGGAGGTTATCTTCAGGTTACCTGGAGGTTACCTGGAGGTTGCCTGCAGGATACCTGCAGGTTATCTTCAGGTTACCTGGAGGTTACCTGGAGGTTATCTGCAGGTTACCTGGAAGTTACCTGGAGGTTACCTGGAGATTATCTTCAGGTTACCCGGAGGTTACCTGGACGTTGCCTGCAGGATACCTGCAGGTTATCTGCAGGTTACCTGGAGGTTACCTGGAGGTTATCTGCAGGTTACCTGGAAGTTACCTGGAGGTTACCTGGAGGTTACCTGGAGGTTATCTGCAGGTTACCTGGAGGTTACCTGGAGGTTACCTGCAGGTTACGTTTAGGTTACTTGCAGGTTACCTGCAGGTTAATCTGGAGTCGCTTTTAGTGCTCATTATCACTACAATATGGTCGCACATTAAACCTCCTGGTCACTGTTCTGTTTGATCAAGCTGTTAGTGCCTGCCGCCAGCAGTCCAGCGTATGCATCACACACCAGCTGATCAGTAACTGTTTTGAGGAATTTGTTGAGTTACCCTTGAAGACAGCCAGGATGGGAGGGTGTTGAGGAGTCGTGGTCCCTTTATACTTGTTGAGTTCTCTTTCACTGTACTCATCGTTCTCCTGCTTTTCGGAAGGTATCCTGTACCGTCTTCCAGGACACCGTCCATGAAAAGAACTCGGGTGACAAGTACACTGAGAGGGAACTTAATAAGTGTTAGGGTACCACGACTCTTCAAGGTCAGAACACTGCATCAAGTTTTTAAGGTTTATTAAACTTGTGAATATTAAAAATGCTATAAAAAACGCTAATTTTCATTTTTTTTCTAATTTATTTCTGCAGTTCTGTTCTATTTCAAATTCACAACAATCTTATAAGAAAAAATGTATCAGCTTCTGTATTTTTAAGTAAGACAAGTTTGATCAAATAAATTTATAAAATTGGCAAAATGGCAAATATAAGCCTAAGTTGTGAGTCCTAGGACTCCCAGGCCATGGGTTCAAACCCCAGCCGTTCCCTGACAAGTAGAAGGTTATGGTAGTCATAGCAACACTGGTGGCAACCAGGAGTAGTACCACTGCCACTCACACAACTCTGTAAGTAGTTAAAATAGTAATAACACTAATTTGGTAGAGATAGTTGTAGCCGAGGTCTTCCAGCCATTTTCATCTCTAGTATAAGTCCCTCGCCAGATTCCCAGTACGGTATGATCAGTTTTTCTCTATTTTCATGCCGGCTGTGGTAGGCGGGAGCAGAGAGCAGAGAGTCTATAGCTTTTCTATGTTTGGCTGGTTCACCTCTATAATACACAATAGTCCTTTATCTAGGTAGGAGAAGATAGATCTTTCCAGCAGATAACCTCTTCGTAGACCTCCGTGTCCTATGCTAGCGTCTCTTTCCCTCTGTATACTCTCTTTCTCTCTTTCTCTCTGTCTCTGTCTCTCTGTTTCTGCCTATCTGTCTGTCTGTCTCTGTCTCTGTCTCTGTCTCTCTGTCTGTCTGTCTGTCTCTCTCTCTCTCTCTCTCTCTCTCTCTCTCTCTTTCTCTCTCTCTCTCTCTCTCTTTCTCTCTCTCTCTCTCTCCCTCCCTCTCTCTCTCTTTCTCTCTCCCTATGTAGCGAGAAAACTCCAGATAAATAATGTACATTAATTAGGTTCACGGGTGTAAGCAGGAGACACTGAAGCAGGTCGAGGGTTACAATTACTCTCTGGCCAACAACTGAATCGATTTCGAAGTAATTATTGCCCTCTATGTTGGCTAGACCAGGAGGATGTTCCAGCACTTTACTGATTACCGTGTCGCCTCTCACACTTGATATACCTCCCTCCCTCTCTCCCTACATATCTCCATATCTCCTCTCTTCCCCACTACTCCCGGTATCTATGTCTCCTCCCTCAGTCCTTCTCGGTGTTGCAAAATCATCCTCCGTGGGTGAGTGGTTAGAGCGTTGGGAGACTGTATACACGAAGCACAGTTCCAGTCCCAGGCCGTTCTTCTGTGTTCCCTGACAGTCGTTCATTAAGACTTGGATTATGCTTCATTATAACAAAGCCTGAGCACCTTCACTCACGTCTAAAACACTAAACACCTTCACTCACGTCTAAAACACTACACACTTCACTCACGTCTAAAACACTAAACACCTTCACTCACGTCTAAAACACTACACACCTTCACTCACGTCTAAAACACTAACACTTCACTCAAGACCTAAGACACTAAACACCTTCACTCAGTTAGACACTAAACACCTTCACTCAAGACTAAGACAAAACACCTTCACTCAAGACTAAGACACTAAACACCTTCACTCAAGACTAAGACACTAAACACCTTCACTCAAGACTAAGACACTAAACACCTTCACTCAAGACTAAACACTAACACCTTCACTCAAGACTAAGACACTAAACACCTTCACTCAAGACTAAGACACTAAACACTTCACTCAAGACTAAGACACTAAACACCTTCACTCAAGATAAGACACTATCAAACTTCATCATGACTAAGACACTCAACACCTTCACTCAAGATCTAAGACATATAAGCTTTTCACTCAAGGACTTAAGACATCAACACTTCATCAAGATAGACTAAACTTTTCACTCATGACTAAGACACTCAACACCTTCACTTCAGACTATAGACACTAAACACCTTCACTCAAGGACTATAGACACTAAACACCTTCACTCAAGACTAAGGGCACTAAAAACCTTCACTCAAGACTAAGGGCACTAAACACCTTCACTCATGACTAAGACACTAAACCAACCCTTTACTCAATTGACTAAAACACTAAACACCTTCACTCAAGACTAAAAAAACACCTATCAAAACTAAAATAAACACCTCACATTAAGACATAAAAACTCTGACTAAAACACACTTCACTCAAACTAAGACAAAACACCTTCACTTGGACTAAGAACATAACACCTTTTACTCAAGCTAAGCAATAAACACCTTCACTCATGACTAAGCATAAACACTTCATCAAACTAAGACACTAAACACCCCTTTACTCAAGACTAGACACTCAAACACTTCATCAAGACTTTTGACACTAAACACCTTCACTCAAAGACTAAGACACTAAACACCTTCACTCAAGACTAAGACACTAAACACCTTCACTCAAGACTAAGACACTAAACACCTTCACTCAAGACTAAGACACTCAACACCTTCACTCAAGACTAAGACACTAAACACCTTCACTCAAGACTAAGACACTAAACACCTTCACTCAAGACTAAGACACTAAACACCTTCACTCAAGACTAAGACACTAAACACCTTCACTCATGCCTAAGTGAATCTATCCAACTAATCCTGCTAATTTATTTATCCAACCTTCCTTATCATCTACACCCATAGTAGAGCTTTATCACCCATAGTAGAGCTTTATCACCCATAGTAGAGCTTCATTACCCATAGTAGAGCTTTATCACCCATAGTAGAGCTTCATTACCCATAGTAGAGCTTTATCACCCATAGTAGAGCTTCATTACCCATAGTAGAGCTTTATCACCCATAGTAGAGCTTTATCACCCATAGTAGAGCTTTATCACCCATAGTAGAGCATCATTACCCATAGTAGAGCTTCATCACCCATAGTAGAGCTTTATCACCCATAGTAGAGCATCATTACCCATAGTAGAGCTTCATCACCCATAGTAGAGCTTTATCACCCATAGTAGAGCTTCATTACCCATAGTAGAGCTTTATCACCCATAGTAGAGCTTTATCACCCATAGTAGAGCATCATTACCCATAGTAGAGCTTCATCACCCATAGTAGAGCTTTATCACCCATAGTAGAGCTTTATCACCCATAGTAGAGCATCATTACCCATAGTAGAGCTTCATCACCCATAGTAGAGCTTTATCACCCATAGTAGAGCTTTATCACCCATAGTAGAGCTTCATCACCCATAGTAGAGCTTTATCACCCATAGTAGAGCTTCATTACGCATAGTAGAGCTTTATCACCCATAGTAGAGCTTTATCACCCACAGTAGAGCATCATTACCCATAGTAGAGCTTCATCACCCATAGTAGAGCTTTATCACCCATAGTAGAGCTTTATCACCCATAGTAGAGCATCATTACCCATAGTAGAGCTTTATCACCCATAGTAGAGCTTTATCACCCATAGTAGAGCTTTATCACCCATAGTAGAGCTTTATCACCCATAGTAGAGCTTTGTCACCCATAGTAGAGCTTTATCACCCATAGTAGAGCTTTATCACTCATAGTAGAGCTTTATGACCCATAGTAGAGCTTCATCACCCATAGTAGAGCTTTGTCACCCATAGTAGAGCTTTATCACCCATAGTAGAGCTTTATCACCCATAGTAGAGCTTTCACCCATAGAGCTTTATTGCCCATAGTAGAGCTTTATCACCCATAGTAGAGCTTTATCACCCATAGTAGAGCTTTATGACCCATAGTAGAGCTTCATCACCCACAGTAGAGCTTCATTACCCATAGTAGAGCTTCATCACCCACAGTAGAGCTTCATTACCCATAGTAGAGCTTTATCGGTCACACTGTAGAGCTTCACACAGTGTGACTTTATCACTTAAAGTGGAACTATGTCGTCCACAGTGTCTCTTCATCTTACTTTGTAAAGCTTAATCATCCATAATGGAGCTTTATCATACATCTTGGATGTTTATCACCCACCATGGAGCTTTATCATCCACATGAAGCTATCCCGCTCAGTGGAGCTTTATCATCCATAGTAGAGCTTTATCACGCTCAGAGGAGCTTTATTACCCACAATGGACCTTTAACACTCATGGGAAAGCTTTACCACCCAAGCGATCCTTATGATCCACAGTGGAGCTTTATCAGGAATATATTTATCATCAAGACGCCGCGAAGAAAGCATCGTGATAAAGCTCTACTGTGGATAATAAAGCTCAACTGTAAGGGATAAGTTTCCACTATGGACGAAAACCACTGAATAGAGCTTTATTATCCACACTGGAGTTTTATTGTCGACAGTGGAGGTTAATTATCCACAGTGGAGCTTTGTTATCCTCAGTGCAGTATTTATTATCCGCAGTGGAGCTTTATTATCCACAGCGGAGCTTAATTATCCACAGTGGAGATTTATTATACACAGTGGAGCTTAATTATTCACAGTGGAGCTTTATTATCCACAGTGGAGCTTCATTATCCCCAGCGGAGCTTTATTATCCACAGTAGAGCTTTATTATCAACAGCGGAGCTTTATTATCCACAGTAGAGCTTTATTATCCACAGCGGAGCTTTATTATCCACAGTGGAGCTTTATTATCCACAGTGGAGCTTTATTGTCCACAGCGGAGCTTTATTATCCACAGTGAAGCTTTATTATCCACAGTGGAGCTTTATTATCCACAGCGGAGCTTTATTATCCACAGTGGAACTTTATTATCCACAGTGGAACTTTATGATCCACAGTGGAGCTTTATTATCCACAGCGGAGCTTTATTATTCACAGTGGAGCTTTATTATCCACAGTGGAGCTTTATTATCCACAGTAGAGCTTTATTATCCACAGTGAAGCTTTATTATCCACAGTGGAGCTTTATTATCCACAGTGGAGCTTTATTATCCACAGTGGAGCTTTATGATCCACAGTGGAGCTTTATTATCCACAGCGGAGCTTTATTATTCACAGTGGAGCTTTATTATCCACAGTGGAGCTTTATTATCCACAGTAGAGCTTTATTATCCACAGCGGAGCTTTATTATCCACAGTGGAGCTTTATTATCCACAGTGGAGCTTTATTATCCACAGTAGAGCTTTATTATCCACAGCGGAGCTTTATTATCCACAGTGGAGCTTTATTATCCACAGTGGAGCTTTATTATCCACAGTAGAGCTTTATTATCCACAGCGGAGCTTTATTATCCACAGTGGAGCTTTATTATCCACAGTGGAGCTTTATTATCCACAGTAGAGCTTTATTATCCACAGTGGAGCTTTATTATCCACAGTGGAGCTTTATTACCCACAGTGGAGCTTTATTATCCACAGTAGAGCTTTATTATCCACAGTGGAGCTTTATTATCCACAGTGGAGCTTTATTATCCACAGCGGAGCTTTATTATCCACAGTGGAGCTTTATTATCCACAGTGGAGCTTTATTATCCACAGTGGAGCTTTATTATCCACAGTGGAGCTTTATTATCCACAGTGGAGCTTTATTACCCACAGTGGAGCTTTATTATCCACAGCGGAACTTTATTATCCACAGTGGAGCTTTATTATCCACAGCGGAACTTTATTATCCACAGTGGAGCTTTATTATCCACAGCGGAGCTTTATTATCCACAGTGGAGCTTTATTATCCACAGTAGAGCTTTATTATCCACAGTGGAGCTTTATTACCCACAGTGGAGCTTTATTATCCACAGTAGAGCTTTATTATCCACAGTGGAGCTTTATTATCCACAGTGGAGCTTTATTATCCACAGTGGAGCTTTATTATCCACAGTGGAGCTTTATTATCCACAGTGGAGCTTTATTATCCACAGTGGAGCTTTAAGACTCATCGTCCAACTAGGTGTATATATACACCATAGGAAGGTTAACATGGGCCACTACTGTGACCACAGAAGAATTTCCCGTCACCATGGCCGTGACGAACTCTAGCAGTCATTATGACTCACGAAGTCGTAATGACACGACTGCAAACAAACCATACCACGGACGGGGCTTGAACCCGCGGCAAAGTGAGTTAGCTGGTCCAGTGGCTTACGCACTGGCATCGAATTTTACGACTCACTTGCCGCGAGTTTTAAGCCCCGCCAGTGCAGTAGTTTGTTTGCAGTCTTGTCATTGCGATTTCGTGATTAGGAACCTGCCTCGTATGGGCCAGTAGGCCTGCTGCAGTGATATTGTCCAATTTTCACTATTTTGTGTTTGGTCCTTATTGTACACTTTAATTGTTTCATTTATATCCTCTCTATGTATATATGTATTCTATATGCGCATTTATATCCTCTATATGTATGTTTGTATTCTATATGCATGTTGACTGTATAGTTTACCTGGAGATTACCTGGAGAGAGTTTCGGGGGTCAACGCCCCCGCGGCCCGGTCTGTGACCAGGCCTCCTGCTGATATTTAAAAGAAATAATTGTTATATTAGAAATAAGTTAAATAATTTACTGAGGGAACGCTGTCTACGATGTTGATTCATTATTCTTAGGAATGACTTTACATTACAGAGGTTTTTACGACTTACTCGCCGAGGGTTCAAACCCCATCCGTTCTGTGGTTAGATTTTAAAATTCGAAGATTCGATCCCTGTAACTCCTCTAGAACAGGACAACTGGCAGGTAAACCTCATTTAACTGACATTGATGGAACACGCGTTCACACTAGGAGTTAGCGATGACAGTAACTCTCTCTACACTCCTTAACCGAGTACTGACACTCACCAGAGCTCCTCAGAACTGGTGTGTTTTCAGTACCATAGTAATTTGTTATTTTGTTTAGGTGTTTTGACTTCTCACAATTAAGGAACTGAAGGTTATGAACGTTTAAAGTCAATACTTTTGTACTAAGGAATATTTTCTTTCTGTTTTATAGACATGATGATGAGAACAGATATTTCTCGGAACGTCTGTTCAGTGCCTGTGTTTACCTTCTTCTTGAACCTGCTTGTTACCTAGCAACAAGCACAGTTATGGTTGAAAGAAATATAATTAAGCTTGATATAAACGGTACTGATCACAAACTAAACAGAAGTCTACGATACATAAATTATACTCGTTCCTAATACATTAAATTTGTGAGGATTATAAACTATGTTGGTAAAGAAATTTACGAGTACGTGATATGTCACTCTTAACCTGACTAAAAGTACATTATGAAGCCTTTACGTGTAGCTCGTAATCTGAATAATTTTCAGAATAAATGATGTGTATTTCCCAAGCCCAGTGAGCGAGGTCACTGAGTCACCTGGCTGTACATGTCAGGTCACATCTCTGTTATGTAGCGAGGTTACTGACTCACCTGACCGTACATGTCAGGTCACATCTCTGTTATGTCGCGAGGTCACTGACTCACCTGGCTGTACATGTCAGGTCACATCTCTGTTATATAGGGAGGTTACTGACTCACCTGACCGTACATGTCAGGTCACATCTCTGTTATGTAGCGAGGTCACTGGCTCACCTGACCGTACATGTCAGGTCACATCTCTGTTATGTAGCGAGGTCACTGACTCACCTGACCGTACATGTCAGGTCACATCTCTGTTATGTAGCGAGGTCACTGGCTCACCTGACCGTACATGTCAGGTCACATCTCTGTTATGTAGCAAGGTCACTGACTCACCTGACCGTACATGTCAGGTCACATCTCTGTTATGTTGCTTTATTAATAATAATATTTCTTAATAACGTGAGAGAGCACAAAAGCGCTTGGAATATCACACACACACACACACACACACCACACACACACACACACACACACACACACACACACACACACAAGTAAGTAGGAGGATTGGCACGAAAGAATCAAAGAGGCATCGCCGGACATCATAGCCCTCACAGAAACCAAACTCACAGGGATGATAACAGATGCCATCTTTCCAACGGGATATCGGATCCCGAGGAAAGACACAGGGAACCGAGAGGGTGGAGGAGTGGCACTGCTGGTCAAAAACCGATGAGATTTTAATGAGCTGGAGAGAGGAGACAGAGGAGAAGCAAGAGATTACACAGTACTAATGCTTCAGTCTGGCAGTCCCAAGGTGGTAATTGCTGTGATGTATAACCTACCACAGAACAGCTGGGGGCCAAGGCAAGAGTATGATGAAAGCAATAGAGCGATGGCTGATACACTGGCTGAAGTGGCCAGAAGGGCTCATGCGAGCAGGGCAAAGCTACTGATCGTGGGTGACTTCAACCACAAGGAAATCGACTGGGAGAACTTGGATCCACATGGGGGGCCAAGAAACGTCGAGGGCTAAGATGATGGAGGTGGTACTGGAAAACCTCATGTACCAACATGTAAGCGACACTACCAGAGAGAGAGGAGAGGATGAACCAGCGAGGTTGGACCTAGTATTCACCTTGAGTAGTGCAGATATTGAGAACATCACATATGGAAGACCCCTTGGGGCCAGCGATCATGTGGTTTTAATCTTCGAATACACAGTAGAGCTACAAGTGGAGGGGGGAGCAGGAAGGCCTGGCCGAATGAAGTCAAACTACATGCAAGCATGGAGAACTTCCTCAATGGGGTTCAGTGGGACAGAACTGGCAGGAAGATGATGGAATATGTGACAACAATATGCAAGGAAGCTGAGGAGAGGTTTGTACCCAAGGGTAACAGGAATAATGAAAAGCCAGGATGAGCCCGTGGTCCACCCAAAGGTGCAGGGAAGCCAAAACCAAGTGTGCTAGGGAATGGAAGAAGTATAGAAGGCAAAGGACCCAGGAGAATAAGGATAGCAGTCGTAGAGCCAGAAATGAATATGCCCAAAGGCAATAAGAGAATGACATAGCAGCGAAAGCCAAATCTGAACCAAAACTGTTGTACAGCCACATCAGGAGGAATACAACAGTCAAAGACCAGGTAATAAGGCTGAGGAAGGAAGGAGAGGAGGTCACTAAAACGACCGCGAAGTATGTGAGGAGCTCAACAGGAGATTCAAAGAAGTGTTCACAGAGGAGACAGAAGGGCCTCCAGAAAGGCAGAGAGGTGGGGTACACCATCAAGTTATGGACACAATATATACAACCGAGGAAGAAGTGAAGAGGCTGTCAAGAGAGCTAGACACCTCAAAGGCGATAGGGCCGTATAATATCTCTTCATGGGTCTTGAGAGAGGGAGCAGAGGCGTTTTGTGTACCACAAACAACTATCTTCAACACATCTATCAAAACAGGACGACTACCGCAAGTATGGAAGACAGCAATTGTAGTCCCAGTTTTTAAAAAAGGAGACAGACACGAAGCACTGAACTACAGACCAGTGTCACTGACATGTATAGTATGCAAGGTCATGGAGAAAATTATCAGGAGAAGAGTGGTGGAACACCAAGAAAGGAATGAGCTTATCAACGACAGCCAGCACGGTTTCACGGACGGGAAATCCTGCATCACAAACCTACTGAAGTTCTATGACAGGGTGACGGCAGTAAGACAAGAGAGAGAGGGGTGGGTAGATTGCATTTCCTTGGACTGTAAGATGGCATTTGACACAGTTCCACACAAGAGATTAGTGCGGAAGCTGGAGGACCAAGCAGGGATAACAGGGAAGGCACTACAGTGGATCAGGGAATACCTGTCAAGAAGACAACAGCGAGTCATGGTAGGTGGCGAGGTGTTAGAGTGGGCACAGGTAACGAGCGGGATGCCACAGGGATCAGTCCTACGACCAGTGCTGTTTCTGGTATTTGTGAACGACATAACGGAAGGAATAGACTTCGAAGTGTCCCTGTTTGCAGATGATATGAAGAATTCAATCCGACGAGGACCAGGCAGAACTACAGAGGGATCTGGACAGACTACAGGCTTAGTCCAGAAACTAGATCCTGAAGTTCAACCCCACCAAGTGCAAAGTCATGAAGGGCAAAGAAGACCACAGACGGAGTACAGTCTAGGGGGGCCAGAGCCTACAAACCTCACTCAAGGAAAAGGATCTTGGTGTGAATATAACACCGGGAACATCTCCTATGACGCACCTTAACCAAATAACTGCTGCAGCATACGGGCGCCTAGCAAACCTAAGAATAACATTCCGACATCTAAATAAGGAATCATTCAGGACCCTGTACACTGTGTACGTTAGGCCCATATTGGAATATGCAGCACCAGTTCGGAACCCTCACCTAGCCAAGCATGTAAGGAAACTAGAGAAAGTGCAAAGGTTTGCAACAAGACTAGTCCCAGAGCTAAGGAGTATGTCCTACGAGGAGAGGTTAAGTGAAATCGACCTGACGACACTGGAAGACAGGAGAGTTAGGGGGGATATGATAACGACATATAAAATACTGAGAGGTGTAGACAAGGTGGACAGAAACAAGATGTTACAGAGATGGGACACAGCAACAAGGGGCCACAGTTGGAAGCTGAAGACTCAGATGAATCACAGGGATGTTAGCAAGTATTTCTTCAGTCATAGAGTAGTCAGGAAGTGGAATAGCCTGGGTAGCGATGTAGTGGAGGCAGGATCCATACATAGCTTTAAGAAGAGGTATGATAAAGCTCACGGATCGGGAAGGGTGACCGGGTCGCGGCTAGTTGAAGAGGCGGGGGCAGGAGCTGTGACTCAACCTCCGCTACCACAACTAGGTGGGTACAAACACACACACACACACACACACACACACACACACACACACACACACACACACACACACACACACACACACACATACACACACACATACACATACACACATAGAACACACACACACACACACACACACAGACACACACAACATACGTATGTAAGTGTATGTATGTCTATCACCTGTTTACTGTGATCTTATTTGCGTATATATATATATGTATATATATATATATATATATATATATATATATATATATATATATATATATATATATATATTATATATATTATATATAATATATATATTATATATATATATATTATATATAAATATATATATATATATATATATATATATATATATATATATATATATATATATATATATATATATAATATATATATATATATATATTATATATATATATATATTATATATATATATATATATATATATATATATATATAATATATATATATATATATATATATATATATATATATATATATATATTATATATATATATATTATATATATATATATATATATATTATATATATATATATTAATATATATATATATATATATATATATATATATATATATATATATATATATATATATATCGATGTTTACATATATTTATTTATACATGCGAACATTTATCTGAGGGAGTGAGGAGGCTCTTGTGCCACAAGAGAAAGATATGTAAAGTAAAAGGACACAAGTGCAACTAATGTGACATTTATTGTGGCAACGTTTCGCTCTCCAGGAGCTTTATCAAGCCATTACAATGGCCAGTGGTCAGTCGTCAGTGTTCAGTGGTCAGTCGTCACGTGAGGTCACAGACCCTGAGCTGCTTTGGGGATTAGCGTGGACGGTTACAAAGCATGGCTTGCTTCTGCAGTGTTTTAAAATCTGAGGTTGGAGAGTTGAAGGAGGAGGTCTTGCTTCTCCAGGAGGAGATTAGGAGGCTGAAGGTCCACCTCAATGGGCCTGGGAGAGAGTGTGAGGTGGTTGGAGATGTGGGGAATGAGGCTTCTAGCAGTGGGGTGCAGTCTGTCTCTCACTGTGAGGAGGCTGTAGGTGGGGAGGTAGCAACGGCTACCAGCAGTGAGGTGCAGTCCAGCACCTGCTACAAGTGGCGAGTTGTTCACAGTAATGGGAGGCGCATCAGAGTAAGGAAAGTTAAGAGTGAAGATCTGAAGGTAGGAAATCGCTTCTCTGTTCTCCAGGATGAATGTACTTCAGTGGCCAGTGAAGGTAAGGGTACTACTGCCCCTGCTAATGAAGGTAAGCGCATTCTTGTGGTTGGTGACTCTCAGGTAAGATATGTTGACCGTGCTTTTTGTAATAGGAATAAGAAGATGAGAGATAGAGTGTGCTTCCCTGGAGCTGGTTTTGGGGACATTGTCAACAGGCTGGATAATATCATGTCAGGTAATGGGAAAAAGGGCCATTATCTGTCTCAGTGCTGGTGGAAATGATATTGGGAAGGGTAGGAGAGAAGAGCTGCTAGATAAGTACAGGTCAGCTATAGATTTCATTAAGTCTAAGGGAGGGATCCCAATCATATGTAGCATCTTGCCTAGAAGGGGAGTAGGAAATGAATGGTTGTCTAGGGCAATTGGTGTAAATTGCTGGCTAGACAGATACTGCAAGGAACTTGCAATCCCATTCATTGACAACTGGAACAACTTTTATGGCAAACATGATATGTATGCAAGGGATGGGTACATCTCTCTGGGGCAGGGGTGGTAGCACTTGCAGACTCGATTGAGAAGGCCATTGGTGAAATGCCTATGATTTTAAACTGATGGAAGATAGAGGTATGGGTGTGTGTGGGAAACAAGCAGGTTGCAACACTAGGGTTGGAAACAGTAAATGTATAAAAGGCATTCAGCATGAAGTTAAAAATAAAGACAATAGAACAGGTCAGCAAACAAAGGGGGACAGCAGAGGGCAGCAAGGGACTAGCTCCCTTAAGGTTTACTATACTAATAGCAGGAGTGTTAGAAATAAGATAGATGAGCTAAGATTAATTGCAAGTGCAGGAAACATAGATATTATTGCTATAACAGAGACCTGGCTCAATCTGAAAGATAGAGAGATGCCCTCTGAATGTCACATACAAGGCTATAAATTATTCCACACTGACAGGGTCAACAGGAAAGGTGGTGGAGTAGCGATGTATGTCAGAGACAATTTAAATTGTTGTGTTAGACAAGATATTAAATTAGAAGCGTCAGCCACTGAATCTGTTTGGTTACAGCTTCTCGAGGGCCGAGAAAAACTAATTTTGGGTGTGATTTACAGGGCCCCAAATCTTGATAGGGAGTGCAGTAAACTTCTATGGGACGAAATTCGTAAGGCATCTACATACGAAAATGTTGTGCTAAGGGGAGATTTCAACTATAGACAGATTGACTGGAGCAATTTGACAGGAAATTTAGAGTCGGGTGACTTTCTTGATACGATCCAGGATTGCTTTTTAAAAACAGTTTGTGACAGAGCCAACTAGGGGAAATAACCTCCTTGACTTGGTTCTTGCCAGTAGGGAAACACTAATTAATAATCTTGAGGTTAATGATGAGCTTGGGGAGAGTGATCACAAATCACTCAGTTTTAACATATCATGGAATTCCCCTAATAATGGCAATCTAGTCTCGTCCCTGACTTTCGCTTGGCTGATTTCATAGGACTGAAAAATTACTTAGGTGGGCTGAACTGGAATGACCTGACTAAGGGTCAGGTAGGTGGTGATGGTTGCCGATATGATGCTTTCCAGGGGCATAGTTCTAGCTGCTCAGTCAAATTATGTTCCAAATAGGGAATCAGATCAAACAAAATTGATCCTAAATGGATGAACAATAGATTAAAATATCTGATTGGTCAAAAGAGAGGCATATATAGGCAAATCAAAAGAGGAGAGGGGCAATTAAGAAATCGATATATTCAGTTAAAGAGAGAAATAAAAAGGGAATTAGAAAAGCAAAAAGAGATTATGAGGTTAAAGTTGCAAGAGAATCGAAGACTAACCCAAAAGGATTCTTTCAGGTATACAGAAGTAAGATCAGGGACAAGATAGGCCCACTCAAAAGTTCCTCGGGTCAGCTCACTGACAGTGATAAGGAAATGTGTAGAATTTTTAACACATACTTCCTCTCAGTTTTTACACAGGAGGATACCAGCGATTTTTCCAGTAATGATAATTATGTAGAACAGGACGATAATAAACTGTGCACCATTTTGGGTCACAAGTGACATGGTCCTTAGGCAAATAGATAAATTAAAAACCTAACAAATCCCAGGCCCTGATGAAACTGTATGCAAGGGTTCTAAAGGATGTAAAGAGGAGCTTAGCACACCTTTGGCTAATTTTTCAACATATCACTACAAACTGGCATGGTGCAGATAAGTGGAAAATGGCAATGTGATACTATTTTCAAAACAGGTGACAGGTCCTTAGCTTCGAACTATAGACCAATAAGCCTAACCTCCATAGTGGGAAAATTTATGGAATCAATAATTGCCGAGGCAGTTCGTAGCCACCTTGAAAGCATAAATTAATCAACGAATCTCAACATGGTTTTACAAAGGGCGTTTTCCCGCCTTACGAATTTATTAACTTTTTCACTAAGGTATTTGAGGAGGTAGATCATGGTAATGAATATGATATTGTGTATTATGGACTTCAGTAAGGCTTTTGACAGGGTCCCACATCAGAGACTATTGAGGAAAATTAAAGCACATGGAATAGGAGGAGAAATTTTTTCCTGGATAGAGGCATGGTTGACAAATAGGCAGCAGAGAGTTTGCATAAATGGGGAGAAATCAGAGTGGGGAAGCGTCACGAGCGGTGTTCCACAGGGGTCAGTGTTGGGCCCCCTGCTGTTCACAATCTACATAAACGACATAGATGAGGGCATAAAGAGCGACATCGGCAAGTTTGCCGATGACACCAAAATAGGCCGTCGAATTCATTCTGACGAGGACATTCGAGCACTCCAGGAAGATTTGAATAGACTGATGCAGTGGTCGGAGAAGTGGCAGATGCAGTTTAATATAGACAAATGCAAGTTCTAAATGTTGGACAGGACAATAACCATGCCACATATAAACTAAATAATGTAGATCTTAATATTACGGATTGCGAAAAAATTTGGAGTTCTGGTTAGCAGTAATCTGAAACCAAGACAACAGTGCATAAGTGTTCGCAATAAAGCTAATAGAATCCTTGGCTTCATATCAAGAAGCATAATAATAGGAGTCCTCAGGTTGTTCTTCAACTCTATACATCCTTGGTTAGGCCTCATTTAGATTATGCTGCACAGTTTTGGTCACCGTATTACAGAATGGATATAAATTCTCTGGAAAATGTACAAAGGAGGATGACAAAGATGATCCCATGTTTCAGAAACCTTCCCTATGAGGATAGACTAAGGGCCCTGAAAACTGCACTCTCTGGAAAGACGTAGAATTAGGGGGGGTATGATTGAGGTGTATAAGTGGAAGACAGGAATAATAAAGGGGATGTAAATAGTGTGCTGAAAATATCTAGCCTAGACAGGACTCGCAGCAATGGTTTTAAGTTGGAAAAATTCAGATTCAGGAAGGATATAGGAAGTACTGGTTTGGTAATAGAGTTGTGGATGAGTTTGAACAAACTCCCAAGTACCGTTATAGAGGCCAGAACGTTGTGTAGCTTTAAAAATAGGTTGGATAAATACATGAGTAGATGTGGGTGGGTGTGAGTTAGACCTGATAGCTTGTGCTAACAGGTCGGTTGCCGTGTTCCTCCCTTAAGTCAATGTGACCTGACCTGTTAGGTTGGGTGCTTTGGCTTAAGCCGGTAGGAGACTTGGACCTGCCTCGCATGGGCCAGTAGGCCTTCTGCAGTGTTCCTTCGTTCTTATGTTCTTATGTTCTTATAAATGTCACATTAGTTGCACTTGTGTCCTTTTACTTTACATATTGTCGGTAATTCTACCAACTTTATTACAAGAGAAAGATAACAGACTGGTTATGTTGTGAGGTTGTTAATGTGCAGCAATATTCCAGTTTAGAGAAGAAGTGACTTATGAAGATCATTATTGGCTTGACATCGCTTATTGTGAAGGTTCTCATTATCCATCTCATTATTTTCCCTCGAGGTTGTGATAATGACATTGTAGTAAGTTTTAACTTGGTCCATAAGTTTCTAGTTAGAACAAATAATGAACAAAGTCAACAACATTTATAGTGCATTTGTGATGTATGATTTAGTGAGCACTGGAACTGTGTATTAGCATGTAAGTTTGTTAACATCATTGTTAATTCTGTGCCATAAGTACTCTCATCCATATTAACAATTAACCACTATCACTACCTCTCTCTCTCTCTCTCTCTCTCTCTCTCTTCCCCTCTCTCTCTTCTCTCTCTCTCTCTCTCTTCTCCCCTCTCTCTCTCTCTCTCTCTTTCTCTCTCTCTTCTCTCTCTCTCTCTCTCTCTCTCTCTCTCTCTCTCTCTCTCTCTCTCCGTTGCTCTTATAACTAAGTTACTCCTGCGTTGCTTGCACCAAACACTTACTCTAACTCAACATTATTAAGTTGCAGTGCAAAGTCTATATTTAATTTGTCTTAAGTTATAGACTACTCGCCAAATCAATATTAAAATTCTTAAACTTTATTTGCCATGAGTTGTTATACTACTTCCACTTATTTACAGACTTGAAGCTGTGATTCTGCCAAACTTATTTACATGCTAGGAGCCATTATCTTATCTCAACTCATTTACAGACTTGGAGCTGTTATCTTGCTTCATTTCATTTACAGTCTAGGAGCTGTTATCTTCCTTCATTTCATTTACAGACTGGGAGCTGTTATCTTGCTTCATTTAATTTACAGACTGGGAGCTGTTATCTTCCTTCATTTCATTTACAGACTGGGAGCTGTTATCTTCCTTCATTTCATTTACAGACTGGGAGCTGTTATCTTGCTTCATTTCATTTACAGACTGGGAGCTGTTATCTTGCTTCATTTAATTTACAGACTGGGAGCTGTTATCTTGCTTCATTTCATTTACAGACTGGGAGCTGTTATCTTTGCTTCATTTCATTTACAGACTGGGAGCTGTTATCTTTTCTTCATTTCATTTACAGACTGGGAGCTGTTATCTTTTCTTCATTTCATTTACAGACTGGGAGCTGTTATCTTTTCTTCATTTCATTTACAGACTGGGAGCTGTTATCTTTTCTTCATTTCATTTACAGACTGGAAACCATTATCCTGATTCAACTCATTTACAAGTCAAACTCATTCTTATTTATTTTGCCAACCCTCCACGGGTTGCCACCTACGAAAATAAGTTAATTACAGGTTGCTATTCAATGTTAGATGAAATAGGCAGCAGGTGTAGGAAACATATCCATCGTCTTCACTCTTGCCAGGATCCAACCCGCGTCCTTCAGTTGTCAGGTGATAGCTAAGATTATTATTATTATTACTCATTCGAACGATAGCGTAGTAGGTTCTGCCTAGCATAGTGGTTCTGGTTAACATAGAAGGTTCTGCCTAGCATAGTTGGTTCTGCCTAGCATAGTTGGTTCTGCCTAGCATAGTGGTTCTGGTTAACATAGAAGGTTCTGCCTAGCATAGTTGGTTCTGCCTAGCATAGTGGTTCTGGTTAGCATAGAAGGTTCTGTCTAGCATAGTAAGCTCTGCCTAGCATAGTTGATTTTGCCTAGCATAGTAGGTTCTGCCTAGCAAAGTTGATTCTGGCTAGCATAGTTGGTTTTGCCTTACATAGGAGGTTCTGCCTAGCATAGAAGGTTCTGCCTGGCATAGTTGGTTTTGACTATCATAGTAGGTTCTGCCTAGCAAAGTGGTTCTGCCTAACATAGAAGGTTCTGCCTAGCATAGTAAGCTCTGCCTAGCATAGTAGATTCTGACTAGCATAGTTGGTTCTGCCTAGCTTAGTTGGATCTGCTTAACATAGTAGGTTTGCCTAGCATAGTTAGTTCTGCCCAGCACAGTAGGTTCTGCCTAGCACAGTAGGTTATGTCTAACATAGTTGGTTCTGCCTAGCATAGTTGATTCTGCATAGCATAGTTGGTTCTGCCTAACTTAGGACGTTCTGCCTAGCATAGTTGGTTTTGCCTAGCATAGTAGGTTCTGACTAGCATAGTAGGTTCTGCCTATCCTAGTTGGTTCTGCCTAGCATAGTAGATTTTGCCTAGCATACTTGGTTGTGCCTAGCAAAGTAGGTTCTGCTTAGCTTAGTAGATACTGCCTTGCATAATAAGTTCTGCCTATCATACTAGGTTCTGCCTAGCATATTATGTTCTGCCTAGCACAGTAGGTTCTACCTAGCATAGTTGGTTCTGCCTAGCATGGTTGGTTCTCTCCTAGCATAGCAGGCTCTGCCTAGCATAGCAGGCTCTGCCTAGCATAGCAGGCTCTGCCTAGCATAGCAGGCTCTGCCTAGCATAGCAGGCTCTGCCTAGCATAGCAGGCTCTGCCTAGCATAGCAGGCTCTGCCTAGCATAGCAGGCTCTGCCTAGCATAGCAGGCTCTGCCTAGCATAGCAGGCTCTGCCTAGCATAGCAGGCTCTGCCTAGCATAGCAGGCTCTGCCTAGCATAGCAGGTTCTGCCTAGCATAGCAGGCTCTGCCTAGCATAGCAGGCTCTGCCTAGCATAGCAGGCTCTGCCTAGCATAGCAGGCTCTGCCTAGCATAGCAGGCTCTGCCTAGCATAGCAGGTTCTGCCTAGCATAGTCTTGTAGGTCTAGGTAAGTTTTTTCAGTCTTTCTTTTAAGTTTCTCTAAGACGAAGGTACAAGTAATTATTTCTCGTATTACAAAACTTTGTTTATCGTTGGTAAGTCGTTTATTATAGAGCGTTTTACAGTGGTGTCAGTGTTACAGTGGTGGTGTCAGTGTTACAGTGGTGTCAGTGTTACAGTGGTGATGTCAGTGTTACAGTGGTGGTGTCAGTGTTACAGTGGTGTCAGTGTTACAGTGGTGATGTCAGTGTTACAGTGGTGGTGTCTGTGTTACAGTGGTGGTGTCAGTGTTACAGTGGTGTCAGTGTTACAGTGGTGTCAGTGTTACAGTGGTGGTGTCAGTGTTACAGTGGTGTCAGTGTTACAGTGGTGATGTCAGTGTTACAGTGGTGGTGTCTGTGTTACAGTGGTGGTGTCAGTGTTACAGTGGTGTCAGTGTTACAGTGGTGATGTCAGTGTTACAGTGGTGGTGTCAGTGTTACAGTGGTGGTGTCAGTGTTACAGTGGTGTCAGTGTTACAGTGGTGATGTCAGTGTTACAGTGGTGGTGTCTGTGTTACAGTGGTGTCAGTGTTACAGTGGTGATGTCAGTGTTACAGTGGTGGTGTCAGTCTTACAGTGGTGTCAGTGTTACAGTGGTGATGTCAGTGTTACAGTGGTGGTGTCTGTGTTACAGTGGTGGTGTCAGTGTTACAGTGGTGTCAGTGTTACAGTGGTGTCAGTGTTACAGTGGTGATGTCAGTGTTACAGTGGTGGTGTCTGTGTTACAGTGGTGTCTGTGTTACAGTGGTGGTGTTAGTGTTACAGTGGTGGTGTCTGTGTTACAGTGGTGTCTGTGTTACAGTGGTGGTGTCAGTGTTACAGTGGTGGTGTCTGTGTTTAAGTGGTGGTGTTAGTGTTAAAGTGGTGGTGTCTGTGTTACAGTGGTGGTGTCTGTGTTACAGTGGTGTCTGTGTTACAGTGGTGGTGTCTGTGTTACAGTGGTGGTGTCACTCTTACAGTGGTGGTGGTGTCAGTCTTATAGGACGGACGTGGAGGAAATTCTTGTCACATACACAGAGAGGATGATAAAGTTAGTCCCCGGTATTAGGAATTTTTCATCTCTCTCTCTCTCTCTCTCTCTCTCTCTCTCTCTCTCTCTCTCTCTCTCTCTCTCTCTCTCTCTCTCTCTCTCTCTCTCTCTCTTTACACAGGGTGCTAGAAAGTTAGCTTGAGGTTTCCTACTTTATTTACAAGCTAAGAGCTGTTACTTACAACAGCTCTCTCTCTCAACTCCCCATCCCCCCTTGCAGTATATCTTTCCCTGCGTCCAGCGTGCTGCGGCAGCATATGCTTCAGTAATTACCACCTGCAGCATAATGAGGTTGTAAAGCATAATTCTGGGCCACCCTCGAAGACCAGCACATTTGTACTGCCCAGCTGTTGCACGAATTCGTAAGTGATAACTGCCTTCTAAACCCATAGCACTCATACAGAGAGGCTGTGAGTACACTTACTCTCAACGAGTGTACTATGTTGAGTGTGTTAGGGTGACGGGAGGTGGGACTAGGCTAGACACCCTGAAGGCTGGTAAACACAAGCAGGAAATTGAACTCCAGAAGGTAGTCATTGTGGGTGACAGAATGCGGGAACTGTGCTAGTGGAGAACAACAACTGTGTAAGTCATCTTAGTACCCCCTAGGACCTCCCTTCCTGCTGATGATAACACTGTCCCACCTCCCCTCCTGCTGATGATAACACTGTCCCACCTCCCCTCCTGCTGATGATAGCACTACCCCACCTGCTCTCCTGCTGATGATAACACTACCCCACCTGCTCTCCTGCTGATGATAACACTATCCCACCTGCTCTCCTGCTGATGATAACACTATCCCACCTCCCCTCCTGCTGATGATAACACTACCCCACCTGCTCTCCTGCTGATGATAACACTACCCCAACTCCCCTCCTGCTGATGATAACACTATCCCACCTCCCCTCCTGCTGATGATAACACTACCCCACCTGCTCTCCTACTGATGATAACACTACCCCACCTGCTCTTCTGCTGATGATAACACTACCCCACCTCCCCTCCTGCTGATGATAACACTATCCCACCTGCTCTCCTACTGATGATAACACTACCCCACCTGCTCTCCTGCTGATGATAACACTACCCCAACTCCCCTCCTGCTGATGATAACGCTACCCCACCTCCCCTCTGCTGATGATAACACTACCCCACCTGCTCTTCTGCTGATGATAACACTACCCCACCTCCCTCCTGCTGATGATAACACTACCCCACCTCCCCTCCTGCTGATGATAACACTACCTCACCTCCCCTCCTGCTGATGATAACACTACCCCACCTCCCCTCCTGCTGATGATAACACTACCCCACCTCCCTCCTGCTGATGATAACACTACCTCACCTCCCCTCCTGCTGATGATAACACTACCCCACCTCCCCTCCTGCTGATGATAACACTACCTCACCTCCCCTCCTGCTGATGATAACACTACCCCACCTCCCCTCCTGCTGATGATAAACACTACCCCACCTGCTCTCCTGCTGATGACAACACTATCCCACCTCCCCTCCTGCTGATGATAACACTACCCCTACTGCTCTCCTGCTGATGATAACACTACCCCACCTCCCCCTGCTGATGATAAACACTACCCCACCTGCTCTCCTGCTGATGACAACACTACCCCACCTCCCTCCTGCTGATGATAACACTACCCCACCTCCCCTCCTGCTGATGATAACACTACCCCACCTGCTCTCCTGCTGATGATAACACTACCCCACCTCCCCTCCTGCTGATGATAACATTACCCCACCTCCCCTCCTGCTGATGATAACATTACCCCACCTCCCCTCCTACTGATGATAACACTACCCCACCTCCCCTCCTGCTGATGATAACATTACCCCACCTCCCTCCTACTGATGATAACACTACCCCACCTCCCTCCTACTGATGATAACACTACCCCACCTCCCCTCCTGCTGATGACAACACTACCCCACCCCCCTCCTGCTGATGATAACATTACCGCACCTCTCCTCCTGCTGATGATAACACTACCCCACCTGCTCTCCTGCTGATGATAACACTACCCCACCTCCCCTCCTGCTGATGATAACATTACCCCACCTCCCCTCCTACTGATGATAACACTACCCCACCTCCCCTCCTGCTGATGATAACACTACCCCACCTGCTCTTCTGCTGATGATAACACTACCCCACCTGCTCTTCTGCTGATGATAACACTACCCCACCTCCCCACCTGCTGATGATAACATTACCCCACCTCCCCTCCTGCTGATGATAACACTACCCCACCTGCTCTCCTGCTGATGATAACACTACCCCACCTCCCCTCCTGCTGATGATAACATTACCCCACCTCCCCTCCTGCTGATGATAACATTACCCCACCTCCCCTCCTGCTGATGATAACACTACCCCACCTGCTCTCCTGCTGATGATAACACTACCCCACCTGCTCTCCTGCTGATGATAACACTATCCCACCTCCCCTCCTACTGATGATAACACTACCCCACCTCCCCTCCTACTGATGATAACACTATCCCACCTCCCCTCCTACTGATGATAACACTACCACCCACCTCCCTCCTGCTGATGATAACACTACCCCACCTCCCCTCCTGCTGATGATAACACTACCCCACCTCCCCTCCTGCTGATGATAACACTACCCCACCTCCCCTCCTGCTGATGATAACACTACCCCACCTCCCCTCCTGCTGATTATAACACTACCCCACCTCCCCTCCTGCTAACACACCTCCTGCTGGTAGTAACACATCTCCTGCTGGTAGTAACACCTCCTGCTGTTAGTAACACACCTCCTGCTGGTAGTAACACACCTCCTGCAGGTAGTAACACACCTCCTGCTGGTAGTAACACACCTCCTGCTGGTAGTAACACCTCCTGCTGTTATTAACACACCTCCTGCTGTTAGTAACACACCTCCTGCTGGTAGTAACACACCTCCTGCTGGTAGTAACACACCTGCTGGTAGTAACACACCTGCTGGTAGTAACACCTCCGCTTCTGGCTACACACACTTCTTATTCCACACAAGCATCCAACAACACATGGACCATTAGGATACATGAATAAGGCACATGGACGAGTAAGACACGTGAATAAGACATATGAGTAAGACACACGAATAAGACATATGAGTAACACACATGAATAAGACACATGAATGAATAAGACACATGAATGAATAAGACACATGAATAAGATACATAAATAAGACATATGGGTGAGTAAGACATAAATGAGACACATAGATGAGTAAGACACATGAATAAGATACATGAATGAATAAGACACATAAATGTGTAAAACACATGAATGAATAAGACACATGGATGAATGAGACATATAAATGAGTAAGACGCATTAATAATACACATGAACGAGACACATGAATGAGACACACATGGATGAGCAAAACACAAGTATGACTAAGGCACATAAAGACACATGAATGAGACAGACACATGAGTAAGACGCATGGATGAGTAAGACACGTGAATAATTGAGATATGGATGAGTAAGACACATGAATGATTGAGATATGGATGAGTAAGACACCTGAATGAGACACATGAATAAGACACATGAATTAGACAGTCACATGAGTAACACATATGGATGAGTAAGACACATGAATAAGACACATGAATGAGTAAGACATGGATGAATAAGACACATGGATGAGCAAGACACATGGATGAGTAAGACACATGGATGAATAAGACACATGGATGAGTAAGACACATGGATGAGTAAGACACATGGATGAATAAGACACATGGATGAGTAAGACACATGTATGAGTAAGACACATGGATGAGTAAGACACATGGATAAGACACATGGATGAATAAGACACATGGATGAGTAAGACACATGGATGAGTAAGACACATGGATAAGACACATGGATGAGTAAGACACATGGATGAATAAGACACATGGATGAGTAAGACACATGGATGAGTAAGACACATGGGCAACATTTGTGTCTTTATTTTCAAGACTTTATTGAATGCTCTGAAGGATTCTTCAGTCGACAACAATCGAGAAGTGTGGAAGCAATGTTTTAGTGAGGAGTCAGTCCCTGAACCTTGACTGGTGGTCAGTCATTAAGTCAAAAGTAAATCCCTGGTGCCTCTTCCTACCCAGTTTACCCCGTGAATAACTAAACGTATTTTGATTGTTAAATTATCCAAGAAAGGTATCCCGGTATTGTATATCCGAGAAAGGTATCCCGGTATTACATATCTAAGAAAGATATCCCGGTACTGTATATCCGAGAAAGGTATCCCGGTATTGCACATCCTAGAAAGGTATCCCAGTACTGTATATCCGAGAAAGGTATCCTACTACTGTATATCCGAGAAAGGTATCCCGGTATTGCATATCCGAGAAAGGTATCTCAGTACTGTATATCCGAGAAAGGTATCCCAGTACTGCATATCTCTTAAAGGTATCGTGGCAGTGAATATCCGAGAGAGGTATCCCAGTGTTGCAAATCCCAGCCCTTGTTGCCTCATCACAGAATGTGACGTAAGTTTATTATGCACCATAATGTTGGTGTTGAAGGTGTGAAGGCAGCCATGAGATGTTTATTATGCACCATAATGTTGGTGTTGAAGGTGTGAAGGCAGCCATGAGATGTTTATTATGCACCATAATGTTGGTGTTGAAGGTGTGAAGGCAGCCATGAGATGTTTATTATGCACCATAATGTTGGTGTTGAAGGTGTGAAGGCAGCCATGAGATGTTTATTATGCACCATAATGTTGGTGTTGAAGGTGTGAAGGCAGCCATGAGATGTTTATTATGCACCATAATGTTGGTGTTGAAGGTTGTGAAGGCAGCCATGAGATGTTTATTAAGCACCATAATGTTGGTGTTGAAGGTGTGAAGGCAGCCATGAGATGTTTATTATGCACCATAATGTTGGTGTTGAATGTGTGAAGGCAGCCATGAGATGTTTATTATGCACCATAATGTTGGTGTTGAATGTGTGAAGGCAGCCATGAGATGTTTATTATGCACCATAATGTTGGTGTTGAAGGTGTGAAGGCAGCCATGAGATGTTTATTATGCACCATAATGATGGTGTTGAATGTGTGAAGGCAGCCATGAGATGTTTATTATGCACCATAATGTTGGTGTTGAAGGTGTGAAGGCAGCCATGAGATGTTTATTATGCACCATAATGTTGGTGTTGAAGGTGTGAAGGCAGCCATGAGATGTTTATTATGCACCATAATGTTGGTGTTGAATGTGTGAAGGCAGCCATGAGATGTTTATTATGCACCATAATGTTGGTGTTGAATGTGTGAAGGCAGCCATGAGATGTTTATTATGCACCATAATGTTGGTGTTGAAGGTGTGAAGGCAGCCATGAGATGTTTATTATGCACCATAATGATGGTGTTGAATGTGTGAAGGCAGCCATGAGATGTTTATTATGCACCATAATGTTGGTGTTGAAGGTGTGAAGGCAGCCATGAGATGTTTATTATGCACCATAATGTTGGTGTTGAAGGTGTGAAGGCAGCCATGAGATGTTTATTATGCACCATAATGTTGGTGTTGAAGGTGTGAAGGCAGCCATGAGATGTTTATTATGCACCATAATGTTGGTGTTGAATGTGTGAAGGCAGCCATGAGATGTTTATTATGCACCATAATGTTGGTGTTGAATGTGTGAAGGCAGCCATGAGATGTTATTATGCACCATAATGTTGGTGTTGAAGGTGTGAAGGCAGCCATGAGATGTTTATTATGCACCATAATGATGGTGTTGAATGTGTGAAGGCAGCCATGAGATGTTTATTATGCACCATAATGTTGGTGTTGAAGGTGTGAAGGCAGCCATGAGATGTTTATTATGCACCATAATGTTGGTGTTGAAGGTGTGAAGGCAGCCATGAGATGTTTATTATGCACCATAATGTTGGTGTTGAAGGTGTGAAGGCAGCCATGAGATGTTTATTATGCACCATAATGTTGGTGTTGAATGTGTGAAGGCAGCCATGAGATGTTTATTATGCACCATAATGTTGGTGTTGAAGGTGTGAAGGCAGCCATGAGATGTTTATTATGCACCATAATGTTGGTGTTGAATGTGTGAAGGCAGCCATGAGATGTTTATTATGCACCATAATGTTGGTGTTGAAGGTGTGAAGGCAGCCATGAGATGTTTATTATGCACCATAATGTTGGTGTTGAAGGTGTGAAGGCAGCCATGAGATGTTTATTATGCACCATAATGTTGGTGTTGAAGGTGTGAAGGCAGCCATGAGATGTTTATTATGCACCATAATGTTGGTGTTGAAGGTGTGAAGGCAGCCATGAGATGTTTATTATGCACCATAATGTTGGTGTTGAAGGTGTGAAGGCAGCCATGAGATGTTTATTAAGCACCATAATGTTGGTGTTAAAGGTGTGAAGGCAGCCATGAGATGTTTATTATGCACCATAATGTTGGTGTTGAAGGTGTGAAGGCAGCCATGAGATGTTTATTATGCACCATAATGTTGGTGTTGAAGGTGTGAAGGCAGCCATGAGATGTTTATTATGCACCATAATGTTGGTGTTGAAGGTGTGAAGGCAGCCATGAGATGTTTATTATGCACCATAATGTTTGGTGTTGAAGGTGTGAAGGCAGCCATGAGATGCTTATTATGCACCATAATGTTGGTGTTGAAGGTGTGAAGGCAGCCATGAGATGTTTATTATGCACCATAATGTTGGTGTTGAAGGTGTGAAGGCAGCCATGAGATGTTTATTATGCACCATAATGTTGTGTGTTGAAGGTGTGAAGGCAGCCATGAGATGTTTATTAAGCACCATAATGTTGGTGTTGAAGGTGTGAAGGCAGCCATGAGATGTTTATTATGCACCATAATGTTGGTGTTGAAGGTGTGAAGGCAGCCATGAGATGTTTATTATGCACCATAATGTTGGTGTTGAAGGTGTGAAGGCAGCCATGAGATGTTTATTAAGCACCATAATGTTGGTGTTGAAGGTGTGAAGGCAGCCATGAGATGTTTATTATGCACCATAATGTTGGTGTTGAAGGTGTGAAGGCAGCCATGAGATGTTTATTAAGCACCATAATGTTGGTGTTGAAGGTGTGAAGGCAGCCATGAGATGTTTATTATGCACCATAATGTTGGTGTTGAAGGTGTGAAGGCAGCCATGAGATGTTTATTAAGCACCATAATGTTGGTGTTGAAGGTGTGAAGGCAGCCATGAGATGTTTATTATGCACCATAATGTTGATGTTGAAGGTGTGAAGGCAGCCATGAGATGTTTATTATGCACCATAATGTTGGTGTTGAAGGTGTGAAGGCAGCCATGAGATGTTTATTATGCACCATAATGTTGGTGTTGAAGGTGTGAAGGCAGCCATGAGATGTTTATTATGCACCATAATGTTGGTGTTGAAGGTGTGAAGGCAGCCATGAGATGTTTATTATGCACCATAATGTTGGTGTTGAAGGTGTGAAGGCAGCCATGAGATGTTTATTATGCACCATAATGTTGGTGTTGAAGGTGTGAAGGCAGCCATGAGATGTTTATTATGCACCATAATGTTGGTGTTGAAGGTGTGAAGGCAGCCATGAGATGTTTATTATGCACCATAATGTTGGTGTTGAAGGTGTGAAGGCAGCCATGAGATGTTTATTATGCACCATAATGTTGGTGTTGAAGGTGTGAAGGCAGCCATGAGATGTTTATTATGCACCATAATGTTGGTGTTGAAGGTGTGAAGGCAGCCATGAGATGTTTATTATGCACCATAATGTTGGTGTTGAAGGTGTGAAGGCAGCCATGAGATGTTTATTATGCACCATAATGTTGGTGTTGAAGGTGTGAGGGCAGCCATGAGATGTTTATTATGCACCATAATGTTGGTGTTGAAGGTGTGAAGGCAGCCATGAGATGTTTATTATGCACCATAATGTTGGTGTTGAAGGTGTGAAGGCAGCCATGAGATGTTTATTATGCACCATAATGTTGGTGTTGAAGGTGTGATGGCAGCCATGAGATGTTTATTATGCACCATAATGTTGGTGTTGAAGGTGTGAAGGCAGCCATGAGATGTTTATTATGCACCATAATGTTGGTGTTGAAGGTGTGAAGGCAGCCATGAGATGTTTATTATGCACCATAATGTTGGTGTTGAAGGTGTGAAGGCAGCCATGAGATGTTTATTATGCACCATAATGTTGGTGTTGAAGGTGTGAAGGCAGCCATGAGATGTTTATTATGCACCATAATGTTGGTGTTGAAGGTGTGAAGGCAGCCATGAGATGTATATTAAGCACCATAATGTTGGTGTTGAAGGTGTGAAGGCAGCCATGAGATGTTTATTATGCACCATAATGTTGGTGTTGAAGGTGTGAAGGCAGCCATGAGATGTTTATTATGCACCATAATGTTGGTGTTGAAGGTGTGAAGGCAGCCATGAGATGTTTATTATGCACCATAATGTTGGTGTTGAAGGTGTGAAGGCAGCCATGAGATGTTTATTAAGCACCATAATGTTGGTGTTGAAGGTGTGAAGGCAGCCATGAGATGTTTATTAAGCACCATAATGTTGGTGTTGAAGGTGTGAAGGCAGCCATGGGATGTTTATTAACCACCATAATGTTGGTGTTGAAGGTGTGAAGGCAGCCATGAGATGTTTATTATGCACCATAATGTTGGTGTTGAAGGTGTGAAGGCAGCCATGAGAATGTTTATTATGCACCATAATGTTGGTGTTGAAGGTGTGAAGGCAGCCATGGGATGTTTATTATGCACCATAATGTTGGTGTTGAAGGTGTGAAGGCAGCCATGAGATGTTTATTAAGCACCATAATGTTGGTGTTGAAGGTGTGAAGGCAGCCATGAGATGTTTATTAAGCACCATAATGTTGGTGTTGAAGGTGTGAAGGCAGCCATGAGATGTTTATTAAGCACCATAATGTTGGTGTTGAAGGTGTGAAGGCAGCCATGAGATGTTTATTATGCACCATAATGTTGGTGTTGAAGGTGTGAAGGCAGCCATGAGATGTTTATTATGCACCATAATGTTGGTGTTGAAGGTGTGAAGGCAGCCATGAGATGTTTATATGCACCATAATGTTGGTGTTGAAGGTGTGAAGGCAGCCATGAGATGTTTATTATGCACCATAATGTTTGTGTTGAAGGTGTGAAGGCAGCCATGAGATGTTTTATTATGCACCATAATGTTGGTGTTGAAGGTGTGAAGGCAGCCATGAGATGTTTATTATGCACCATAATGTTGGTGTTGAAGGTGTGAAGGCAGCCATGAGATGTTTATTATGCACCATAATGTTGGTGTTGAAGGTGTGAAGGCAGCCATGAGATGTTTATTATGCACCATAATGTTGGTGTTGAAGGTGTGAAGGCAGCCATGAGATGTTTATTATGCACCATAATGTTGGTGTTGAAGGTGTGAAGGCAGCCATGAGATGTTTATTATGCACCATAATGTTGGTGTTGAAGGTGTGAAGGCAGCCATGAGATGTTTATTATGCACCATAATGTTGGTGTTGAAGGTGTGAAGGCAGCCATGAGATGTTTATTATGCACCATAATGTTGGTGTTGAAGGTGTGAAGGCAGCCATGAGATGTTTATTATGCACCATAATGTTGGTGTTGAAGGTGTGAAGGCAGCCATGAGATGTTTATTATGCACCATAATGTTGGATGTTGAAGGTGTGAAGGCAGCCATGAGATGTTTATTATGCACCATAATGTTGGTGTTGAAGGTGTGAAGGCAGCCATGAGATGTTTATTAAGCACCATAATGTTGGTGTTGAAGGTGTGAAGGCAGCCATGAGATGTTTATTATGCACCATAATGTTGGTGTTGAAGGTGTGAAGGCAGCCATGAGATGTTTATTATGCACCATAATGTTGGTGTTGAAGGTGTGAAGGCAGCCATGAGATGTTTATTATGCACCATAATGTTGGTGTTGAAGGTGTGAAGGCAGCCATGAGATGTTTATTATGCACCATAATGTTGGTGTTGAAGGTGTGAAGGCAGCCATGAGATGCTTATTATGCACCATAATGTTGGTGTTGAAGGTGTGAAGGCAGCCATGAGATGTTTATTATGCACCATAATGTTGGTGTTGAAGGTGTGAAGGCAGCCATGAGATGTTTATTATGCACCATAATGTTGGTGTTGAAGGTGTGAAGGCAGCCCATGAGATGTTTATTAAGCACCATAATGTTGGTGTTGAAGGTGTGAAGGCAGCCATGAGATGTTTATTATGCACCATAATGTTGGTGTTGAAGGTGTGAAGGCAGCCATGAGATGTTTATTATGCACCATAATGTTGGTGTTGAAGGTGTGAAGGCAGCCATGAGATGTTTATTAAGCACCATAATGTTGGTGTTGAAGGTGTGAAGGCAGCCATGAGATGTTTATTATGCACCATAATGTTGGTGTTGAAGGTGTGAAGGCAGCCATGAGATGTTTATTAAGCACCATAATGTTGGTGTTGAAGGTGTGAAGGCAGCCATGAGATGTTTATTATGCACCATAATGTTGGTGTTGAAGGTGTGAAGGCAGCCATGAGATGTTTATTAAGCACCATAATGTTGGTGTTGAAGGTGTGAAGGCAGCCATGAGATGTTTATTATGCACCATAATGTTGGTGTTGAAGGTGTGAAGGCAGCCATGAGATGTTTATTATGCACCATAATGTTGGTGTTGAAGGTGTGAAGGCAGCCATGAGATGTTTATTATGCACCATAATGTTGGTGTTGAAGGTGTGAAGGCAGCCATGAGATGTTTATTATGCACCATAATGTTGGTGTTGAAGGTGTGAAGGCAGCCATGAGATGTTTATTATGCACCATAATGTTGGTGTTGAAGGTGTGAAGGCAGCCATGAGATGTTTATTATGCACCATAATGTTGGTGTTGAAGGTGTGAAGGCAGCCATGAGATGTTTATTATGCACCATAATGTTGGTGTTGAAGGTGTGAAGGCAGCCATGAGATGTTTATTATGCACCATAATGTTGGTGTTGAAGGTGTGAAGGCAGCCATGAGATTTTATTATGCACCATAATGTTGGTGTTGAAGGTGTGAAGGCAGCCATGAGATGTTTATTATGCACCATAATGTTGGTGTTGAAGGTGTGAAGGCAGCCATGAGATGTTTTATTATGCACCATAATGTTGGTGGTTGAAGGTGTGAAGGCAGCCATGAGATGTTTATTATGCACCATAATGTTGGTGTTGAAGGTGTGAAGGCAGCCATGAGATGTTTATTTATGCACCATAATGTTGGTGTTGAAGGTGTGAAGGCAGCCATGAGATGTTTATTATGCACCATAATGTTGGTGTTGAGGTGTGAAGGCAGCCTGAGGTGTTTATTATGCACCATAATGTTGGTGTTGAAGGTGTGAAGGCAGCCATGAGATGTTTATTATGCACCATAATGTTGGTGTTGAAGGTGTGAAGGCAGCCATGAGATGTTTATTATGCACCATAATGTTGGTGTTGAAGGTGTGAAGGCAGCCATGAGATGTTTATTATGCACCATAATGTTGGTGTTGAAGGTGTGAAGGCAGCCATGAGATGTTTATTATGCACCATAATGTTGGTGTTGAAGGTGTGAAGGCAGCCATGAGATGTTTATTAATGCACCATAATGTTGGTGTTGAAGGTGTGAAGGCAGCCATGAGATGTTTATTATGCACCATAATGTTTGGTGTTGAAGGTTGTGAAGGCAGCCATGAGATGTTTATTAAGCACCATAATGTTGGTGTTGAAGGTGTGAAGGCAGCCATGAGATGTTTATTATGCACCATAATGTTGGTGTTGAAGGTGTGAAGGCAGCCATGAGATGTTTATTATGCACCATAATGTTGGTGTTGAAGGTGTGAAGGCAGCCATGAGATGTTTATTAAGCACCATAATGTTGGTGTTGAAGGTGTGAAGGCAGCCATGAGATGCAGTCACAGGTTATCACATGGAGATTAATGTATCACTTCTTTCAATAAAAATAGCAAATTTTACATACACGGTCGTAAAATTTATTTCAACTTTCCACTAACTTTGTAGCTAGAATCTGAAAATACACCAGTACATTAATACCTGAAAATACTAGATGTGCCAAAGAATCGGTATCGGTGGATATCGGCCATTTTTACGGTATCGATATCAGTTCAAAAACAGCCGATACCAACCAATATTCTTTTAAAATATTAATATTACATATGTACTTGAAAATATCAATATTAACACTCACGATTGTGAGAGTTACTTTTACAGTCACACACACATACACACACACACACACACACACAGATATATATACAAACACAAACACTCACACAAACACACACTCCCCTCAGACCACAGTTTTAGATTAGAAGTTGAAGGTTTGGTATACAAATGCAGACAGAATAACAAATAAACGTGAGGAGTGGCATGAAAGAATCAAGGAGACATCCACAGACATAAGAGCACTCACAGAAACGAAACTCACCAAGATGGTAACCGATGCAATCTTTTGTTCCCTAAATCTTTCCTCAGGAAAGATTTAGGGAACAGAATGGGAGGAGGAGGGAGGAGTTGCACTGCACATTTAAAAACCGGTGAGGATTTGAGGAAATGGAAGGAATGGATGGAATGGGCGGAAGGGACTACATAGTAGAAACACTCCAGTCTGGAGACCATAAGGTGGTAATTGCAGTGATGTACAACCCACCACAGAACTGCAGGAGGCCAAGAGAAGGATACGAAGAGAGCAACAGAGCAATGGTAGACACACTGGCTGAGGTGACCAGAAGAGCTCACGTGGGTAGAGCAAAGTTACTAGTTATGAGTGATTTCAGTCACAAGGAGATTGATTGGGAAAACCTGGAGCCCAATGTGGGTCCCAAAACATGGAGAGCCAAGATGATGGATGTGGTACTGGAAAACCTCCTGCATCAACATGTTGGGAGTTCACAAGAAACGACCAAGAAGTATGTGAGTAGCTCAACATGAGATTTAAGGAGGTATTTACAGTGGAGACAGGAAGGACTCCAGGAAGTCAGAATAGGGAGGTATACCATCAAGGGATACACCAACAAATGCTGGATGAAATACACACAACCGAGGAGGTGGTGAAGAAGCTGCTCTGTGAACTTGATACCTCAAAGGCTGTGGGGCCAGACATCTCTCCACGGGTCCTTAGAGAGGGAGCGGAGATGCTGTGTGTACCACTAACAGAAATCTTCATCAGATCCATTGAAACTGGGCAACTGCCTGAGGTATGTAAGATGGCAAATGTAGTCTCAGTTTTTAAGAAAGGAGACAGACACGAGGAATTAAACTACTACAGACCTGTGTCACTGACATGTATAGTATGTAAAGTCATGGAGAAGCTCATCAGAAGGAGAGTGATGGAGCACCTAGAAAGATACAAACTTAGAAACAACAACCAGCACAGTTTCAGGGAAGGAAAATCCTGTGTCACAAACCTACTGGAGCTTCATGACAAGGTAACGGAAGTAAAATACGAGAGAGAGGGGTGGATAGACTGTATTTTCTTGGACTGAAAGAAGGCCTTCGACACACTTTCTCACAAGATGTTAATGCAAAAACTAGAGGATCAGGCACACATAACAGGAAAGGCACAGCAATGGATCAGAAAATATTTGACAGGGAGGCAACAACGAGTCATGGTACGTGACGAGGTGTCAGAGTGGGCGCCTGTGAAGAGGAGAATTATACACAAGTTAATGCAGAAAATTAAATCGGATGAGGATCAGACAGGACTACAAAGAGACCTGGACAGGCTACAAGCCTGGTCCAGCAACTGGCTCCTTGAATTTAACCCTGCCAAATGCATAGTCATGAAGATCTCGAAATGGCAAAGAAGGCCTCAGACAGAGTATAGTCTGGGTGGCCAAAGACTGCCAACCTCACTCAAGGAAAAAGATCCTGGGATGAGTATAAAACTGAGCACATCTCCTGAGGCGCACATCAACCAGATAACTGCTGCAGCATATGGGCGCCTGGCAAACCTGAGAATAGCGTTTCCTTACCTCAGTAAGGAATCATTCAAGACTCTCTACGCCATGTATGTCAGGCCCATACTGGAGTATGCAGCACCAGTTTGGAATACACACCCGGTCAAGCATGACAAGAAATTAGAAAAAGTGCAAAGGTTTGCAACAAGACTGATTGTCCTACGCAAGTTGATTGTCCTACGAATAAAGGCTAAGGGAAATCGGCCTGACGACATTGGAGGACAGGAGGGCTAGGGAAGACATGATAATGACATATAAAATATTGCGAGGAACTGACAAGGTGGGCAAAGACAGGATGTTCCAGAGATGGGACACAGAAACAAGGGAATTGGAAGCTGAAGACTCCGATGAGTCAAAGGAATGTTATGAAGTATTTCTTCAGTCATAGAGTTGTCAGGAAGTGGAATAGCCTAGAAAGTGACGTAGTGGAGGCAGGAACCATACACAGTCTTAAGATGAGGTTTGGTAAAGCTCATGGAACAGGGAGAGAGAGGACCTAGTAGCGATCAGTGAAGGGGCAGGGCCATGAGCTATAACTCGACGTGGATATACGCCAGGACATCACAACGAGTTGGACAATCTACAGTCTGCATCGCAACCAATGCGTGGTTTTCGGGAGTCGAGTGTGAGTTCCAATTAACTGCCAAGCTGTTTGTGGAGAGTTGAACTCTCCTAGTACGATAAAGAATAGGCTATGAAGTACTCAATAACGAATAGTAGACAGATGTCTATTAGGCTAGGAAGAGGAAAAGCATAGAAGACATAAACTAGTAGGTGGTTGTGGGTCAGGTCAGGTCAGAGAAGCATGGAAGATAACATGTAACACACTAACTCCACATACACACTTATACACCATAACACAATCCCACCCACTACTTTTCAAACTCTTAATAAACCCACGCTCATATAGTTCCACACACAGACGTTCACACCCACATATGGACCACACACATTCCCACACACATACAGACCCGCACACACTCTCCCCCGCACCCTCGCCCCACCTCTGTACCATTCCTTCCCTTGATCCACCCCTCTCTCTCTCACACCCTCCTCCTTTTTTTTCTCCCTTGCTCTCTCACACCCTCCTCCTTTTTTTTCCCCTTCTCTCTCTCACACCCTCCTCCTTTTTCTCCCCCTCCTCTCCCTCTCCCATTCTCTCTCCCCCCTTTGCTTTCCCTCCCCCTTTCTCTATATTCCCCCATCTTTCCCCCCCCCACCTCTCTCCCATTTTGCCACTGTTTTCCCCCTTTTCCCCCTCTCCCCACCTCCGCCACACACACACACCCCACACACACACACACACACACCACAACACACACACACACACACATTAGGGGTACAAATGGAGGGGAGAGCAAGAAGAGCCGGACGAATAAAGCCAAACTACAAAAAGGGGGACTACGTGGGAATGAAGAACTGGGTTCAGTGGGACAGAAAACTGGCAGGGAAGTCTGTAAATGAGATGATGGAAGACGTGACAACAATATGCATGGCAGCTGAGGAGAGGTTTGTACTCAAGAGTAACAGGAATAATGAAAAACCCAGGATGAGCCCATGGTTCACCCAAACGTGCAGGGAGGCCAAAACCAAGTGTGCTAGGGAATGGAAGAATTATAGAAGGCAAAGGACCCAGGAGAATAAGGAGAGTAGTTGTAGAGCCAGAAATGAATATGCACAGGTAAGAAGGGAGGCCCAACGACCATATGAAAACGACATAGCAGCGAAAGCCAAATCTCACCAGAAGCTGTTGCACAGCCACATCAGGAGGAAAACAACAGTAAAGGACCAGGTAATCAGGCTAAGGAAGGAAGGAGGAGACATGACAGGAAACGACCGAGAAGTATGTGAGGAACAGAGACTACAAACCTCACTCAAGGAAAAAGATCTTGGTGTGAGTATAACACCAGGCACATCTCCTGAAGTGCACATCAACCAAATGACTGCTGGAACATACAGGCGCCTAGCAAACCTAAGAACAGCATTCCGACATCTCAATAAGGGATCGTTCAGGACCCTGTACACTGGGTACGTTAGGCTCATATTAGAGTATGCGGCACCAGTCAAGAACCCACATCTAGCCAAGCACGTAAAGAAACTAGAGAAAGTGCAAAGGTTTGCAACAAGACTAGTCCCAGAGCTAAGAGGTATGTCCTATGAGAAGAGGTTAAGGGAAATCGACCTGACGACACTGGAGGACAGGAGAGATAGGGGAGACATGGTAACGACATATAAAATACTGAGAGAAATTGACAAGGTGGACAAGGACAGAATGTTCCAGGGATGGGACACAGCAACAAGGGGACATAGTTGGAAGTTGAAGACACAGATGAATCACAGGGATGTTAGGAAGTATTTCTTCACTCACAGGGTAGTCAGGAAGTGGAATAGTTTGGGAAGCGATGTAGTGGAGGCAGGATCTATACATAGCTTTAAGCAGAGGTATGATAAAGCTCATGGTTCAGGGAGAATGACCCAGTAGGGGCCAGTGGAGAGGCGGGGCCAGGAGCTATCACTCGACCCTTGCAACCACAACTAGGTGAGTACACACACACACACACACACACACACACACACCCGGACTGACGACACTGGAGGACAGAAGGGTCAGGGGAGACATGATAACGACATACAAGATACTGCGGGGAATAGACAAGGTGGACAGAGATAGGATGTTCCAGAGAGGGGACACAGGGACAAGGGGTCACAACTGGAAGCTGAAGACTCAGACGAGTCACAGGGACGTTAAGAAGTATTTCTTCAGTCATAGAGTTGTCAGCAAGTGGAATAGCCTAGCAAGTGAAGTAGTGGAGGCAGGAACCATACATAGTTTTAAGAAGAGGTATGACAAAGCTCAGGAAGCAGAGAGAGGATCCAGTAGCGATCAGTGAAGAGGCGGGGCCAGGAGCTGAGTCTCGACTCCTGCAACCACAATTGGATGAGTACAATTAGGTGAGTACAAAACTGAGGCATGTAAAGAGTACATTGCAATTTTTTCGTTTAAATTTATTCGGCTTATGTCCACCCAAAGGTGACGGGGTATTTAAGCTCTGGGGAAGGGACCTGTTTGTGTGCATTTGAGGGGTGACCGTACTTTGAGTGCTGACCTGTACTTAATTTCTGTGAAGAAGGCCCTTGTTTGTTTCCCTGGACTAAACCCCAAGAGCCCCCCAAACGAGAAACTTTACCAGAAAACCTTAAGGAAAAAATTTGGGAAGGCAGCAAAGATGGAGATACGACGATTGACCGAGGAAAACAAGGGGAAAATTTCGTAGTACCCTCCTTTTTTCGAGCCCTTTCGGGTCCAAGGGGGGGTCGGGGTCAGTGGCGGACAGCAGGGGACGACGAAGTTACGATCAAAAAAGCCCGAAGGGAAACCCCGAAACGATGAAGAAGAAAGAGACTGCTGGGGAAAACCCCCGTGGAAACCCCAACGCATTCTGGGTGCTACCCGACGAAGGGTTATCTACACGGGGGATCTTTCACAAACGAACGACGGAAGGTAAAAAATATTTTTTGTTTTTTGGGGATACCCATTTTAGTTACAGGGATGGGGCATTTGCTTGAAGGACGGGAATGGGAGAAAAAGGGGTTGTTTTCCCGGGGGCGGGGATGGAGGAATTTTTAAACCGGGCTTGACAACACCATAACGGTAAAGGGGATAAATCCTATTTTTTGGGCCCAGTGCTGGAGGCAATGATGTGGGGCAACCCGAAAGAATGGGGTTTTTTTATTTTAGAAAGTTAAAGGACAGTTTATAGACTTTATTGGGAAAAAGGGGGGGCGCCCTTTTAGGGGGCCCTTTTCCCAAAGAAAGGTGTTGGAAAAAGGGTTTCCAGAGCAATTGGTTTAAAATTTTGGCGGGGATAAACACTGAAAGATAATCAGTACCATTCATTGACAACGGGGACAACTTTATGGCCGAAATAAACATGTATCCCAGGGAGGGGGTTTTCACTTATCCCGGGGCAGTGGGGGTTTTTCTTGCTAACTCATTGGGGGGGTTGTTGGGGATTTTAAAACTGGGTTTTATTTTAGGGGTATGGGTTTAGAAATGATTAATAATGAGTATGGATATAATTGACTTATGCCTGATTTTAAGAATTTTAATAGTAACTGCAGGAGTAACCTGGGTAATGAAAAATTTCAAAAATTTGGTGTAAAAACCAAAAAAGAAATGAAAAATGTCAGAAGAAAAAACATATGATGGAATTTTTATTAACATTCGAAGTGCAAGAAATAAAATTAATGAACTACGTTTTGGAAACATGTGCGGGAACTTTGATATCATTGCTTTAAAACGGAAACGTGGTTTATTTAAAGAGTCGGGTTTTGACTGCGAGTGTAATATTCGGGATTTAAGTTTTTCCCAATGTGGATAATGTAAGGGGAAGGGGGGGGGATTTTGCATTGTATGTTCGAAAAAATTTTAAATTTGTTGCAAAAAAAAAGGATAAATAGATGGGGGCATAACAGAGTCTGTTTGGGTAGAGTTTTGTGGGGGGCAAGAAAAACTAATTCTAGGGGTAATATACCCCCTCCAGGCTTGGATCACGATAGAGGGAGACTTTTTTGGGAAGGAAAAATTTTTAGGGCTTCTGGACACAGTAACGAATCATAGTAGGGGCCTTTTTAAATTTAAACCAAATTGACTGGGAATTTTTTTGACCGGTAACTAGAATCCAGTGACTTTATGGAAACAGTTCAGGGGCGTTTTCGAAACAAAAGGGAACTGAAAACCCACCAGGGGGAATAATTTTCTAACCTAGTCTTGTCAAAAAAGGAAACACAGTGAATAATTTTGGAGATCACTGAAGAGCTTGGCGCAAGTGATCACAAATCCCTCACCTTTTTCATTAATTGGGAAAAGCAAGAATAATGATAATACAGTAAAAATCCCCATTTTTGTTTTTGCCATTATAATGGGCTTAGGGAACATCTTTCTAAAACTTGATTTTGGGGGGGGTCTAGCTAATGTTTTAAATTTACGAAAAATCATACTTATGAAAAATGAAAAGGATTTTGCTTTTTATATTGTTTTCCTTTAAAAAGTCACAGGCCCAGAGTAAAAATACATTCCCCCCGAAAAGAAATTTTGGTCTAATAATAACGATCCCAAATGGTTAACAGGAGGTTAAAACATCTATTTGGGGGAAAAAAAGGGGGAATTTTTTAGGCCACAGAAGAGGAGAGGTTAACCCTTTCGACCAATATGTTAGCTTAAAAGAGAAAATAAAAAAAACGAATTTGAAAAGGGTAAACGTGACATGAAAAATTTTAAATCGCTAATGAAAAAAAAAACTAATCCAAAGGGGGTTTTTTCAAGTGTTAGGACGAAAGGGGAAGAAAAATAGGGCCTCGAAAAATTTGGGGAAGGACCTGACGGATAAATTTAACTGAAATGTGTTTCCTTGTTTTAAAGACTATTTTTTTTATTTTTTTTCACAGGGAAAATGAAAAAAGGGAAAAACCAATAGTTTAACAATTTTTAGTTTCCCGATGAATTTTAAATTTTTTAATATTACTGTCAGAGGACATGGTTTATTAAAAAAGGTAGACAAACTGAAACAAAAAAAAAAAAGTTCCCCCGGGCCCGAAAGAGTTGTTTTTTAAAGGGGACTTTAAAGGGAAAGCAAGACGGGGCTTAGTCACCCTTAAAAAGAGTGTATTCAAAGCTCCATCCTTTCCCGTGTTTTTGCCAGAGATGTGGAAGATGGGTAATGTGGTTCCTATATTCAAACAGGGGGTAAGTCCACTCCTTCAAATTACCGTCCAAAAAAGCCGAACTATATGGGCCCAAATTAATTTGAATTTAATTAAAAGCTGACATTACAGAAGTCACCTTGAAGAGCATAACTTATAAATGAAAACTCAGATGGGTTTACGAGAGGTCGTTCCCGCCTGACAAAACCTTTCTGACGTTCTTTTAAAAAGAACATTTTAGGGAGTTGACAGTGATAAGGAATAAGATATTGTTTTTTTTGGGTTTTAGAAAGCCTTTTTACAGAGTACCTCACAAGGGGAAAAACCCTTTAAAAAAAGTTGGGAGCCCCATGGGTTTTGGGGGTAAAATTCTAGCATGGATTGAGGCATGGTTTTCCAATAAAAAAGCAAAAAGTTACCATTAAAGGGGTGAAAAAACTGAAAGGGGAAATTTGTCACTTTGGGGTTCCCCCCAAGGATCATTTTAGGGCCCCCTCTTGTTCATAATTTACATTAATAAACCTTTTAGAAAAGGGGTTACTAGTGAATTTAGTAATTTGCGATGATACAAAAATAGGGCCCTAAAAATTTCCTCTAGGAGGATATCAATGAACTCCAGGACGGGTTTGAACAAAAAAATGTCTTGGCTGAGAAATGGGAGAGAAGTTTAATGTGGGTAAGTTTTAAAAGGGCTTTCCCTTGGGAAAGAAAAAAACCCTCGAAGCTATAATCTAGGGGAAGTAGAGCTTGGTCATACAGAATGTGAAAAAGACTTGGGAGTCATGGTAAGCAGAAATCTAAAGCCAAGACAGCAGTGCCTCAGTGTGCGCAACAAGGCCAACAGATTACTTGGATTTATCTCAAGAAGTATAAGTAACAGAAGTCCAAAAGTTATTTTACAGCTCTATACATCACTATTGAGGCCTCATTTAGATTATGCTGCTCAGTTTTGGTCCCCTTACTACAGGATGGACATAGACTCATTAGAGAAACATACAGAGAAGAATGACTAAAATGATTTACTGTGTAAGGAACCTCCCGTATGAAGATAGACTTAAAGCCTTAAATCTCCACTCTCTAGAGAGGCGTAGAATGAGGGAGATATCATTGAAGTGTATAAGTGGATGACGGGCATAAACAAGGGAGACATTAATAAAGTACTGAGGGTGTCGAACCAGGTAAGAACCAGGAATAATGGATTTAAGTTGGATAAATTTAGATTTAGAAAGGACATAGGTAAGTACTGGTTTTCTAACAGAGTTGTAGATGCGTGGAACAGTCTTCCCAGTGGGGTGATAGAGGCTAGGACCTTGGGTAGCTTTAAGAAGAGACTGGACAAATATATGAGTGGGAGGGGCTGGGTTTGATTGGTGTTGGGGGGTGCGGGAGTTGTTTCTTGAGTAGCTTTAGGTAGATGTCGTTTTGATAAGGACCTGCCTCGTATGGGCCAGTAGGCCTTCTGCAGTGTTCCTACATTCTTATGTTCTTATGTTCTTAACAGCCTGGTTGATCAGGCTCTGATCCACCAGGAGGCCTGGTCACAGACCGGGCCGCGGGGGCGTTGACCCCCGGAACTCTCTCCAGGTAAACTCCAGGTAAAACTCCCATATAGGCTGCATCTCAACCAGTGAACCATGTACTATGGGTTTAATGATTATTAGGGTACCCATCGTTAAATCAGTACCTTGGTTCATTGACCAATCCCAGGCAAGCCTACCAAATGCTGAGACAATGTGGTTCACTTGCAGTCAGCATTAGCCAGACTTGCCTACCAGCTGGTTGAGTATGATCCTCTCTAGCTTTTACTTTTACCATTCTGTCACCGCTGTGTGGCACACCTGCTATTCAGTCTCTGTACATAGTGTACATAAGTGTACATACTTGTATATATCAGGCAAATTATATCTGGTGAAGGAAATACAAGTTATAATCTATCATCTGAGTTTGTTTTCTTCCAAAACCCATTATGACGAGGTCACAGGCCATTCATAACCTGTGTTCATAATATGAGAAGCTCTGCATGTCAGCTGGAGCTGGAGCTAGAGCTGGTCTTGGTATCACTATTGTCTGTCAGTCTTGCTACTGTGTGTATCCTGCTTGCTGCGTGCATTGCAAACAGCGTGTTATAGTGGGTTATTCCATCAACAAGGGTGAGGCGGTTGGTGTCTGAATATATATACTCACCTAAATCTGCCCAAACTATCTCTACAACGTTGCTGGCGAATTACTCGTTCCACTGGCATAGAATATCAATAAACTCTCACTGCTGCGCAGCTTCGTGACATTATTCGTATTAAATTAAGGGTTGAAGCAAATTTGGCTCACCAAACTGAGGTATCTCCCGCTACAGGAGCTGTTAATCGCCAATCTCCTCTTAGGTCCCTTCGTAGTGTGGTAGGGCTAACATCAGAGCAATTAGACCAGCAGTCTCATGAAGCAAGTGGTGCGCCGAGTTTGTCTCAGAGCGAGTCAGCTTCATTGGTGCTTCAGTTAGTTAAACTCAATCTCAAAAACAACCAGGGAGCAGCGAGCATTTGCTAAAGAGGAGCTTGATGGAGAGGCAATTTAAGCTGACTGTGGGTGACTAGTGTGCAAAAAGCAATTCAGTTAGTACCTCGCTTTGCTGAGTCTGACCCTGAACAATTTTTCGAGGTATTTGAAAATCAGGCTCGAACACTGAGAGGTCCTGGGGAGCATTCAGCAGCATTGGTGCATACAGAGTTGTACGGCAAATCACATGAGTTTACAGCTGCTCTAAATAATGAAGAATTTGTTGATTATCAGTTGTTAAAACAACGTTTCTTGGAGCATATCAGTGTATTCCCACCAAGTACAGGAAGGAACTCAAACTGTGCAAGCCTCAGCTGAGTCAGTCTCATGTAGACTTTGTAAGACAACAGTCGAAATACTTCACCAAGTGGTAAATACCGAGTTGTGTCGCCAACTTTAGTGATCTAGTTCAATTACTTGGCGGATAAACTGCTGGAATCTGTCAGACCAGAGGTTAGAGTCTTTCTTGACTGCTGCATTGGAAGCAGTCAGGCTGGCTGACACTTTTGTTTCTAACTGCTCCTTGTCCAAGCGGTTTAATCTTTCTTCCTAACAGCCTGACATGAATAAAGATCGTCAGAGACGAGTTCCTGACTGGAGGACGAAATGGCAGGACGAAAGTGAACAACTACGCCAACCAACTAAGTCGTCTGGTGAGCCACGACATCAAACTCGCGGTCAACCTGGTGAGCGAAAACTTCAAACTCATGGTCAACATTGTGAACAATGACGCCAGTACACAGAGTGGCGCCAGTACACAAAATCAACAGGGAGCCAAAGTAAAAAAATGTGGTAACTTGTTTCTGTTGACATAAACCCGTCCATATTAAGTCTAACTCCCTAGTTAAGCCCCAACCTTTAAGAAAAATTAACATCCTCCTTTAGAGATGAACCAGAAAGAAGCAGAGTGAGGTATGACCCCAGACTACACTACCTGCCACATCTCCCTTCAGGAGAATGAAAAGAAAACTGAAGTAATAACGTTTAGGGATACCGAGGCTTATTGTTCCCTTAAAGAAGAAGAAGCACTCCTCCTCTCTGAAAGAACGTCATTGCACTCCTCCATTGTCTTAGAAGCATTTGGAGGAGCTGTATTTTACGTTCCTTTACATAAAATATAAATGCAGAGTAAATATTATACAGGATATTTAACTGTAGGTGTTTCTGAGGGATTCCCTATGAAATATGTGGTGTTATTACTGGGTAATAACATTCTTAATTCGACAAAATATCCAGAACCTATAGTGACTAATTCTTCTCCGATGTTGGCCATGACTCGGACAAAATCCCAAGGAATGTCTGTCATGAATGCTGACCCATCCTTGGGCGACTCAGATCTAGGGCTACACAATTTTTTTTATGACAAAAACAGCTCAGAGCCTCATAAATTTAGTGAAAAGCCCCAGACCAAACCTTCCTTCTCCAGGGTTGCAGGACTGCCAGATATCTCTGTTTCCATGCCCAAGTGACTGTCCTTTCGGGAAGAACAGCGAAGAGATCCTTCCTTAATCTTCGCTATACAGGCAGCCATGGGTGAATCTTACTCAGATCACCCAGTCAAATATAAAATTAAACACAGTCTACTGCTCTGAACAGAGACTGGTAAGGACGTAGGGGGGGAAGCCCAAAAACAGATATTCTGGCATTTCCTAAGAAATTTAGGTCACAAATTTTGAACATAGCCCACAATTCCTCTTTAGGAGGTCATTTAGGAATTACAAAAATTCTGTATAGAATACTGAAAGAGTTTTGCTGGCCAAAAATAAGGTAAGATATGAAGAATCACATCCGCTCTTGTAGGGAGTGTCAGCAAGTAGGTAAACCTGGACACCCCATTCAACCTGCGCCACTTTATCCCATACCTGCAGATGGAGAACCGTTTGCACAGATAATCATTGACTGTGTGGGACTATTACCAAAATCCAAGTCAGGAAGCCAGAACTTGTTTACTATCGTGGACAAAGCTACTAGGTATCCGGAAGCAGTCCCAATGAGCAGTATCAACACCAAAGTTATTCTTAAAGCCATAACTAAATTTATATCTTATTTTGACATTCCTGAGTCTATCCAGAGTTACCAGCTACTAACTTTACAGCCAAAACGTTAAGGGAAGCTTTAACTAGGATAGGTATAGTTCATAATTTATTCACTGCCTATGATCCTCAGTCCCAAGGCGCCTTGGAACATAAGAACATAAGAAAGGAGGAACACTGCAGGAGGCCTGTTGGCCCATACTAGGCAGGTCCTTTACAATTCATCCCACTAACAAAACATTTGCCCAACCCAATTTTCTATGCTACCCAAGAAATAAGCTCTGATGTGAAAGTCCCACTCAAATCCAATCCCTCCCACTCATGTACTTATCCAACCTAAATTTGAAACTACCCAAAGTCCCAGCCTCAATAACCCAACTAGGTAGACTGTTCCACTCATCAACTACCCTATTTCCAAACCAATACTTTCCGATGTTAAAAACCAAGATGAGAACCTTTTGCATGCATTTTCATACAGACTGGGATGAATCACTTCCTCTGTTGCTGTTTGCAATGAGAAAAGCTGCAGGAATCCACAGGGTACAGTCTGTTTGAGCTAATCTTTGCTCACAATGTACGAGGTCCTCTGTGAGTATGGATATATTGACTTATGCTCTGGTATTAAGAATCTTAATAGTAACTGTCATGGAGTAACTCTGGGTAATGATAATTTCAGAAATTGTGTAAAAACAAAGTTGAATAGGAAAAATGTGCAGAAGAAAAACCATATGATGGTATTTTATGCTAACAGTCGAAGTGCAAGAAATAAAATTAATGAACTACGTTTGGTAGCATGTGCTGGGAACTTTGATATCATTGCATTAACTGAAACGTGGTATGATTTAAAGAGTCGGGATATGACTGCTGAGTGTAATATTCAGGGATTTAAGTTGTTCAATGTGGATAGATCTAATGGGAAGGGGAAGGAGTTGCATTGTATGTTCGAGAAAATATTAATTGTTGCATAAAAACAGGTATAAAAATAGATGGAGCAGTAACAGAGTCGGGTTTGGTAGAGTTCGTGGAGGGTCAAGAAAAACTAATTCTAGGTGTAATATACCGACCTCCAGGCTTGGATCACGATAGAGGGAGACTTCTCTGGGACGAAATTGTTAGGGCTTCTGAACACAGTAACATAGTCATAGTAGGGACTTTAACTTTAGTCAAATTGACTGGAATCTTTGACAGTTTAAACTAGAGTCCAGTGACTTTATGGAAACAGTTTTAGGACTGTTTTCTGAAACAGAGCGTAACTGAGCCTACCAGGGGTAATAATTTGCTAGACCTAGTCTTGTCAAATAAGGAAACACTCGTGAATAATCTGGAGATCACTGAAGAGCTTGGCGCAAGTGATCACAAATCCATCACTTTTAGCATTAACTGGGAATGCAAGAATAATGATAATACAGTAAAAATCCCTGATTTTCGTTCTGCCGATTATAATGGACTTAGGGAACACCTGTCTAATCTTGATTGGAGTTACCTAGCTAATGATTTTATTAACGATGATCATACTAATGATTATAAAGGGATCTGCTTTTATGATTGTTTTCTTAATAATGTACATCGTGCCCAGAGTATATACATTCCCCAGAGAGAAATTAGGTCTAATAATAACGATCCCAAATGGGTTAACAGGAGGCTAAAGCATCTATTAGGGGAGAAAAGGGGAATTTATAGGCGCATCAGAAGAGGAGAGGTTAACCTTACTTACCATTATGTTCAGCTTAAAAGAGAAGTAAAAAAGGCGATTAGAAAGGCTAAACGTGACTATGAAATTAGAGTTGCTAATGAATTTAAAGACTAATCCAAAGGGATTCTTTCAAGTGTATAGGACGAAAAGGTGAAGGAAAAAGTAGGACCTCTGAAAATTGGGAATGGACAGCTGACGGATAATGAACTGGAAATGTGCTCCTTATTTAATAACTTTTTTGTCAGTTTTTACACAGGAAGTTGTAAATGAGATTCCAGTAATCAACGATTACTTAGTTCCTGATGAATTTAAGTTAACTAATATTACTGTCACGAGGACCCTGGTTATTAAACAGATAGACAAACTGAAGCAAAATAAGTCCCCGGGACCCGATGAGCTGTTTTCCAGGGTACTTAAGGAATGCAAGATGGAGCTTAGTCAGCCATTAACGAGTGTATTCAATGCGTCCATCCTTACCAGTGTTGTGCCAGAGTTGTGGAAGATGGCTAATGTGGTTCCTATATTCAAATCAGGGGATAAGTCCACTCCTTCAAATTACCGTCCAATAAGCCTGACATCTATAGTGGGCAAGTTATTAGAATCAATTATAGCTGACATTATCAGAAGTCACCTTGAAGAACATAACTTGATAAATGAATCTCAGCATGGATTCACGAGAGGTCGTTTTCCCTTCCTGACAAACTTACTGACGTTCTTCAATAGAACATTTGAGGCAGTTGACAGCGATAAGGAATATGATATTGTTTATTTGGATTTTAGTAAAGCTTTCGATAGAGTACCTCACAAGAGACTCTTAAGAAAAGTGGCAGCTCATGGTATAGGAGGTAAAGTTCTAGCATGTATTGAGGCATGGCTAACCAATAGAAAGCAGAGAGTTACCATTAATGGAGTGAAATCTGAATGGGGATTAGTCACTAGTGGCGTTCCACAAGGATCAGTTTTAGGCCCTCTCTTGTTCATAATTTACATTAATGACCTTGATGAAGGGATTACGAGTGACATGAGTAAATTTGCTGATGATACAAAGATAGGCCATATAATTCACTCTGAGGAGGATATCAATGAACTCCAGGACGATTTGGACAAATTAATGTCTTGGTCTGAAAAATGGCAGATGAAGTTTAATGTGGATAAGTGTAAGGTACTTGCCCTTGGTAATGAAAATAACCCTCGAAGCTATAATCTAGGTGAAGTAGAGCTTGATCATATAGAATGTGAAAAAGACTTGGGAGTCATGGTAAGCAGAAATCTAAAGCCAAGACAGCAGTGCCTTAGTGTGCGCAACAAGGCCAACAGATTACTTGGATTCATCTCAAGAAGTATAAGTAACAGAAGTCCAAAAGTTATTTTGCAGCTCTATACATCACTAGTGAGGCCTCATTTAGATTTTTGCTGCTCAGTTTTGGTCTCCTTACTACAGGATGGATATAGACTCATTAGAGAGCATACAGAGAAGAATGACTAAAATGATTTACTGTGTAAAAAACCTCCCGTATGAAGATAGACTTAAAGCCTTAAATCTCCACTCTCTGGAGAGGCGTAGAACGAGAGGAGATATCATTGAAGTGTATAAGTGGATGACAGGCATAATCAAGGAGATATTAATAAAGTACTGAGGGTGATCGAACCAGTAAGAACCAGGGAATAATGGATATAAGTTGGATAAATTTAGATTTAGAAAGGACATAGGTAAGTACTGGGTTTTCTAACAGAGTTGTAGATGCGTGGAACAGTCTTCCTAGTGGGTGATAGAGGCTAGGACCTTGTGTAGCTTTAAGAAGAGACTGGACAAATATATGAGTGGGAGGGGCTGGGTTTGATTGGTGTCATTGGGTACGGGAGTTATTTCTTTGGTGGCTTTAGGTAGAGATCGCTTTGAACATCAAAATGGTATACAATACCGACAGGTTGTTAGGTAAGACACATATGCAACAGTTAGACAACTTTATTCCGAAACGTTTCGCCTACACAGTAGGCTTCTTCAGTCGAATACAGAAAGTAGGCAGGAACAGTAGAGATGTGAAGACGATGTAATCAGTCCATCACCCTTAAAGTCGTAGAATTTGAGGTTGTCAGTCCCTCGGCCTGGAGAAGTTAGTTAGTTTATTTGCAGGTTTAATAAGTTCGAAGTCAACGACAAGTGCGGAGACTTAAATATGGCGCTAGGATAGGGTAAAGGTTACATGTATGAGGATAGTACAATAGAAAGTCAGTAGTAGCATTATGTGAGGCAACTGAGAGGTCAGTCCCTATGATCCAACCCTTCTACTTAAAAGCTTGTCCAAGGTGTTTATTTACTTAATGACCAAGATGCAGGTTGCAGTGTCTGACAAGATGAAACAAAAATGGTACAATAATCCACAGTGTTAGGTAGAAACATATGCAACAGTTGAAAATTTTTGGTCAAAATGCAGTATGAAGTTTAATGTGTTAAGTGTAAGGTACTTGTTGGTAAGGAAAAAAACCCTGAAGTATAATGAAGAAATGAAAGAGTGTCCATATAAAGTCGTAAAAGACTTGGGTTGTCAGTACTCAGACTAAAGCCAGTCCAGCAGGAACTAGTTCAAAGCCCGGGGGCGACAACAATTCAACTTTGGGTGATGCAAGAGTATAGTTACAAGTCCACAATGTTATTTGCAGCTCTATACATCACTAAGAAGCCCTTGTGCGACGCTCGGATTTTGTTCCTAACTGTGAATGGATATAACTCATTAAGAGCAGTACGATAGAATCATAAGATGATTCACTTGTAGACACTCAACACTGTGGACACTGGGTACAGAAACACCTTGGACCTTTTCAGTAATCTGGTCTGAGAGGGACATAGACCGAGGAATCTTAATGTATAATATACTACACTACTATATATACAGATATATGACTCTCGTTCGACCAGTAATGTAACCAGCACTAAGATAAGTGGATAAATTTAGATTTCAAAAAGGGAAATAGGTAATACTTTTCGGCAGGGATTGTAGACTCAAATTCCTTTAGGGGTGAAGGACTGGAAACCTGGTACTTTAATAGACTGGCACACATTATGATTGGGAGGCTGGTTAAGATTGGTTCATTGTGTAGGGAGTATTTCTTGTTGGTAAGGACGCTTGATGGTGCCTCTATGGCCAGTAGGCCTTCTGCAGTGTTCCTACATTCTTATGTTCTTATGTTCTTATGAGTGCTCAAGGAAGGATGGATGAGAGAAGACACCTGCATAGATCTCTACAACCTTTCTTCAAGATTACAGGCTGGCTAAGGCTAACTTAAATGCTGCTCAAAACTCCATGAAACAGAGGTATGAATGAAATGCAAAGTTTTGCTCTTTCAGTCCAGGAGACAAGGTGCTGGTGCAGGAGCCTATACCTGGCCACACCTTAAAAGCTAGATTTATGGGACCCATTGGGATCATAAGTAAAATCTCTGATGTAAATTATGTTGTAGCTCCCTTTGATAAATCCTCGAAAAAATAAAATTTAACACATAAATTAGATTAAAATATTTAATTGTCCACACAAAGTCCCAGTAATGACTGTGTCCTCTGCCTCTGTAGACGACCCTGCTTCCTTGCACACCATTCCAGAAATTCAAGTTAAGCTTCCTAATTCTGGTGAGGCTGTCTAAAAATTAAATAATAATTCTAACTGCCCTCTTACAAACTTTCCCTGACATATTTACGGATGTGCCGACAAAATGTACCTTGGGATATCATGATGTAGATGTCCAAAACATTAAGCTTATTAAACTCTCCCCCTACAGAGCTAATTCTGAAAACAGATGTTGCCTCAGCAGAAGGTAGCATTTCCGTTAGAACATGGATTAGTGAACTGGTCATCCAGTCCATGGGCTTCACCGCTTATCCTTGTTAAGAAGTCTGTTAGAGGTTTTCGAATATGTACATATTACCATGAAGTGAATGAGGTCAATATTCCAGATTCCTACCTCTGCCACGTCTGGATGACGTAGTGGCCTTTGTGGATAAGGCTACTTTTGTTTCCAAATTAGATCTTCTTAAAGGTTACTATCAGGTACCCTTGAGAGATAAGGTAATGGAAATCTCTGCCTTCGTAATTCCAGGAGGTCACTACCAATGTAATAGTAACCCCATTCGGAATATGGAACTCACCGGCAACATACCAGAAGCTGATCCATCAGGCTATTAAAGGACTAAAAGGCATGGCAGTGTGTCTAGACAATATAGTAATAGTTTCTGATACATGGCACCAACATGTTTCCTGACTTAAAGCTCCCTTTGAGAAGTTTAAGAGTTTCCAGTTAACTGTTAATTTCTGTAAGTTATTTTTTGGCCAGTCTACTATTACTTTTTTGGGCCATGAAGTAGGTAATGGTAAATTAGCCCCTAAATTTGCTAAAATTCTTGCCATTAACAATTACCTTTTACCTTATGAAAGAAAATCCCTCAAGTGTTTCTTAGGGATGGTAGGTTTCTACAGACGATTCTGTATGAACTTTGCAGATGTTGTAGCCCCCTAACCTCACTAACCAGTCAGAAACAATAATTCCAATGTACCCCAGAGTGCCAAGAATCGTTTAAAAAAGTCAAACAGCTATTTTGTACTGAACCCATTCTCCTATCTCCCAAATTTTCAAAACCATTTGTATTACAGGTTGATGCAAGGGAATAAGGGGTAGGGGAATACTCCTACAAAAATCTGGAGAAGAGTGCTTGAAGCATGTGGCTTACTTCTCTGCCAAGTATCAGACTCACCAAAAGACTTACACCACCATTGAGAAAGAAGCCCTCATTCTGATACTTGCACTGGAACATTTCAAGGTGTACGTGGGGCAGTCCTTCCAAGTGGTCACAGTCTAAAGTGATCACAAGCCATTGATCTACTCCAACTCCATGAAAAACCACAACACACGTCTGATGAGATGGAGTCTCAGGCTATAACCTTACAATATTAAACCATTACATATTGCTGGCAAGGAAAATAAGCTGCCTGATTCCCTTTCCTGTATTTAATTTAGGTCAGGATGTGTTAGGGACCATATGGGTACCTTAGTTCCCCCCCCCCCCATCCTTCTTTAGAAAATGTTTTAATGTTGTTGGGTTTTTTTCTTTTTTTTTCTTTTTTTCTTTTGGTGAGGGTACATTCTGCTGCTGTCCGCAGGTGTCTTGAACCAATGTTAGCCCTATTGTCTGCTCTCTCACTATAGGACAGAGTTTGACTTTAAGTCTCGAGAAAAGTTGAGCCCTATCTAATGAGTTGAATGGTTGAGAGGGAAGGCAGTTCCATTATTGTTCAGTGCCATGGCGGCATGCTGCCAACGGAAGTACAGGCTTAGTCCTGGCTATTAGAGCCCTTTTGGGGTTGGGGGATGGCATGCACAGAGCACATTACAATTTATTCGGCGTATGTCACACTCTCATATAGACTGCTTCCAAACCAGTGAACTGGGTACTAAGGGTTTAATTATTAGGGTACCCATCATTAAATCAGTACCTTGGTTCATTGATGCTCTCTCTCTCTGGCTTTTGCTTTTGCCATTCTGTCACCGTCGTTTGGTACACTTACTATTCAATCTCTGTACACAGTGCACATAAGTGTACATACTTGTGTATATATGGTGAAGAAAATACAAGTCATGGTCTATCTACTGGGTTTGTTTTGCTACAAAACCCATTATGACCAGGTCACAGGCCATTCATAACCTGTGTTCATAATACACACATACACATTCACTCAGGCAAACACACATCATAAACAACTGCACAGAAATACATAAGTTTTTCATTTTGTGGTAACCCCCCCCCCCCAAAAAAAAAAAAAAATAGTTTGCCAGAGAACAGGATGTAAAGCCAGAGGACTGGAGAATGAATCTGGGAAGAAAGATTGGGTAGCAGAGCTCATGAAAAAGGAACATGAGTGGGGAAGGAAGCTAGAAGAGCTTAACATGAAAATGGGGGAGAGGATAGCTGCAGAGAGTAGAAAATGGGAGATAAAAGTCACAGCAGCAGAGGCTAAGTTACAGAGACTAAAAGAGGAACTGAATAATCTGAAAACAGCCTAAAGAACTAAAGAGCAATATGGACATGCCATCAGAAGCTGCTATCTCAATCACAGATGCGGGACTGTAGGAAACAAAGAAGTGAAACTGTATGAAGAGGTCCTATCAGACCATTATGGAGCCTGAGAAAAAAAGAGGATCACATCAGGAACAATGGAAGGGGACTGTAGATAATGAATGAGCTAAGCTATATGTAGAGGCTCTAACAGACCACATTGGTGCCCAGGGTAAGTTGAGAAGGGAAAATGACAGACCTTTGGGCCTAGGACAACACATAGTGAAGAGACTGAAGACAGGAAAGGTGCAATGGAGGCAACTAAATCGAATCAGGGGATACATAAGGATATGCAGTGGGAGAATGAAAGCGAGAGATAAGTCTTTGTTTATGGACTCCAGAAGTTAAAGGGGAAACTTACAAAACAGAAGACAAGGGGAGAAAGGGTGATTGAAAGCATCATGAAAGCAACAGGAGAAGGCGATATGACCCAGCTGGCAAATTTTCTGAGAATAGGGGGGTTTGCAAGAGGAAGAAACTGGTCAGTCAAAGTGATTTTCAGGCAGAATCAGCTAGAAACAGGATCCTGCAGGAGAAAGCACTAAGGGACCTCTCAGCACACCAGAGGGTGTATCTCGACCACAACAGAACAGGAGAAGTATGGCAGAAACTGAAAGAGAGGGTACAAAGATGAAAGGAGGAAAGAGAGGCAAGGATGGAGATGGACAGGAGAACCCAGGCTCAGGAGGAAGATCAAATACAACTTCCCTCACAGCCATCTACAGAAGCCCTCCAACCCCGACAACCTCAATACAACCAAACATTCTAACCCTAAACCCACATGCCGTGATCATTGCCCCCACCCACTTCATTACATTATTATTATTATTAATATTATTATTACTACTACTACCAGCAAACCAGCCACCAACACTAAGATTACCATCCAAACCACTCACTATAACCACCATAACAGTAACTACCAGCACCACACACACACACACACACACACACACACACACACACACACACACACACACACACACACACACACACACACACACACACACAGAAGCTTGGACTCGACCCCCTGCAACCTCAACTAGGTGAGTACACACACATACACACACACACACACATACACACACACGCACACGCACACACACACACACACACACACACACACACACACACACACACACACACACACACACACACACACACAGGAGCTTGGACTCGACCCCTGCAACCTCAACTAGGTGAGTACACACACATACACACACACACACATACACACACACACACACACGCACACACACGCATACAAAAGTTTGCAACAAGGCTAGTTCCAGAGTTCAGGGGAATGTCGTACGAGGAAAGGTTGAGGGAAATCGGACTGACGACACTGGAGGACTGGAGGGTCAGGGGAGACACGATAACGACATAAAAAATACTGTGTAGAATAGATAAGGTGGACAGAGACAGAATATTCCAGAGAGGAGACACAGAAACAAGGGGTCACAATTGGAAGCTGAAGACTCAGACGAGTCACAGGGATGTTAGGAAGTATTTCTTTAGTCATAGAGTCGTCAGGAAGTGGAATAGCCTAGCAAGCGATGTAGTGGAGGCAAGTACAATACATAGCTTTAAGACGAGGTACGACAAAGCTCAGGAAGCAGAGAGAGTGAGAGAGAGGACCTAGTAGCGATCAGTGAAAAGGGGGGGCCAGGAGCTGAGTATCGAACCCTGCAGCCACAATTAGGTGAGTACACACACACACACACACACACACACACACACACACACACACACACCACACCACCGCCACCACCACCACCACCACCACCACACAAACAACCACCGCACAGCACCACCACACAAATTACCACCCACACAACACCACCAGCAAACAACACCACCACACAAATTACCACACACATTCAACACCACACACCCCATCACCCCACAATCCACCACTACCACACACACATCACACAAACCACCAGGCAACACCACACAACCTACTACACAAACTACCATACACAAAACACCACCACACACATCATCATCCAGCAATCCACCACTACCACACACACTCAACACCACCACACACACCACCACCCCACAATCCACCACTACCACACACACTCAACACCACCACACACCACACCCCACCACCCCCACAAATCCACCACTAACCACACACACATCACACCACCACACACACCACCACCCCACAATCCACCACTACCACACACACTCAACACCACCACACACACCACCACCCCACAATCCACCACTACCACACACACTCAACACCACCACACACACCCACCACCCCACAATCCACCACTACCACACACACTCAACACCACCACACACACCACCACCCCACAATCCACCACTACCACACACACTCAACACCACCACACACACCACCACCCCACAATCCACCACTACCACACACACTCAACCACCACACCCACACACACACACCACCCACACAATCCACCACAACCACACACACCACTCAACACCACCACACACACCACCACCCCACAATCCACCACTACCACACACACTCAACACCACCACACACAACCACCACCCCGCAATCCACCACTACCACACCACACACTCAACACCACACACACACCACCACCCACAATCCACCACTAACCACCACACAACACAACACCACCACCCAACACACCAACCACTACCACAACACCACTCAACACCACACACAACACACCAACACCCCCGCAATCCACCACTACCACACACAACCACACACCACACACACACACCACCACCCCACAATCCACCACTACCCACACACTCAGCACCACCACAAACACACCACACCACCACACAATCCACACAACCACACACACTCCAACCACCCACCACCCCACAATCCATCACCCACCACCACACTGAACACCACCAAACACACAACACACCCCACAATCCACCATACCAACACTCAACACACACCATCACGCACCACCATCCCACAATCCACCACTACCACACGCTCCACTACCCCACAATCCACCACTACCACACACACTCAACACTATCACACACCACCACCCCACAATCCACCACTACCACAAACTGAACACCACCACACACACCACCACCCCACAATCCACCATTACCACACACTCCACTACCCCACAATCCACTACTACCACACACACACTCAACACCACCACACAACACCACAATCCCACAATCCATCACTATCACACACTCAACACCACCACACACACCACCACCCCACAATCCACCACTACCACACACTCCACTACCCCACAATCCACTACTACCACACGCATTCAACACCACCACACAACACCACCACCCCACAATCGACCACTACACACAACACCACCACACAATATCACTACACACAACACCACCACACAATACCACTACACACAACACCACCACTCAACAGCACTACACACAACACCACCACACAATACCACCACACACAACACCACCACACAATACCACTACACACAACACCACCACTCAACAGCACCACACACAACACCACCACACAATACCACTACACACAACACCACCACACAATACCACCACACACAACACCACCACACAATACCACTACACACAACACCACCACTCAACAGCACCACACACAACACCACCACACAATACCACCACACACAACACCACCACACAATACCACCACACACAACACCACCACACAATACCACTACACACAACACCACCACTCAACAGCACCACACACAACACCACCACACAATGCCACTACACACAACACCTTCTCACCAACATATGTACATCTCACACTAATAATAACCTAGATAATTACCCGCTACACTTATTATATCTTTCGATAGCTTACCGGTAATCGAAGTGTCGGATAATTAACATATAGGTCCGCTGCGCGCCACCAGGAGGAGATAATGAAACTGATCTCCGGCGCCATTACTGTTTCTGTTTGGTTTTCAGATTTTGATGGAATTTTTTTATTGATTTCTGTTTGCATTAATTACTGTCATTACGTTCCCTGAAAAATATGCTTGAAAGAGAGAGAGAGAGAGAGAGAGAGAGAGAGAGAGAGAGAGAGAGAGAGAGAGAGAGAGAGAGAGAGAGAGAGAGAGAGAGAGAGAGAGAGAGAGAGCGAGAGAGAGAAAGAGAGAGAGAGAGAGCGAGAGAGAGAGAGAGAGACAAACAGTCAGACAGACAGACAGACAGAGAGGGGGGGATGAGGTGGGTGGAAAGCCTCGTCAATCATCAACTGATAAACTACACGCCTCCCCTGAGTTGAAGGTTAATCGTTGAGGGTGAAACACTTTACCCTGGGGTTGAGGAGGATTGATGGAGGGAGAGGTGGGTTGTGAGAGAGTGTGGGCTGGCCTGATGGATGGGCTGCACGATACCCAGTCCATCATCAACTCTCACAACCTCATCTCCAGAGTCAGCATCTCTCTCTGTCTCACTCTCTCTCTCTCATACACACTCCTATAATAATAATAATAATAATAATAATAATAATAATAATAATAATAATAATAATAATAATAATAATAATGTTGCAATTACATATTGTTGTTGACGTTTTTGTTGTTAGTGATATAGTGTAGTGGTACTTGTATAATAACACCAGCAGCAGCAGCAGCAGCAGCAGCAGCAGCAGCAGCAGCAGTAGTAGTAGTTGTAATAATGATAATAGTAGTAGTAATAGTAACAGTGTATTAGTAGAAGTAGTAGTGGTCGTATTAGTAGTGGTAGTAGTAGCAGTAGTAGCAGTAGAAGTAATGGTAGTAGTAGTACTGTTGTAGTATTAGTACTGTTGTAGTATTAGTAACTGTAGTATTAGAGTAGTAGTAGTAGTTGTAATAATATTAGTAGCAATAGTAGTAATAATATTGGTAGTACTGGTCGTAGTATTAGTTGTAATAGTAGTAGCAGTAGTAATAGTTATAACAGTAGTAATAGTATTAGTAGTAGTAACAGTTATAGCAGTAGTAATAATAGTGGTAGAAGTAGAACAGTGGTAGTAGTAGCAGTAGTAGCAATAATAGTGATAGTCGTGGTAGCAGTAGTAGTAATAATAGTGATAGTAGTAGCAGTAGTGGAGAGAGTGTGTGGATCACAGACTACCAGGGAAGGATAAACACACTTGTCTTAGTACAGTCTTCATGTGCTGTTATCTTGCCTAAATAACTGTTTATATCTTGATGAAGATAACTAGCAAGTGTCTCTGATACAACATCTTGGTGAAGATAACTAGCAAGTGTCTCTGATATAACATCTTGGTGAAGATAACTAGCAAGTGTCTCTGATACAACATCTTGGTGAAGATAACTAGCAAGTGTCTCTGATACAACATCTTGGTGAAGATAACTAGCAAGTGTCTCTGATATAACATCTTGGTGAAGATAACTAGCAAGTGTCTCTGATACAACATCTTGGTGAAGATAACTAGCAAGTGTCTCTGATACAACATCTTGATGAAGATAACTAGCTAGTGTCTCTGATACAACATCTTGATGAAGATAACTAGCAAGTGTCTCTGATACAACATCTTGGTGAAGATAACTAGCTAGTGTCTCTGATACAACATCTTGGTGAAGATAACTAGCTAGTGTCTCTGATACAACATCTTGGTGAAGATAACTAGCTAGTGTCTCTGATACAACATCTTGGTGAAGATAACTAGCTAGTGTCTCTGATACAACATCTTGGTGAAGATAACTAGCTAGTGTCTCTGATACAACATCTTGGTGAAGATAACTAGCAAGTGTCTCTGATACAACATCTTGGTGAAGATAACTAGCAAGTGTCTCTGATACAACATCTTGGTGAAGATAACTAGCAAGTGTCTCTGATACAACAAACTTCGCCTCTCATCCTTGTGCTGTCAGAATAACGTAATACGGAAAGACAGCGCATCATCTGGGTTGTGATAACCCACAAACAGCCTGGTTGACCAGCCGCTCAGAAGGGACAGTAGAGTCCTGGAAATCAGTCACAGGTCAAGCACAGGTAAAACCCACCAGGTGCTGCCTACGTACGACTGAACACAATGTTTCTTTCCCTTTAACGTTTAATAATATTGAGAAACATAGTGAGGCGTCAGAGTGTATATAACAACGTTTCGCTCCACTTAACTTAACTTAAGTCTATCGGAGTTAGGGTAATGGCGGAAATCTGGCATACATTGATTGAGTTTTGAGGCTCATTCATGAAAAAAATAATTTGGATTGTCGATCTATAGACTGATTAGTGGCTCGCTAAACACAGAGTTGTATTGCGATTTCAGTATCTCACTCATGTCTTTGTTGTCATCTGTGTAAGTCCCATCTTGTCTGAGTAAGAGCCCGATACTAGATGTGGTATTTGCCTCGTTTTTGGCATAGAAATATAAATATTTCGAATTTCTTTCAATTTCACTTATTGCTTTTAGCTCCTCGTGTCTCTCCTGGGTCCTGTAAGAGTCCTTTAACTTAAGTTTGATACTTTCCACTTCCTTGGTCAGTGCTTCCTTCCGTGTATCAGATAATCTAGCGTTCTTGAGGAACTCAGTGATTCTTTGTCATCTTCTGCAGAGGGAGCATCTTTATCTTTCCAGTTTACTTCTCTTCTTTCTTAGGGGAATATGTCAATAAAGGATCACATTATACTGCATATGTGTCTATATTCCCTCTAATAGATCATACATTAGAAAACTTTGTTAACTACACCTAGATATAGGAAAATTCACTTTACGTTAATTTAGAAAACAAAATTTTTCAAATTTTTCCTCGGAAGAGAACTAAGGTCGGGCAGAAATCAACGAATTGTAATGAATGGGAAAAGTCAGTCTTATCTGGAAGACATGGTGAGATGACATTATCAAGTGTGTGAGTGCTTGAGTGTCAGAGTTCGTCAGTGTGTGAGTGCTTGAGTGTCAGAGTTCGTCAGTGTGTGAGTGCTTGATGTCAGAGTTCGTCAGTTGTGAGTGCTTGAGTGTCAGAGTTCGTGAGTTGTGAGTGCTTGAGTGTCAGAGTTCGTCGAGTGTGTGAGTGCTTGAGTGTCAGAGTTCGTGAGTGTGTGAGTGCTTGAGTGTCAGAGTTCGTGAGTGTGTGAGTGCTTGAGTGTCAGAGTTCGTGAGTGTGTGAGTGCTTGAGTGTCAGAGTTCGTGAGTGTGTGAGTGCTTGAGTGTCAGAGTTCGTGAGTGTGTGAGTGCTTGAGTGTCAGAGTTCGTGAGTGTGTGAGTGCTTGAGTGTCAGAGTTCGTGAGTGTGTGAGTGCTTGAGTGTCAGAGTTCGTGAGTGTGTGAGTGCTTGAGTGTCAGAGTTCGTGAGTGTGTGAGTGCTTGAGTGTCAGAGTTCGTGAGTGTGAGAGTGCTTGAGTGTCAGAGTTCGTGAGTGTGAGAGTGCTTGAGTGTCAGAGTTCGTGAGTGTGTGAGTGTTGAGTGTCAGAGTTCGTGAGTGTGTGAGTGCTTGAGTGTCAGAGTTCGTGAGTGTGTGAGTGCTTGAGTGTCAGAGTTCGTGAGTGTGTGAGTGCTTGAGTGTCAGAGTTCGTGAGTGTGTGAGTGCTTGAGTGTCAGAGTTCGTGAGTGTGTGAGTGCTTGAGTGTCAGAGTTCGTGAGTGTGTGAGTGCTTGAGCGTCAGAGTTCGTGAGTGTGAGTGCTTGAGTGTCAGAGTTCGTGAGTGTGGAGTGCTTGAGTGTCAGAGTTCGTGAGTGTGTGAGTGCTTGAGTGTCAGAGTTCGTGAGTGTGTGAGTGCTTGAGTGTCAGAGTTCGTGAGTGTGTGAGTGCTTGAGTGTCAGAGTTCGTGAGTGTGTGAGTGCTTGAGTGTCAGAGTTCGTGAGTGTGTGAGTGCTTGAGTGTCAGAGTTCGTGAGTGTGTGAGTGCTTGAGTGTCAGAGTTCGTGAGTGTGAGAGTGCTTGAGTGTCAGAGTTCGTGAGTGTGTGAGTGCTTGAGTGTCAGAGTTCGTGAGTGTGTGAGTGCTTGAGTGTCAGAGTTCGTGAGTGTGTGAGTGCTTGAGTGTCAGAGTTCGTGAGTGTGTGAGTGCTTGAGTGTCAGAGTTCGTGAGTGTGTGAGTGCTTGAGTGTCAGAGTTCGTGAGTGTGTGAGTGCTTGAGTGTCAGAGTTCGTGAGTGTGGAGTGCTTGAGTGTCAGGTTCGTGAGTGGTGAGTGCTGAGTGTCAGAGTTCGTGAGAGTGTGAGTGCTTGAGTGTCAGAGTTCGTGAGTGTGTGAGTGCTTGAGTGTCAGAGTTCGTGAGTGTGTGAGTGCTTGAGTGTCAGAGTTAGTGAGTGTGTAAGTGCTTGAGTGTCAGAGTTCGTGAGTGTGAGAGTGCTTGAGTGTCAGAGTTCGTGAGTATGTGAGTGGTTGAGTGTCAGAGTTCGTGAGTGTGTGAGTGTTTGAGTGTCAGAGTTCGTGAGAGTGTGAGTGCTGGAGTGTCAGAGTTCGTGAGGGTGTGAGTGCTTGAGTGTCAGAGTTCGTGAGTGTGTGAGTGCTTGAGTGTCAGAGTTCGTGAGTGTGAGAGTGGTTGAGTGTCAGAGTTCGTGAGAATGTGAGTGGTTGAGTGTCAGAGTTCGTGGGTGTGTGAGTGCTTGAGTGTCAGAGTTCGTGAGTGTGTAAGTGCTTGAGTGTCAGAGATCGTGAGTGCTTGAGTGTCAGAGTTCGTGAGTATGAGAGCGCTTGAGTGTCAGAGTTCGTCAGTGCGTGAGTGCTTAAGTGTCAGAGTTCATGAGTGTGTGAGTGCTGGAGTGTCAGAGTTCGTGAGTGTGTGAGTGCTTGAGTGTCAGATCTCGGGAGTGTGTGAGTGCTTGAGTGTCAGGGTTCGTGAGTGTGTGAGTGCTGGAGTGTCAGAGTTCGTGAGTGCTTGAGTATCAGAGTTCGTGAGTGTGAGAGCGCTTGAGTGTCAGAGTTCGTGAGTGTGTGAGTGCTTGAGTGTCAGAGTTCGTGAGTGTGAGAGTGCTTGAGTGTCAGAGTTCGTGAGTGTGTGAGTGTTTGAGTGTCAGAGTTCGTGAGAGTGTGAGTGCTGGAGTGTCAGAGTTCGTGAGGGTGTGAGTGCTTGAGTGTCAGAGTTCGTGAGTATGTGAGTGGTTGAGTGTCAGAGTTCGTGAGTGTGTGAGTGCTTGAGTGTCAGAGTTCGTGAGTGTGTAAGTGCTTGAGTGTCAGAGATCGTGAGTGCTTGAGTGTCAGAGTTCGTGAGTATGAGAGCGCTTGAGTGTCAGAGTTCGTTAGTGCGTGAGTGCTTAAGTGTCAGAGTTCATGAGTGTGTGAGTGCTGGAGTGTCAGAGTTCGTGAGTGTGTGAGTGCTTGAGTGTCAGATTTCTTGAGTGTGTGAGTGCTTGAGTGTCAGGGTTCGTGAGTGTGTGAGTGCTGGAGTGTCAGAGTTCGTGAGTGGGAGAGTGCTTGAGTGTCAGAGTTCGTGAGTATGTGAGTGTGTATGTGAGTGGTTGAGTGTCAGAGTTCGTGAGTGTGTGTGTGCTTGAGTGTCAGAGTTCGTGAGTGTGTGAGTGCTTGAGTGTCAGAGTTCGTGAGTGCTTGAGTGTCAGAGTTCGTGAGTGTGAGAGCGCTTGAGTGTCAGAGTTCGTGAGTGTGTGAGTGCTTGAGTGTCAGAGTTCGTGAGTGTGTGAGTGCTTGAGTGCCAGAGTTCGTGAGTGTGTGAGTGCTTGAGTGTCAGAGTTCGTGAGTGTGTGAGTGCTTGACTGTCAGAGATCGTGAGTGTGTGAGTGCTTGAGTGTCAGAGTTCGTGAGTGTGTGAGTGCTTGAGTGTCAGAGTTCGTGAGTGCTTGACTGTCAGAGTTCGTGAGTGTGTGAGTGGTTGAGTGTCAGTGTTCGTGAGTGTGTGAGTGCTTGAGTGTCAGAGTTCGTGAGTGTGTGAGTGCTTGAGTGTCAGAGTTCGTGAGTGTGTGAGTGCTTGAGTGTCAGAGTTCGTGAGTGTGACAGTGCTTGAGTATCAGAGTTCGTGAGTATATGAGTGGTTGAGTGTCAGAGTTTGTGAGTGTGTGAGTGCTTAAGTGTCAAAGTTCGTGAGTGTGTGAGTGCTTGAGTGTCAGAGTTCGTGAGTGTGTGAGTGCTTAAATGTCAAAGTTCGTGATGTGGAGAGTGCTTGAGAGTCAGAGTTCGTGAGTATGTGAGTGTGTATGTGAGTGGTTGAGTGTCAGAGTTCGTGATTGTTTGAGTGCTTGAGTGTCAGAGTTCGTGAGTATGTGAGTGCTTGAGTGTCAGAGTTCGTGAGTGCTTGACTGTCAGAGTTCGTGAGTGTGTGAGTGCTTGAGTGTCAGTGTTCGTTAGTGTGTGAGTGCTTGAGTGTCAGAGTTCGTGAGTGCTTGAGTGTCAGAGTTCGTGAGTGTGTGAGTGCTAGAGTGTCAGAGTTCGTGAGTGTGAGAGCGCTTGAGTGTCAGAGTTCGTGAGTGTGTGAGTGCTTGAGTGTCAGAGTTCGTGAGTGCGTGAGTGCTTGAGTGTCAGAGTTCGTGAGTGTGTGAGTGCTTGAGTGTCAGAGTTCGTGAGTGTGTGAGTGCCTGAGTGTCAGAGTTCGTAAGTGTGTGAGTGCCTGAGTGTCAGAGTTCGTGAGTGTGTGAGTGCCTGAGTGTCAGAGTTCGTAAGTGTGTGAGTGCCTGAGTGTCAGAGTTCGTGAGTGTGTGAGTGCTTGAGTGTCAGAGTTCGTAAGTGTGTGAGTGCTTGAGTGTCAGAGTTCGTGAGTGTGTGAGTGCTTGAGTGTCAGAGTTCGTGGCTGTTTGAGTGCTTGAGTGTCAGAGTTCGTGAGTGTGTGAGTGCTTGATTGTCAGAGTTCGTGAGTGTGTGAGTGCTTGATTGTCAGAGTTCGTGAGTGTGTGAGTGCTTGATTGTCAGAGTTCGTGAGTGTGTGAGTGCTTGAGTGTCAGAGTTCGTGAGTGAAATTTGTACTGAAAAATAAAAACAAAACCACTCGACTCACGAAATCGTAATGACACGATTGCAAACAAACCATACCCCGGCCGGGATTGAACCCGCGGTCAGAGAGTCTCAAAACTCCAGACCGTCGCGTTGTTGACATTGTATTATAAATATTAATATTCTATATTCTGAGCTTGATGAGCTGCTAACATCGGCCGTCAGCACAAGAGCTGTCACCTCCACCTGCTGAGTTCTGGCTATGAGTGACTGTCAGCACTCACAATAGCCAGAGAGCTCTTACAATGTAGATATATATTCTGCGCCTAGACAGAACTGATCTGCCTCCCGTCACTCTCGTATATATACTGGCTTTCTTCCCTTCGCGCTTTCGTGTGACTTGTTAATGCTCCAAGTCAGACCAAAATGACATCAGAAATTTCTTTCTATATGCGGGTTATTTGTGTATGGGATGGATCAAATCTCTTTCAATCACACTGCATGAGCACTACTGGTTTAGTGCTCAGAGGAATATACATTTTTTATTAACACATCAGCCGTTTCCCACCGAGGCAGGGAGACCCGAAAAGGAACAAACACTTGCATCATCACTCACTCCATCACTGTCTTGCAAGAGGAGTGCCTATATGGCAGTTCGAAAAGTGCAACATATGTCCACCCTTCTTAAAGGCACTGTTCGTCCTCCTTCAGAGTGCAGGCACTGTACGTCCTCCTTCTGAGTGCAGGCACTGTACGCGCTCCTTCAGAGTGCCAGCACTGTAAGCCCTCTTTCAGAGTGCAGGCACTGTACGTCCTCTTTCAGAGTGCAGACACTGAACGGCCTCCTTCAGAGTGAAGGGACTGTACATCTTCCTTCAGAGTACAGGCACTGAACGGCCTCCTTCAGAGTACAGGCACTGAACGGCCTCCTTCAGAGTGCAGGCACTGCACGTCCTCCTTCAGAGTGCAGGCACTGTACACCCTCCTTCAGAGTGCAGGCACTGTACGCCCTCCTTCAGAGTGCAGGCGCTGTACACCCTCCTTCACAGTGCAGGCACTGCACGTCCTCCTTCAGAGTGTAGGCACTGCGCGTCCTCCTTCGGAGTGCAGGCACTGTACGCCCTCCTTCAGAGTGCAGGAACTGTACGTCTTTCTTCACAGTGCAGGTACTGCACGTCCTCCTTCAGAGTGCAGGCACTGCACGTCGTCCTTCAGAGTGCAGGTACTGTACACCCTCCTTCAGAGTAAAAGCACTGTACCCCCTCCGTCAGAGTGCAGGTACTGTACACCCTCCTTCGGAGTGCAGGCACTGTACGTCCTCCTTCAGAGTACAGGCACTGTACGCCCTCCTTCAGAGTGCGGGCACTGTACGTCTTCCTTCAGAGTGCAGGCACTGTACGCCCTCTTCACAGTGCAGACCCTGTACACCCTCCTTCAGAGTGCAAGCATTGTACCCCCTCCTTCAGAGTGCAGACACTGTACACCCTCCTTCAGAGTGCAGGTACTGTACGTCCTCCTTCAGAGTGCAGGCACTGTACGCCCTCCGTCAGAGTGCAGGCACTGTACATCCTCCTTCAGAGTGCAGGCACTGTACACCCTCCTTCAGAGTGCAAGCACTGTACCCCCTCCTTCAGAGTGCAGGGGCTGTACACCCTCTTTCACAGTGCAGGCACTGCACGTCCTCTTTCAGAGTGCAGGCACTGCGCGTCCTCCTTCAGAGTGTAGGCACTGCACGACCTCCATCAGAGTGCAGGCACTGTTCACCCTCCTTCAGAGTGCAGGCACTGTACCCCCTCCTTCAGAGTGCAGGCACTGTACGTCCTCCTTCAGAGTGCAGGCACTGTACACCCTCCTTCAGAGTGCAGGCACTGTACGTCCTCCTTCAGAGTGCAGGCACTGTACACCCTCCTTCAGAGTGCAGTCACTGTACACCCTCCTTCAGAGTGCAGGCACTGTACGTCCTCCTTCAGAGCGCGGGCACTGCAGGCCGGCAGGTTAACAATCTAACCACTAGTTTGGCAGGACAGTGAGCATGGTATTTTCTATTCTCAAAGCGTGATGATTGCTCTGAGCACAACTTATATGTTATATGAGCGACTGAGAGTTGTTTGGTAAGGGTTTTGCTGCACTGCCTTGACCATTTCATGTACTAAACAGGGCTCTCCAAACTTTTTACTACGAGGCCCACATTGTATAATTTACACATTTTCGCGGACCAAAGAAAAAAAATTAGTCTTATAAATAAATACAAATGAATGAATAAGTTTTATTAGGATCCTTGTCTTAAATCAGCATGATATTTGTGGATTTTTTTTATAAATTTCCTAAATTCAGCATGTGTAAAAATGAATAATATAATACTTGTGTATTAAAATGTGATGCTGATTTGACCCTTCATGAAATTTTGTGTGAAAAAGGGTGTGCAGCGGCCGCGGAATGATACAGAGGGAGGAGGACACTATAGTGAATTAATGTGTGAACACTAATTGTGGTGAGACCGTCTAGTAACCCGACGTCATCGAAGCCATAATTAAATGGATCGGCCTCAAACTATAATTAATAAATACTGGAATGTTCCCTTTTGAAGAACAGTGACAAAGAATTTGCGGGGCCACCAGAATTAGGTGGTGATAGAGGAAATAATGAGGCGTCGCCATGCAACATATCCAGTATGTACACCATTAGTCCTTTCATTTAGATTTCTTGTTGGCCAGTAGGATTCTATTTGTTAGGAAGGCGTTGTGGGGTGATCCAACTATAATATAAATGGTAAGTGGTAATATAAATTTCTTAATTATATAACTTTTGGTACATGTGTGTCTGGTGTCAATTAGAAAATTCTTACCCTGTCTGTGTGTATTAGTGTTCCCATTAATCCTTTCTGGAGATCGTTTCCTTTAATTTTCATAGTCCACACAATTTTATAATTTACCATTATTGGTATTAATGTTTAATACTCCAATTATTAATTTAATATCAGGTCAAGCTTTGTTGTGAGAGTGGTGAAGGAGTGGGCATCGAAGGAGTGACAGTCCTGTGACCTACTGTGACTAAGTCCCACTTACCTCACACAAATTACTTACATGTAATAATTCAGGTAATACCCTGTAAACTTGATGCAGGTAATTTCTCACAATATGATTCAGAACAAAAGGTGAATGTGACAGTTACGAAGAAACAATACTGTGCTTACACTGATAAATTATATATAATGAGTAGAAATGTCAAACAAAAGCCATTGCTCTGACAGTGTAATCAATTACTGAACTGCAGATGAGAGAAGCTGACACAAGATTAATTTGCACAAGATTAATGGGAATGATGGAAGTGTTTTTTTTTTTTAACTTCAAAATATTACTGAACTGAGGTTTGAAGCTTGAGGAGCCAATTATTAAAATGGACTTCAAATGCTCATCAGATACAAAGGTACAAATGTACGTTGTAGCAAAAAATTGTACCAATCCACAAACAAATCACTTGAAATTTGGAAAATATTTAGGCTGTAAATATTTATATAACTGGATCAGATTTCCTTCTATATAGTTTTCTTTCATCATGTCATCTGACTGGAGATCAATAATTTCCATTTGCAACTAACTTGGCTGTGCTTCAACACTGAAGTCCAATGATTTTTAAAACAGCTTTATTTCATCTGTTTTTCCCTCAAGATCAGAAAATTGTTTCTGAAATTGTTTTTGCAAGTCATTAATGATTTTTGTTGCAAATGAAGATGGAAATTCTGCTTCACTTTTTTCATGACATTTTTCACAGCATTGCAAATGAACCAAGCTAGAAACCTTCACCTGTCCTTCAAATTAAATTTGTTTCACCTTGCAACTTCAGATTCAGTTAATTTATGTGATTTGTCACGTCTGCAAAAAATGCCAATTTGCAAAGTCAGTGAGCGTTTGATGAAAGTGGTTGGGGTTGATTCTTCCCTGTGAGAGATGAATCAATTTCCTTTCTGAGCTGTAAGAATCTTGATAGAACCTTTCCACAACTAAGCCACTGAATTACTGTATAATAAGGCAACTCAACGAACTCACAATCAGTTTCTTTCAGAAAATCACGAAACTGGTGATGATTAAGCCCGTGATATGAAATGACTTTGAGAATCCATCATCCTCTCAAGCTTCTATGATCTACATTATTGTGCGGTAATTAGGCAGGTCCACCTTGATGGCACATCATTGGAAACAGTATTATAATTGCTGTCGTTACTAAACACAGTAGTTACACTGCTAATTTCTTCACTACAATAAAGGTCATCGGTTAAATGCATATGGGGACTGTTTCTTCCTCACTACTTCCACTGTGTATCTCCAATTGTTCTGCCCCCCCCCCTCTCCCTTTCCTTCATTCCATCGACATGACAAGAAACAAGTGACACTCTATTTTCCTACTTCCTCTCCCAGCCTTTGATTTACACATTAATCCTTGTACTATATCACGGCAAACACTGCAGTGTTTTACCGATATTCAGTAACTATCTGCGATGGGCTTTCATTATTCACTATAATCCTTGCCCAGGGACTGTAATGTGTAGACAGAGTATACCCATGTTTTGCAAAAGCCTTTGACAAGTGCGATCATGGAGTAATATAGCCCAAAATGCGTGCTAAAGGGATAACTGGCAAAGTAGGCAGATGGATCTTTAACTTTCTTACCAATCTAATACAAAAAGTAGTGGTGGACGGAGTTAAATCGGAAGCCGCCACAGTAAAAGGCTCTGTCCCCACAGAGCAGAGTACTCGCCCCTATCTTGTTTTTCATCCTCATTTCAGACATAGACAGAGATGTAAACTATAGCAGCGTGTCATCCTTGGCAGACGATACTAGGATCTGCATGAGACTGCCATCTATTGAGGACACTGTTAATCTCCAAGAAGATATAAACCAAGTTTTCCAATGGGCAACGGAAAACAATATGATGTTCAATGAAGAAAATTTCCAACTACTCCTTTATGGAAAACTGACGGTAATTATAGCTAGAACTGAGTATAGTACAAACTCTAATCACACAATAGAGAGGAAAATTAATGTAATGGACCTGAGAGTGGTAATGTCTGAGGATCTCACCTTCAAGGATCACAACAGTGCCACGATCCCCTCTGAGATGAAAATGATAGGATGGATAATGAGAACGTTCAAGACAAGAGATGCCAAGCCAGTGATGATCTTTTCCAATAACATGTTCTCTCTAGGCCGCTGTACACTAGCATCTCCATTCATGGCAGGTGAAATCGCAGACCTAGAAAATGTACAGAAATCAGTAATAATGGATGCCTAGATACCCATTTTTACTGATGGGTGAACATTGACAACAGGCGTAAGGAAACACGCCCAATGTTCTCACCCTTTCCGGGAATTGAACCTAGACACCTTAGTGTGAAGTGAGAGGTTTGCCACCAGGCCACGGGGCACCGTGGGTCTTTGCCTGGCTTGTTAAAGAGAATAATAATGCTGTTGGAGTGTGAGCAAATAACATTTACGAAGGGGTTCAGGGAAACCGGCAGGCCGGACTTGAGTCCTGGAGATGGGAAGTACAGTGCCTGCACTCTGAAGGAGGGGTGTTAATGTTGCAGTTTAAAAACTGTAGTGTAAAGCACCCTTCTGGCAAGACAGTGATGGAGTGAATGATGGTGAAAGTTTTTCTTTTTTGGGCCACCCTGCCTTGGTGGGAATCGGCCAGTGTGATAATAAATAAATAAAAATCTGTTGCACTGAGATATATTATTGTTCATCCTGGGTAATACAAGTCGGAAGGTACTGTACTTAAATTAAAGTTATTGAAAGGCTTGTAAAGCAGCGAAACTTTGTAATTTATAGATCGATATTTTTCCAAGGGTAGCTGTGTCAGCAGTGTTGCCATTTCATATAAATAAATTTTTTATAAGACAAGATGAGCTCCCATGTCTTGAAGATAACTGTGTTTATCACCTGCTCCTAGGTGTTCATCACCTGCTCCTAGGTGTTCATCACCTGCTCCTAGGTGTTCATCACCTGCTCCTAGTGTTCATCACCTGCTCCTAGGTTCATGTCATTCATCACCTGCTCCTAGGTGTTCATCACCTGCTCCTAGGTGTTCATCACCTGCTCCTAAGTGTTCATCACCTGCTCCTAAGTATTCATCACCTGCTCCTAGGTGTTTATCACCTTCTCCTAGGTGTTCATCACCTGCTCCTAGGTGTTCATCACCTGCTCCTAGGTGTTCATCACCTGCTCCTAGGTGTTCATCACCTGCTCCTAGGTGTTCATCACCTGCTCCTAGGTGTTCATCACCTTCTCCTAGGTGTTCATCACCTGCTCGTAGGTATTCATCACCTTCTCCTAGGTGTTCATCACCTGCTCCTAGGTATTCATCACCTGCTCCTAAGTGTTCATCACCTGCTCCTAGGTATTCATCACCTGCTCCTAAGTGTTCATCACCTGCTCCTAAGTGTTCATCACCTGCTCCTAGGTATTCATCACCTGCTCCTAAGTGTTCATCACCTGCTCGTAGGTATTCATCACCTGCTCCTAAGTGTTCATCACCTGCTCCTAAGTGTTCATCACCTGCTCATAAGTATTCATCACCTGCTCCTAGGTGTTTATCACCTTCTCCTAGGTGTTCATCACCTGCTCCTAGGTGTTCATCACCTGCTCCTAGGTGTTCATCACCTGCTCCTAGGTGTTCATCACCTGCTCCTAGGTGTTCATCACCTGCTCCTAGGTGTTCATCACCTTCTCCTAGGTGTTCATCACCTGCTCGTAGGTATTCATCACCTTCTCCTAGGTGTTCATCACCTGCTCCTAGGTATTCATCACCTGCTCCTAAGTGTTCATCACCTGCTCCTAGGTATTCATCACCTGCTCCTAAGTGTTCATCACCTGCTCCTAAGTGTTCATCACCTGCTCCTAGGTATTCATCACCTGCTCCTAAGTGTTCATCACCTGCTCGTAGGTATTCATCACCTGCTCCTAAGTGTTCATCACCTGCTCCTAAGTGTTCATCACCTGCTCGTAGGTATTCATCACCTGCTCCTAGGCGTTCATCACCTTCTCCTAGGTGTTCATCACCTGCTCCTAGGTGTTCATCACCTTCTAGGTGTTCATCACCTGCTCGTAGGTATTCATCACCTGCTCCTAAGTGTTCATCACCTGCTCCTAGGTATTCATCACCTGCTCCTAAGTGTTCATCACCTGCTCCTAGGTATTCATCACCTGCTCCTAGGCGTTCATCACCTTCTCCTAGGTGTTCATCACCTGCTCCTAGGTGTTCATCACCTGCTCCTAGGTGTTCATCACCTGCTCCTAGGTGTTCATCACCTTCTCCTAGGTGTTCATCACCTGCTCGTAGGTATTCATCACCTGCTCCTAAGTGTTCATCACCTGCTCCTAGGTATTCATCACCTGCTCCTAGGCGTTCATCACCTTCTCCTAGGTGTTCATCACTTGCTCCTAGGTGTTCATCACCTTCTCCTAGGTGTTCATCACCTGCTCGTAGGTATTCATCACCTGCTCCTAAGTCTTCATCACCTGCTCCTAGGTATTCATCACCTGCTCCTAAGTGTTCATCACCTGCTCCTAGGTATTCATCACCTGCTCCTAGGCGTTCATCACCTTCTCCTAGGTGTTCATCACCTGCTCCTAGGTGTTCATCACCTGCTCCTAGGTGTTCATCACCTGCTCCTAGGTGTTCATCACCTGCTCCTAGATGTTCATCACCTGCTCCTAGGTGTTCATCACCTGCTCCTAGGTGTTCATCACCTGCTCCTAGGTGTTCATCACCTGCTCCTAGGTATTCATCACCTGCTCCTAAGTGTTCATCACCTGCTCCTAAGTATTCATCACCTGCTCCTAGGTGTTCATCACCTGCTCCTAGGTGTTCATCACCTGCTCCTAGGTGTTCATCACCTGCTCCTAGGTGTTCATCACCTGCTCCTAGGTGCTCATCACCAGCTCCTAGGCTGAGGAACTCATTACCTCGTCCTCTACTGTCTTCTGTAAATATTTCTAGTCTTGACGTGGGAAACATCTACAAGTAAGGACACCCAGATTTTACATGTGTCCAATGCATCATCTTATCGATCTTGTATACCATATATTTCCTCACCCAACATAAGTAATGATCCTGGGTTATCTCTGCTTTGATCTCTTCGTCAACCAGACCCTGAAGGGAGGTTTAATCTCTCCTTCGTGTCCTTGAATTTCTGAGATATATGTAAGATTTTGTGTGATATCGCCTGATGTATAGTATACAGTTACAAGTAGTATGTGATTACTGGACTGAATATCATGAAATATATTACTCACAACCTTTGGGACAGCAATATGCTAAATTTAGCTTAAGATTTCACCTTTCAGTCATCGAAAGTTAATTTCTGGTTTTAGGAAAAAGGTTGCTAATACGTGGCTGTGTGATCTTTTTTTTTTTTTTGTTTCTCCTACACATACATTTAACTTCAATTCCAGACTGCTTATTGTCCCTGGCATCCGTCAGTAGCACTTCCAACTTCGACTGTCGGCATTTTTCTCGGCTATTAACACAGTCTTTCCTACGAGTCTTGGTCATCAACCTGTCCTTCAAATAGGGTTGCAGTTGTCGCATTATATTTCGTTGATCCCTAACACGTCTAGATCACACAAAGTGAATACAGTATTTGTTATTATTTTTTTTTATATTTTTATTTAAAATGACACAGTACAAGATATAAATAAATAAAAGAACACAATAATTAACCGTTTGCAAATACAATGACCCACCATCAACCCCATAACATACCTTAAGTGTTACATTCATATTGTATTAAAGGATATACCATCACCGAACAATGAAAAGAACAGGATAACACCTGCTCAGAAAATACATTAACAAAGTTTAAACCTACAATTCATGCCTGTTATACAGTACAATAAGACCCTCTTGCACAAAGTACACAGATGATATGATACAGCATACGAAGGATAAAATTATACATTACAATAATTAAACAAAAGACAAACCTAACCCTACAATAAAATTACAAAGACATACCACAATAATACTTCCCGCAAATAGCAGGAAACTCTTAACAGAATAAAGAGCGAGAGAGCTCCAGCACCGAACAAAAACATTAGCAAAAGCAAATTCACAATTTATGTCTGTGCACACACAAATCCCCCACAGCTCTGTACAATTAGACACCTTGCACAAAGTGCACACTAAATATCATACAACATACAAAAATTAAAATTATACAGAACATTAACTTAAACATTAGGCAAACCAAACCCTACAATAAACATTACACTGGTACATAACACAATGAAACTTCCCACATAAACACTGGGCAGGAAACACATACAAGTAAAAGACATAACATTATATATACAAGTACAACACATACAACTAACAAAATCCTAACATAAGGTATCAAAACTGTCAAGTTACAGGACATAAAATCCTTATCTCCCTATTTGAAACACAATAGTACAATATTGCTAAAATTAAATTGTGCAATGCATGGACATAAGAAAGTATATAACAATCCTAAATCTGGCATTGAATAAAACAATAACAGGAAGTACATGCAGCTAAATCTTTGACCTACATATATGCAATAAACAGCCCATACTATCGGACTCTTGACCTACTTAGCAAGCTTAACGTCCCCAAACACCTATTCCAAAGCAATTCAAAACACAACCTATGGACATGCTTAGTAACACAATGGACCAAATTCACATAAAGTATAAATGGTCACAAGGCCCATGACACATAAACCACCAGAACAGATGCCTAAGCCACCAATCCCTGACAGTTAATTCAATAATTATCCAATTACCAAAAAAAAAAAATCTATGTGATTTACATGTGGAACTAAACTGAAAACAGGGTGACTTTGACCGAATTAAAAGATGAATTAACTCGCAAGGAACACAAACAGGTCTCAAATTGAAGCCCTCACATACTCCACCCTTACATCACATACAACACAACCTCCACAACCTTACCATACCCACCATTCACCAAAGGAGACCAGCCCCTTGCCCGCCCCCATGATCCCGGAGGAGTTTCGCCACAGAGAGGTTACGATAATCCTCCGAGAAACTGGACTCCCAACGCCCCCCATAGATTAATCTATTCCTACACATTGTTCTATAGAACCTAGCTGCTAATGCTTTTATCCTCAACTGACCTTGAACCTCCCTCATTCCCCAAGAAACATGCAAATAATCCACCATAACATACATCAAAGCCCTTCCCACTGCTCCTGATACCCCACTAACATCCATCGACAAGGTTCTAAGAAACGACCAACTCCCCCCCAACAGCCTGATACCCGCCATCCAGACCCTCACCCCCCCTAAGACGAGCAAAAATATACCACATGATAGGCGGTATCCTCCTCCCCACAGAACAAGCATGCTTGGATGCTACTACCCCCATGAGGAAACGGTATACCAACTCCCTGACCCTTACTGGTATCCTAAGCAGCCTGAACTCCCTCCATATCACCTGCCAGTTATACATGGGGTACACGGCAACCCCCTGTAAGACACCCCATCCCCACACCACACCCACCAACGTTTTAACCCTCAATATTGAAATCTGTCGCACTGTTAATAAGATCTTCAGCAAATCCTCCCAATCCCTCAAGTCCCTGCCGCTCCACCAGTTTCTAGCATCCCTCATCACCCTATCCACCCTAACACCCCCTCCCCCCACCCTAATATACCTCTGCTTAATATATAAGGCCATCACCCTAGGCCCCAAAGCCAACAATCCTAGCTCCCCCCGTTTTACATCCATCATAACCACCTCCTTAGATAACCAGGCCCTCCCAAACCCCCACACAAACCTCAAAACCCTCCTCTGTATTTCCTGAATGTCCTGCGCCCACAAAGGGAACACATCTGCCACACCCCATACCTTACTATACACAAGCGAGTTAATAAACAAAACCCTCTGCTGTAACGCCACTTCGCTAACCCTCAAACCTCCCAGAACCCTACTCGTGACTAGTTCACAGTTGATCCTCCTGCAATCCTGCACCTGTGCCATATACCAAATCCCACAAACGCTAAGTCTGTTACCAACTGTCCATCCCATCTCCTCCCTCAATCTCCCCCCAACCCAAGTCCCTACCTCCAATAACCTCGACTTTGCAAGATTAACTTCCATACCCGAAACATCCCCAAAACCCTTAATTACCTCACTCACTTTACTTAAAGCCCCCCACTCATTATCAGAACAGTGGTGTCATCAACATAACCTACAATTCCCCCAATGCAGCCCCCCTCTAACCCCTGCAATTCCTCCTCCACAGCCTCAAAGAAAGGATGCTGCACACATGCAAAGAGCAACTGTGAGAGTGGGCAACCCTGCCTTAAGCCCTGTTCCATCAGCACCGGCTCCCCCAGCCTTCCATTAACCTGCACCCTCATAACTGCCCCCTCATATAGAGTGCGCACCCATCTCACTGCCCCCCCTCCAAAACCCAACTTCTCCAAACAGACCCATAAAAATTCCCTCTTCGCACAGTCATAAGCCTGAGCCCAATCCAAACCAAGGATGTCCCCTCCCGGGCATTTCTCTATAAAATCCCTTATCCTACTGTGCCTATTCTTCATACTTCATCCCGGGATCCCATACTGACCTCTATGTATGACAGCCCCAATTACCTTCTTTAATCTATTACCCAATATCTTTGCAAAAATTTTATAATCCGAACACATTAATGACAACGGACGATAATCACCCAAACCCTTCCCCTCCCTCCCCTTCAGCACCAAGACAACAATCCCAGTTTTCTGTGTTCGCCCCATCCTACCACTGCTCAACATATAATTCAGAACTTCCACTAGGCACTTCCTCAGACTCTCCCAATGTGCTCTATAAAAATCCTTATATAAACCATCTATTCCTGGTGCCTTTCCCTGACTCAACCCTTGCACCACCTCCCCCACCTCTGCCTCCGTAATGCTGCCCTCCAACATGTCCCTGTCCCCCTGCCCCAAACCCAGATGTACTCCGATAACCCCAAATTAATCTAACCCAACAACCCCCTCCATCCTCTTTCATTTCTCCCGAAACCAATAATGTGCGTACCTACTGATACTGTCTGTATCAGAAAGACCCTGACCCTGCACATAACCCCCCACCACTAAATGTGTCACAGTAGTCCTCAACTGTCTGTCCTTGAATTTCCTTAGTACATACCTGAATGGCCTGTCACCTTTTAAGACATCCTCCAAGCCCGCCCTGACTCAGAGTGCATCAAACCGTTCGTTATGAATCTCCACTAAACGACTTCTAAGTTCCCCCATAACACCACTCACACCTTCCCCCCCCCCCCATAACAATCATTCAACTGCCCCTCTAAGTAATTCTGCAGGCCAAACCGCCAACATGCCCGTTCCCTGCCACGTGCCTTGAAAAATTTCGCAATCTCCACCTTTGCATACAACTCCCATCAATCTAGCAAATTCACATCCTCATCCCTAGCCTCCCAAAAAACTTTCCACCAGTCCTGAAAGGACAAACCTAGATCCTCTTCCTGTAAAAGCCGCACATTCAATTTCCAATAACTCGGAAATATGCGCAGAATACCATCTACCCTAAGGTCAGCCAACACTGCCCTGTGATCAGACAAACCCACGTCAATAGTCCTAACCCTCTCCACACCCATCCCCTGCATAACATAAATCCTATCCAACCGTGCTTCATAACTCCCGTGCACATAAGTGTGTTCCACCTGATGCCCCCCCTGCCCACCACATCAACCACCCCAACATCCCATAAAGCATCCCTTAAAACACTCAACACACACCCTGCACCCCTCGGTCTCACATCTCCATGCCGAATCACACAATTCCAATCTTCTCAAACTATCGAAATAGCAGGTAGACCCCTGAGATAGTAGAACAAAACTTCCCTAACAAAGTCTGCTTTTACCTTCATGTTACTAATTGCTGGCATATAAACCCCCACAAAACATACCCTCCCCTCCCCCCAATACCCATCCACCCTCCCCCCACCTCCCACCCCATGACAGCCACTCCTCCTTTAAAATGCAAAGCCAAACTTACAAACATCTTATATCCCCTCAGTTGCAACTCACATCCTGACTATGGTTGTGCTCCTGCAAGAAACAAACATCCATGTCATACCTTCTCAAAACCCACTCCAGCCACACCCTTTTGACCTCATTCTTGAGACCATTAACGTTTAAAGTCACACCTGAATGTTCAAGGAAAGGCAGCTTACCTCTGTGCCGCTGTGGTTTGCTCTCACTCCCTTTTAAGCTGTCCACACTCTTCTTACCATTCTTCCTAATCAGGCCCCCCACCTCCCTTGCCCCATCCCACCCGATTTCCCCTGTGCACCCCCCCCCCGTCCCTGTAGTGGTTTTCCCTACCACATCTGCCCATACTTTCTTACCTGGTCTCTGCCCAGTTGTCAATACTTCGTCCAATTCAGACCACCCCACAGGCTGATTCCTAGAGCTACCACCCAAACTCACATCATCATCAGGTACATCCTCCTGATGTACCTCAGCTACCACAACTGTTTCCTGGCCTTGCCCACCCAAGACCTCCACTTTTCCCTGCAGCCCTTCCACCTTCTGCACATCACTGGACCTTCCATCCAGGTCCTCGCCGACCAAAGCATCCTCCAAAAAATCCTGTAGCACAGTCTCCAATAACACCTCCTGCGTCGACGTTTCCCCCCTCCTTCTCCACCACAGTGCTTGGTGGAACCTCACTAGCCACCTCTGGGAGTGTGACACACGTCCCCAACAGGTCCCCCTCATTCTCCACCTCCTCACTCCAGAGAGCCTTCCGCTGTCCATCCATCCCATTCCGTTTCCACCGTACTCAGCTGTCGTTCCTCCTCCAAAAGGGTTGGCACACTTGGGGCAGCCCTATGTACACATTGCGCCGCCATGTGCTCGTACCAATCACAAAGACGGCACGTCCTCCTTTGCCCTGTGTAATGCACATAGACTTGAGTTCTGTATCCCGTCAACAGAACATATGAAGGTATAGGCCTCCTCAACGTCATCTTTAGGGTGTAGGAACCTTCCGGGAGGCCTACATATGGGCCATCCCTCCACACCCCCCTCTAGCCTCATGAACAACACAGTAGTTTCTGAAGACGTCCTCAATTCCAAACTGCATCGCTTCAAACGGTACATTCCGTACCCTAACCCATGTGAAGCATGTAGACACATCATGCATACACACCTCCACCATCGAGTTAAGGCACATCCTTCGTTCCTGGTATTCAGCTACCATACTACTGTAGAAACTGGCCCTCGTAAACTTCACGAAGACTCTTCTCAAACCATTGAGGGCAACACCGTACAGTTCCTCATTAGGGATGCCGTAGAGGTCTCTAATGATAGCTGAAAGCACATTCATCGTAGCAGTGCTCAACGAACCCCGTATCAGCTCGATGCAAACAGTATTGACCCTTCTGCCGGCACGATCCGCCATCTTGAAACTAACAGGAAAACTGCGCAGAAACCAACTGATTCAGGAGCATCTGCGCAGCAGGTCCACACAGCCCGAGAGCGATGAGGACAATGTTATTATTGGTTAGTTTAGGATAAATTAGCTCAGAGTGAATGGTGAGGTAAACGGGTGGTTCAAGTCAGCCAGCACGACGTTCTCTTATGTCATGATGACCAGTTGTGTGGTAGTGTGGATAACCAGTTGTGTGGTAGTGTGATGATAACCAGTTGTGTGGTAGTGTGATGATAACCAGTTGTGTGGTAGTGTGATGATAACCAGTTGTGTGGTAGTGTGATGATAACCAGTTGTGTGGTAGCGTGATTATAACCAGTTGTGTGGTAGTGTGATCATAATCAGTTGTGTGGTAGTGTGATGATAACCAGTTGTGTGGTAGTGTGATGATAACCAGTTGTGTGGTAGTGTGATCATAACCAGTTGTGTGGTAGTGTGATCATAACCAGTTGTGTGGTAGTGTGATCATAACCAGTTGTGTGGTAGTGTGTTCATAACCAGTTGTGTGGTAGTGTGATCATAACCAGTAGTGTTAACTAGTGTGATGGAGGAGTGGCGAGAAATAACCACTGCTTTAACTTGGACTCAAGGGTCTGATTATTATTACTACTGTTACTACCACCACCACTACTACTACTACTACTACTACTACTACTACTACTACTTCTGCTACTACTACTAAAGGTCACACACACTAACAGCGTGAGCTCACAGTTGATATACTGGGACAGTATATGTCTTCATCATTGTTCGTGACTCTACAGTTATAACTTCGATGCTGTGCAACAATTGCAATTGAAGTGTATGATATAAATGACCACTTTTATCTGGAGGAAATTTCTCTGCTCTTCCTATACATTGTGTTTTGTTCATTGTTACACCAGTCTTGCCACAATATACTTCTGTTACTGTGATGATTCTCTTATCTGACTTCACACTATGTTATGAATTATATTCCTCTGTAAATAAATAACAAAATTTTCTTAAACTGTAAAAGAAGTAGTTGCTGTAAGAGAACAATTAGTTACTAAGTCTGAATAGTTTATCAGACCACCTGGGTGATTTAGTGAGTGATCCCCAGTTTCACTATAACACCGCTAATTGGGAGACTCTCACAACATGAACTCTTGTTGTCAAGCAATCTAGCTAGGACATTCAAAGTGCAGACAAGTTGAGCGGAGATATGCTAGCAGCTGTTGCGTCCAACCAGCAACACTGCCCATCTCAAAGCACTTAATTAACACTTCTTATCGTAGTGGCTCTCCGCCTCACTGCCACGATTAACACTAAATACTAGTGTATTTGCAGCAAGGCACAAGATGACTAACACCGAATACTATAACAGCTCAGCATAACAACAATTTGCAATTTCTTAGTGCCATGTACAACACCCGTCTGCAACTTCTGAAGCCATGCACAACACCCGTCTGCAACTTCTGAAGCCATGCACAACACCCGTCTGCAGCTTTTGAAGCCATGCACAACACCCGTCTGCAACTTCTGACACCATGCACAACACCCGTCTGCAGCTTTTGAAGCCATGCACAACACCCGTCTGCAACTTCTGAAGCCATGCACAACACCAGTCTGCAACTTCTGAAGCCATGCACAACACCCGTCTGCAACTTCTGAAGCCATGCACAACACCCGTCTGCAACTTCTGAAGCCATGCACAACACCCGTCTGCAGCTTTTGAAGCCATGCACAACACCCGTCTGCAACTTCTGAAGCCATGCACAACACCAGTCTGCAACTTCTGAAGCCATGTACAACACCCGTCTGCAACTTCTGAAGCCATGCACAACACCAGTCTGCAGCTTTTGAAGCCATGCACAACACCAGTCTGCAACTTCTGAAGCCATGTACAACACCCGTCTGCAACTTCTGAAGCCATGCACAACACCAGTCTGCAACTTCTGAAGCCATGTACAACACCCGTCTGCAACTTCTGAAGCCATGCACAACACCCGTCTGCAGCTTTTGAAGCATGCACAACACAGTCTGCAACTTCTGAAGCCATGCAACAACACCGTCTGCAACTTCTGAAGCCATGCATAACACCAGTCTGCAACTTCTGAAGCCATGTACAACACCCGTCTGCAACTTCTGAAGCCATGCACAACACCAGTCTGCAACTTCTGAAGCCATGCACAACACCAGTCTGCAACTTCTGAAGCCATGTACAACACCAGTCTGCAACTTCTGAAGCCATGCACAACACCCGTCTGCAACTTCTGAAGCCATGCATAACACCAGTCTGCAACTTCTGAAGCCATGCACAACACCAGTCTGCAACTTCTGAAGCCATGCACAACACCCGTCTGCAACTTCTGAAGCCATGCATAACACCAGTCTGCAACTTCTGAAGCCATGCACAACACCAGTCTGCAACTTCTGAAGCCATGCACAACACCAGTCTGCAACTTCTGAAGCCAGCACAACACCAGTCTGCAACTTCTGAAGCCATGCACAACACCAGTCTGCAACTTCTGAACCATGCACAACACCCGTCTGCAACTTCGAAGCCATGCACAACACCCGTCTGCAACTTCTGAAGCCATGCATAACACCAGTCTGCAACTTCTGAAGCCATGCACAACACCAGTCTGCAACTTCTGAAGCCATGCACAACACCAGTCTGCAACTTCTGAAGCCATGCACAACACCAGTCTGCAACTTCTGAAGCCATGCACAACACCAGTCTGCAACTTCTGAAGCCATGCAGAACACCCGTCTGCAACTTCTGAAGCCATGCATAACACCAGTCTGCAACTTCTGAAGCCATGTACAACACCCGTCTGCAACTTCTGAAGCCATGCATAACACCAGTCTGCAACTTCTGAAGCCATGCACAACACCCGTCTGCAACTTCTGAAGCCATGCATAACACCAGTCTGCAACTTCTGAAGCCATGTACAACACCCGTCTGCAACTTCTGAAGCCATGCACAACACCAGTCTGCAACTTCTGAAGCCATGCACAACACCAGTCTGCAACTTCTGAAGCCATGTACAACACCAGTCTGCAACTTCTGAAGCCATGCACAACACCCGTCTGCAACTTCTGAAGCCATGCATAACACCAGTCTGCAACTTCTGAAGCCATGTACAACACCCGTCTGCAACTTCTGAAGCCATGCACAACACAAGTCTGCAACTTCTGAAGCCATGCACAACACCAGTCTGCAACTTCTGAAGCCATGCACAACACCAGCTGCAACTTCTGAAGCCATGCAACAACACCAGTCTGCAACTTCTGAAGCCATGCACAACACCAGTCTGCAACTTCTGAAGCCATGCACAACACCAGTCTGCAACTTCTGAAGCCATGCACAACACCAGTCTGCAACTTCTGAAGCCATGCACAACACCCGTCTGCAACTTCTGAAGCCATGCACAACACCAGTCTGCAACTTCTGAAGCCATGCACAACACCCGTCTGCAGCTTTTGAAGCCATGCACAACACCCGTCTGCAACTTCTGAAGCCATGTACAACACCCGTCTGCAACTTCTGAAGCCATGTACAACACCCGTCTGCAACTTCTGAAGCCATGCACAACACCCGTCTGCAACTTCTGAAGCCATGTACAACACCAGTCTGCAACTTCTGAAGCCATGTACAACACCCGTCTGCAACTTCTGAAGCCATGTACAACACCCGTCTGCAACTTCTGAAGCCATGTACAACACCCGTCTGCAACTTCTGAAGCCATGCACAACACCCGTCTGCAACTTCTGAAGCCATGTACAACACCCGTCTGCAACTTCTGAAGCCATGCACAACACCCGTCTGCAGCTTTTGAAGCCATGCACAACACCAGTCTGCAACTTCTGAAGCCATGCACAACACCCGTCTGCAACTTCTGAAGCCATGCATAACACCAGTCTGCAACTTCTGAAGCCATGTACAACACCCGTCTGCAACTTCTGAAGCCATGCACAACACCAGTCTGCAACTTCTGAAGCCATGCACAACACCAGTCTGCAACTTCTGAAGCCATGTACAACACCCGTCTGCAACTTCTGAAGCCATGCACAACACCCGTCTGCAACTTCTGAAGCCATGCACAACACCAGTCTGCAACTTCTGAAGCCATGCACAACACCAGTCTGCAACTTCTGAAGCCATGCCAACACCAGTCTGCAACTCTGAAGCCATGCACAACACCCGTCTGCAACTTCTGAAGCCATGCACAACACCAGTCTGCAACTTCTGAAGCCATGCACAACACCAGTCTGCAACTTCTGAAGCCATGTACAACACCCGTCTGCAACTTCTGAAGCCATGCACAACACCAGTCTGCAACTTCTGAAGCCATGTACAACACCAGTCTGCAACTTCTGAAGCCATGCACAACACCAGTCTGCAACTTCTGAAGCCATGTACAACACCCGTCTGCAACTTCTGAAGCCATGCACAACACCAGTCTGCAACTTCTGAAGCCATGTACAACACCCGTCTGCAACTTCTGAAGCCATGCACAACACCCGTCTGCAACTTCTGAAGCCATGCACAACACCAGTCTGCAACTTCTGAAGCCATGTACAACACCCGTCTGCAACTTCTGAAGCCATGCACAACACCAGTCTGCAACTTCTGAAGCCATACACAACACCCGTCTGCAACTTCTGAAGCCATACACAACACCCGTCTGCAACTTCTGAAGCCATGCACAACACCAGTCTGCAACTTCTGAAGCCATACACAACACCCGTCTGCAACTTCTGAAGCCATACACAACACCCGTCTGCAACTTCTGAAGCCATGCACAACACCCGTCTGCAACTTCTGAAGCCATACACAACACCCGTCTGCAACTTCTGAAGCCATGCACAACACCCGTCTGCAACTTCTGAAGCCATGCACAACACCAGACTGCAACTTCTGAAGCCATGCACAACACCAGTCTGCAACTTCTGAAGCCATACACAACACCCGTCTGCAACTTCTGAAGCCATACACAACACCCGTCTGCAACTTCTGAAGCCATGCACAACACCCGTCTGCAACTTCTGAAGCCATACACAACACCCGTCTGCAACTTCTGAAGCCATGCACAACACCCGTCTGCAACATTCTGAAGCCATGCACAACACCAGTCTGCAACTTCTTAAGCCCATGCACAAACAAACCAGTCTGCAGCTTTGAAGCCATGCACAACACCAGTCTGCAACTTCTGAAGACCATGCACAACACCGTCTGCAAACTTCTGAAGCCATGCACAACACCAGTCTGCAACTTCTGAAGCCATGCACAACACCCGTCTGCAACTTCTGAAGCCATACACAACACCAGTCTGCAGCTTTTGAAGCCATGCACAACACCAGTCTGCAACTTCTGAAGCCATGTACAACACCCGTCTGCAACTTCTGAAGCCATGCACAACACCATCTGCAACTTCTGAAGCCATACACAACACCAGTCTGCACTTTGAAGCCATGTACAACACCATCCGTCTGCAACTTCTGAAGCCATGTACAACACCAGTCTGCAACTTCTGAAGCCATGTACAACACCAGTCTGCAACTTCTGAAGCCATGCACAACACCCGTCTGCAACTTCTGAAGCCATGTACAACACCCGTCTGCAACTTCTGAAGCCATGCACAACACCAGTCTGCAACTTCTGAAGCCATACACAACACCAGTCTGCAACTTCTGAAGCCATACACAACACCAGTCTGCAGCTTTTGAAGCCATGCACAACACCCGTCTGCAACTTCTGAAGCCATGCACAACACCAGTCTGCAACTTCTGAAGCCATACACAACACCCGTCTGCAACTTCTGAAGCCATGCACAACACCCGTCTGCAACTTCTGAAGCCATGCACAACACCAGTCTGCAGCTTTTGAAGCCATGCACAACACCCGTCTGCAACTTCTGAAGCCATACACAACACCAGTCTGCAGCTTTTGAAGCCATGCACAACACCCGTCTGCAACTTCTGAAGCCATGCACAACACCAGTCTGCAACTTCTGAAGCCATACACAACACCCGTCTGCAACTTCTGAAGCCATGCACAACACCCGTCTGCAACTTCTGAAGCCATGCACAACACCAGTCTGCAACTTCTGAAGCCATGTACAACACCCGTCTGCAACTTCTGAAGCCATGCACAACACCAGTCTGCAACTTCTGAAGCCATGTACAACACCAGTCTGCAACTTCTGAAGCCATGCACAACACCCGTCTGCAACTTCTGAAGCCATGCACAACACCAGTCTGCAACTTCTGAAGCCATGTACAACACCCGTCTGCAACTTCTGAAGCCATGCACAACACCAGTCTGCAACTTCTGAAGCCATACACAACACAGTCTGCAACTTCTGAAGCCATGTACAACACCCTCTGCAACTTCTGAAGCCATGCACAACACCCGTCTGCAACTTCTGAAGCCATGCACAACACCCGTCTGCAACTTCTGAAGCCATGCACAACACCGTCTGCAACTTCTGAAGCCATGCACAACACCAGTCTGCAACTTCTGAAGCCATGTACAACACCCGTCTGCAACTTTTTGAAGCCATGCACAACACCCGTCTGCAACTTCTGAAGCCATGTCACAACACCAGTCTGCAACTTTGAAGCCATGACAACACCGTCTGCAACTTCTGAAGCCATGCACAACACCAGTCTGCAACTTCTAAAGCCATGCACAACACCAGTCTGCAACTTCTGAAGCCATGCACAACACCAGTCTGCAACTTCTGAAGCCATGCACAACACCAGTCTGCAACTTCTGAAGCCATGCACAACACCAGTCTGCAACTTCTGAAGCCATGCACAACACCAGTCATGCAACTTTGAAGCCATGCACAAACCCAGTCTGCAACTTCTGAAGCCATGCACAACACCGTCTGCAGCTTTTGGAACCATGCACAACACCAGCCTGCAAGCTTTGAAGCCATGCACAACACCAGTCTGCAGCTTTTGAAGCCATGCACAACACCAGTCTGCAACTTCTGAAGCCATGCACAACACCCGTCTGCAACTTCTGAAGCCATGCACAACACAAGTCTGCAGCTTTGAAGCCATGCACAACCCAGTCTGCAACTTCTGAAGCACATGCACAACACCAGTCTGCAAGCTTTTGAAGCCATGCACAACACCAGTCTGCACTTTGAAGCCATGCACAACACCCGTCTGCAACTTCTGAAGCCATGCACAACACCAGTCTGCAGCTTTTGAAGCCATGCACAACACCAGTCTGCAGCTTTTGAAGCCATGCACAACACCCGTCTGCAACTTCTGAAGCCATGCACAACACCAGTCTGCAACTTCTGAAGCCATGCACAACACCAGTCTGCAGCTTTTGAAGCCATGCACAACACCAGTCTGCAACTTCTGAAGCCATGCACAACACCAGTCTGCAGCTTTTGAAGCCATGCACAACACCAGTCTGCACTTTGAAGCTTGCAACAACACCGTCTGCAACTTCTGAAGCCATGCACAACACCAGTCTGCAACTTCTGAAGCCATGCACAACACCCGTTCTGCAACTTCTGAAGCCATGCACAACACCCAGTCTGCAGCTTTGAAGCCATGCACAACACCAGTCTGCAAACTTATTAAGCCATGCACAACAACCCGTCTGCAACTTCTGAAGCCATGCACAACACCAGTCTGCACTTTTGAAGCCATGCACAACACCGTCTGCAACTTCTGAAGCCATCACAACACCCTCTGCAACTTCTGAAGCCATGCAACAACACCAGTCTGCAACTTCTGAAGCCATACACAACACCAGTCTGCAGCTTTTGAAGCCATGCACAACACCAGTCTGCAACTTCTGAAGCCATGTACAACACCCGTCTGCAACTTCTGAAGCCATGCACAACACCAGTCTGCAACTTCTGAAGCCATGCACAACACCAGTCTGCAACTTCTGAAGCCATGTACAACACCCGTCTGCAACTTCTGAAGCCATGCACAACACCAGTCTGCAACTTCTGAAGCCATACACAACACCCGTCTGCAACTTCTGAAGCCATGCACAACACCAGTCTGCAACTTCTGAAGCCATGCACAACACCAGTCTGCAGCTTTTGAAGCCATGCACAACACCAGTCTGCAACTTCTGAAGCCATGCACAACACCAGTCTGCAACTTCTGAAGCCATGCACAACACCAGTCTGCAACTTCTGAAGCCATGCACAACACCAGTCTGCAACTTCTGAAGCCATGCACAACACCAGTCTGCAACTTCTGAAGCCATGCACAACACCCGTCTGCAACTTCTGAAGCCATGCACAACACCAGTCTGCAACTTCTGAAGCCATGCACAACACCAGTCTGCAACTTCTGAAGCCATGCACAACACCCGTCTGCAACTTCTGAAGCCATGCACACACCAGTCTGCAACTTCTGAAGCCATGCACAACACCAGTCTGCACTTCTGAAGCCATGCACAACACCAGTCTGCAACTTCTGAAGCCATGCACAACACCAGTCTGCAACTTCTGAAGCCATGCACAACACCAGTCTGCAACTTCTGAAGCCATGTACAACACCAGTCTGCAACTTCTGAAGCCATGCACAACACCAGTCTGCAACTTCTGAAGCCATCACAACACCAGTCTGCAACTTCCTGAAGCCATGAGCATCACACCCGTCTGCAACTTCTGAAGCCATGCACAACACCAGTCTGCAACTTCTGAAGCCATCACAACACCGTCTGCAGCTTTTGAAGCCATGCACAACACCCGTCCCGCAACTTCTGAAGCCATGCACAACACCGTCTGCAACTTCTGAAGCCATTACAACACCCGTCTGCAACTTCTGAAGCCATGCACAACACCCGTCTGCAACTTCTGAAGCCATGACAACACCCGTCCTGCAACTTTGAAGCCATGACAACACCCGTCTGCAAATTCTGAAGCCATTACAACACCGTCTGCACTTTGAAGCCATGACAACACCCCTCTGCAACTTTTTGAAACCATGCACAACACCCGTCTGCAACTTCTGAAGCCATTAAAAAACACCCGTCTGCAACTTCTGAAGCCATGCACAACACCCGTCTGCAAACTTTTGAAGCCATGCACAACACCAGTCTGGCAACTTCCTGAGCCTGCAACACCCCTCTGCAACTTCTGAAGCCATGACAAAACCCCCTCTGCAACTTCTGAAGCCATGTACAACACCCGTCTGCAACTTCGAAGCCATGCAACACACCGTCTGCAACTTCTGAAGCCATGCACAACACCCCGTCTGCAACTTCTGAAGCCATGACAACACCGTCTGCAACTTCTGAAGCCATGCAACAACCACCAGTCTGCAACTTCTGAAGCCATCACAACACCCAGTCTGCAACTTCTGAAGCCATGACAACACCCGTCTGCAACTTCTGAAGCCATGCACAACACCCGTCTGCAACTTCTGAAGCCATGCACAACACCCGTCTGCAATTCTGAAACCATGCACAACACCGTCTGCAACTTCTGAAGCCATGCACAACACCAGTCTGCAACTTCTGAAGCCATGTACAACACCGTCTGCAACTTCTGAAACCATGCACAACACCGTCTGCAACTTCTGAAGCCATGCACAACACCCCGTCTGCAACTTTGAAGCCATGCACAACACCAGTCTGCAACTTCTGAAGCCATTTTACAACACCAGTCTGCAACTTTCTAAGCCATGCACAACACCCCGTCTGCAACTTCTGAAGCCATGCACAACACCAGTCTGCAACTTCTGAAGCCATGACAACACCCGTCTGCAACTTCTGAAGCCATGCACAACACCAGTCTGCAACTTCTGAAGCCATGCACAACACCCGTCTGCACTTTGAAGCCATGCACAACACCGTCTGCAACTTCTGAAGCCATGCACAACACCAGTCTGCACTTTGAAGCCATCCAACACCGCCCGAACTTTTGAAGCCATGCACAACACCAGTCTGCAACTTTTGAACCATGCACAACACCAGTCTGCAACTTCTGAAGCCATACACAACACCCGTCTGCAACTTCTGAAGCCATGCACAACACCAGTCTGCACTTTGAAGCCATGCACAACACCCGTCTGCAACTTCTGAAGCCATCACAACACCCGTCTGCACTTTTGAAGCCATGCACAACACCCGTCCTGCAACTTTTGAAGCCATGCACAACACCCGTCTGCAACTTCTGAAGCCATGCACAACACCAGTCTGCAACTTTTGAAGCCATGCAAAACACCAGTCTGCAACTTTTGAAGCCATCACAACACCCGTCTGCAACTTCTGAAGCCATGCAAACAACCCGTCTCAACTTCTGAGCCCTTTCACAACACCAGTCTGCAACTTTGAAGCCATGCACAACACCCATCTCAACTTCTGAAGCCATGCACAACACCCGTCTCAACTTCTGAGCATGGCACAACACCAGTCTGCAACTTCTGAAGCCATGCACAAACACCCCTCGCAAATTCGAAAGCCCATGCCCCAACACCGTCTCAACTTCTGAGCCCCTGCACAACACCCAGTCTGCAACTTCTGAAGCCATGCACAACACCGACTCAACTTTGAAGCCATGCCCAAAACCAGTCTGCAACTTCTGAAGCCATGCACAACACCCCCTCTCAACTTTTGAGCCATGCACAAAAACCCGTCTCAACTTTTGAAGCCATGCACAACACCCGTCTGCAACTTTGAAGCCATGCCCAACACCAGTCTGCAACTTCTGAAGCCATGCACAACACCCGTTTTGCAACTTCTGAAGCCATGCACAAACACCAATTCTCAGCTTTGAGCCATGCACTGAACACCAGCGCAACTTCTGAAACCATGCACAACACCAGTCTGCAAGCTTTTGAAGCCATGCACAACACCAGTCTGCAACTTTTGAAGCCATGCACAACACCCGTCTGCAACTTCTGAAGCCATGCACAACACCCAGTCTGCACTTTTGAAGGCCATGCACAACACCATCTCAACTTTGAAGCCATGCACAAACAACCCCCTCTCAACTTTTGAGCCATGCACAACACCAGTCTGCAACTTCTGAAGGCCATGCAAAAACACCATCTCAGCTTTGACGCCATGCACAACACCCATCTGCAACTTCTGAGCCATGCACAACACCAGTCTGCACTTTTGAAGCCATGCACCAACACCATCTCACTTTTGAAGCCATGCACAACACCGTCTCAACTTCTGAAGCCATGCCCCAACACCCGTCTCAACTTTGAAGCCATGCACAACACCAGTCTGCAAAATTCTGAAGCCATGCACAACACCCGTTCACTTTGAAGCCATGCACAACACCGTCTCAACTTTGAAGCCATGCACAACACCCTCTCAACTTCTGAAGCCATGACAACACCCTCTCAACTTTGAGCCATGCACACACACCATCTGCAACTTCTAAAGCCCTGACAACACCGTCTGCAACTTCTGAAGCCCTGCACAACACCAGTCTGCAACTTCTGAAGCCATCACAACACCGTCTCAACTTTGAAGCCATGACAACACCGTCTCAACTTCTGAAACCCATGTACAACACCCGTCTCAACTTCTGAAGCCAAAGCACAACACCCGTCTCAACTTCTGAAGCCCTGCACAACACCATCTGCAACTTCTGAAGCCATGACAACACCCGTCGCAACTTCTGAAGCCATGCACAACACCAGTCTGCAAATTCTGAAACCATGCAAAAACACCCTCTGCAACTTCTGGAACCTGCACAACACAGTCCAAATTCGCCATGCACAACCCTTTTGCAGTTTGAGCCATGGGACAACACCAGTCTCAACCCTTCCCGAAAGCCTTCACAACACCCAGTCCAACTCTGTTGCAAGCCAACCCACCCCGTCGCAACCTGAACAAACCAGCCAACAAAACCAGTCAGCAACTCAAGCGAATGACCAAACCAGTCTGCAACTTGAAGCCCCAACACCAACCCGTCTGCAATTCTAAGCCATGCACACACCAGTCTGCAATTCTGAACCGCAACCACCAGTCTGAACTTCTGAACATGATGCCACCCCGTTGCTATTCAACCATGCCCCAAACAAGTATTGAATGAACCATGACAACTAATCGACATTCGTTTAACTTTTAAACAAAACCTCTGCAACTTCTGAAGCCTGGGAACAACCAGGCTCAACTTCTGAACCATGCACAACACCCTGCCCAACTTCTGAAGCCATGACAACACCCGTCCTGCAAACTTCAGAAAGCCCACCCCCAAACCCCCAACTGCAAACCCGAAGCATAACAAGTCCCGCAAACTTCTAAGCCATGTAAAAACCCTCCAACTTTTGAAGCCATGCCCAAACCGCTCATCAACCATGCCAACACCTTGGGCATCTAACCACCAAAAACCAGTCTGCCTTTTTTGAAACCATGCAACAACACCCGAACTTTGAAGCCTGCAAAACCATCCTGCAAATTCTGAAGCCTAAACACACATCCTGCACTTCTAAGCCCATGCACAACACCGTTGCCTGCGGTGTAAAACCCGGCAACCAAAAACCGGCACCCAGCCCTCAAACCTAGCTGCCAACTCACCTGCAAATTTGAACCTTTACTGCACACCTTACATCTAACCTCCCGTCACTGAAAAGAAAAAACTTTCAACTTCGAAAACCGACCCAAATTCTGCAACTTCTAACTGCACAACAACCCGTTCAACTTCTGAACCATTACAAAACCCGTTGCCAACTCTGAGCCAGGCACCAAAACCGTTGCAATTCTGAAAAAACCATTCCTCACTTGCAACCTTAACCAAAAACACCCCTTGCAACTTCTGAAGCCATGACAAACCCGTTCTTTGCAAAACTTTGAAAGCCATTACAAATTTCCCCAACACAACACCCTCTACTTTGACCAACACAAACCCACTGCAAAACTTCTGAAGCCAAAGCACAACCCAGTCCCCACTTCTGAGCCCAAAAACCCAACACCGTCTGCAACTTCTGTACGCCACCACAGAGCCCCCAAACCCCCGCAACTTTTGAACCTCTTCACACCGTCTGCAACTTCTGGACCAAACATTAACCTTTCCTTCAACCCTTCTGAACTGAACAAACACCCTCTGCAACTTTTAAGCCAGTACAAAACCCGTCGCAATTTTGAAGCCACAAAACCCCCCCCCGGGCCCCCTGGTCTTGTAAGGGTGATGTTAGGTTACTGTAGCTTCAGAACAACTCTTGTACACTAAACCCTCATTGAATGCCGCAAAATTGAATGATTAAATCAGAAGTGAAAAAAAAGAGTAATCTGGGATGGCTATGAAACCGTCAGGCAGCCGGAGTGATCCGTCATCGCTATTATAAATAACAATTACTCCTATTTGGCTTAATGGCGTTTACCTGCCCCCACTGGCCCTCTCTGCTAATGGTGATTACTTGCCCCTCGTCCCACTCTTTTCTAATGGTGATTACCTGCTTCATCTCCCCCCCCGGCCCTCCCTCTCTGGTTTAGGTAACACCTCTTCACAGTTGATGTTGACTTGGATCTGGCGAACTGTGAGTAATTCCTCATCCGATTCTAATTACAAACTTGTGGAGCAGCAGTCGTCTTGACAGATGAAGCGAGCCACACAATACTTCCATATACATCCATTAGCCTCACGAGTTGCGCTAAACTACTTGACTGACACACTCACACGATTAAAGTGAGCAGCTATGGAGGGTGAGATTCTCGGGAGGCTGGGGTTAATAGGATATTGTGACGGTGTTAGTGGTAGACGGCAGCGAGATGTGGTCAGCACTTCCCACAGGTGCCGCCATGGGTACCTTTGTTGACGGATAGTGGTGGGTGTGAGGGGTGGTGATGATAGTGGTAGTGGTGGCTTTGGACGTGTTTGGTTGGAGGGGGTGGGACAGGTGGTGGCGGATACAAGAGCAAGATGCCGACATGATGTTGTAAATGACACAGGTGTCGAACAAGATTTTTTTTTTATTGTCACAGTGTTCCGCTCCGTGCATAGATTTACCAGTTAACAAAACTTATAAAAATACGTGACTTTATACAGAAAAAAATGGGAGAGAAGAAACATGTGGCAAATGCAGAGATGAAATATGATGACAGAGTGAAATTTCTGGGTAGCAATATACAGTTGAAGGTTTATCAGCAAATTATGTAGGAATCTGGAGTTGTGCTGGAGACCTACTCTTGTTACCAGTTATAGCAGGGAAATTCTGAAATTTCCTTTCATTCATTATGTCGTGTAGTAGAGTGTTGAATGTGTTCATTTTATGAAGAAATAAAAACATGTGCAACATCTGGGTATGTTTATTGTAGACGTTTCGCCATCCAGTGGCTTTATCAATACAGATTCTAGGACATAATTAGAAGACAGTAGAACTATATACAAAAGATGAGGTAATCACTCCCTTAGCCAAGACTGAGGGAGTAAACTGCCTCAGTTACTAGGAATAAACCGACTCAGTTACTAGTAAACTACCGCTGCTTCTAGTTGTAAACTGCCGCAGATGTTACGTGTAAACTACAGCAGTTTCTAGGTGTAAACTGCCGCAGTTACTCGGTGCAAACAAGGTCTACCTTTTTGTGGCTAAGAAGTTGCCACATCATTTTAGTACACATCCATGTGTACCATCTTAGTACACATCCATGTGTACCATCCTAGTACACATCCATGTGTACCATCCTAGTACACATCCATGTGTACCATCCTAGTACACATCCATGTGTACCATCTTAGTACACATCCATGTGTACCATCTTAGTACACATTCATGTGTACCATCTTAGTACACATCCATGTGTACCATCTTAGTACACATCCATGTGTACCATCCTAGAAAGTTTAAGTTTACAGTATATAGGAAGGCCACCCATGTATGCTCATACAATCACTACTATTCCTACCATGAGACTAAAGTCACAAGGAGTGTATTTATTACTGTTTCTGAAAGCTTATAGTGTGCAGTCCGGAGTTCTTAAATGAAGAAATTGGGAAAATATTTGACACTTGCATGAAACTGCGATATCCTAAGATGTTTGTGGAATCTGCGTTGCTGGCAGCTAAGAAAACTTATTATAGAGCAGAACCTAAGATAACACCTCAGACCAAGAATGTGCTGGTCCTCCCTCATAACGAGAATTTATCTATCCTGCCGAAGGCTCTTAGAAGATTTAATATACAAGTGGTATTTAAAAATTCACGGACTGTTAGAAGCATTCTGATAAAGAATTAACCACAACAACGTGTTGGTGGTGTCTAAAGTGTTGGTTGCAACGGTTGTAGTCTCTCCTATTTGGGACAAACTGGAAAATTATTGGAGGTGAGAATATCCCAGCACCGTTATTCTATACGTATAGCACAGGAGTCGAACGCGATTTTCAACCATATCAGAGCCTGTAATAACCCAGCAAATTTGCGGGAAGCAAGAGTCATCTTCCCTTGTTCCTCTTGGCTTGAAAGGAATATTGTAGAATCGGCAATTATTAAGGATGATAGGCAGTCATTATACAATATCAGTGATGGGCTGTTCAGATTAGATGCATTTTTACAGTTTAAAATTGGGCTCTTATACGAATGCATCAAATTGTCTTAAATGTGTCACATCTAGGAATTAGCGCCTATTTATCCTGTAGTTTCTGAAGGTTGAACCAGAGTTTGTCTCGGAATTATGTGGGTTGAATATCTGTGACCGTACTTGTTATCGCAGATGCTTCCCCTTTTAACTGAGTTTATTTTAAAAAGCCCTGTTTCCTTTACATAACTTTTAGAACTCTCCCCTCTATATGTTACGGTTTTCTCTCGTAACTTTAAATCGACACATTGTCCCATGGAGGTTACTGTATAATTGCCAGTGACTTCTGTATCACTCACAATATATTTATGCATTTCAAGTTATTGATATCATAGCAGAATATGACCGAATTTTTTATCATTGCCACGTTAATTTCGTTTAGGTTATTACAATATCAATGCTTGTGGGATTTTTCTAATGCTATAATATTCAGCCTTCTGGCTGTGGGCACTGTTGTGCCTGGGGGCACTTCCTGTACCCTCTCCTCTCTCTCCCTCCCTTACTCGCTCACTCCAGTGAAGGCAGTCCTCCGGGAACATATTTGCTGCGACACCCTCCTCTTTTCTGCAATTTTGCAAGCTCCTGATGATGTACTGATTGCAACACGAAAGGCCTAGAGCTATGATTCTACTCCCCCGTGGTTGTTTTGCATCCTGTATCACTTGGTTTGTGATATTTGCATATATATATATATATATAATATATATTATATATATATATATATATATATATATATATATATATATATATGTATATATATATATACATATATATATATATATATATATATATATATATATATATATATATATATATATATGTCGTGCCGAATAGGCAGAACTTGCGATCTTGGCTTAAATAGGAACGTTCATCTTGCCATATAGGACAAGTGAAAATTTGTGTATGCAATAATTTCACCAAAATCATTCTGAACCTAACGAAAAAAATAAATTTCACTGTGTTTGTTTAGTATTAAATTATTGTAAACAAATCTAAAATATATATAGTTGGGTTAGGCTACAATAAATTGTTCTTGTTATAATAAGGTTAGGTAAGTTTTCTAAGATTCTTTTGGTGCAAAATTAAAAATTTTCACATTAACGTTAATGAAAAAAATATATCTTTAAACGTATAAGAGAAAATTTTAGAAAGGACTTAATTTTAAATGAGTTCTTGCTAATTGACCAGTTTTACATATTCGGCACGACATATATATATATATATATATATATATGTCGTGCCGAATAGGCAGAACTTGCGATCTTGGCTTAAATAGCAACGCTCATCTTGCCATATAGGACAAACGAAAATTTGTGTATGGAATAATTTCGCAAATATCATTCTGAACCTAACGAAAAAAATATATTTCATTGAGTTTGTTTAGTATTGAATTATAGTAAAGAAATCTAAAATATATTTAGTTGGGTTAGGCTAAAATAAATTGCTCTTGTTATAATAAGGTTAGGTAAGTTTTCTAAGATTCTTTTGTTGCAAAATTAAATTTTTTTACATTAACATTAATGAAAATTATATATCTTTAAACGTATAAGAGAAAATTTTAGAAAGGACTTAATTTTAAATGAGTTCTTGCTAATTGACTAGTTTTACATATTCGGCACGACATATATATATATATATATATATATATATATATATATATATATATATATATATATATATATATATATATATAATACATTGATTTATATCAATTTTAGAAAAAGTTTATGCATAAAGTTTTTAATTTCTTTTATAAGTTTCTCCTACATTTTTTATCTTAACTTCACTAGAGTTAATTATTTTAAATTTAAGACAATTGAAATCAATGAACAACTCACAAAGCTGTTAGAACAGTCTAAAAAATAGAATATAATTTATGGAAAAATATAATTGTCTCCTTAATTTCAAAATTGTGAAGTTTATGTTGTCAGGATTTATACAGAGAGAAAGATGGAAATATAAGTGAATGTGCCTTGAATTGTGAAAGTTTAGGTGCAACATTATAATTCTTACGAGCTTTAAATGTTAAAATTCTCGAGGGCAGACTGGACAGTTTAAGGAGGATGGAATAATGAATAGGCCATCAAGATGCCTCGTACCTTCTCACAAAGTGCTTCTACCTGCCCAGGTTCAATATTTCCTATGATGTACTACATCGTATGACAACCCAAAACTAATTGAGAACATCAGTCTCCTGAGGCCGGATGTGGGAGTGGGATCAGTCTACATTGCCAATGAGACTAGGATATATAGGTGTTCACAATGCATCACAGATAGCTCTTCCTGCATTCATGCCCTCGTCTGTGGCTTCCAGTGAATTTGTAGAATTATTTTTCCCCGGATACATCAAGGACAGTTTTGAGGATTAAGACGCTAAAATTGTCCTGGATGGTCATTAAAGGAGCAATGCTCTGTGACACTCTATCAGGCTCTCAACTAAACCATTTCCTCATAATAACTACAAACAGTCGCACTGGTGTAGCCTGGTAGTGGAGAATAGAGCTTCAACAATGCTTGAGAAGGTATAAGTTCAGAACGGTACATCTCCTGGCAGTGAGAGCCCCTCATGCGGGGACTTTTCTATTGGCTATTTTCAGTTCTTCTCTAGGCTCATGCATTAACCCACAGACCATTCAAATTGGTGATGCACTTCGCCTTCATTGATTATTGATTATTGTGGCTAGCTGGTCCAGTGGCTAACGCGACGGTCTGGAGTTTTGAGACTCTCTGACCGCGGGTTCAAATCCCGCCCGTGGTATGGTTTACATCCACACAGGCTGACACCTGTCTCCGGAACACAAGGATTGAAGGAGATGCAGCTGGCAGCTTTAGGGAGTCCCAAAAGTCTAGAAAGTACAGTGAACTTGTTCATCATTAAATGTTTATCCACAAAGACTGAGAGACCCTTGACTCAAGTGGGAAAAGTAAATTGAGGTTCTTGAAAGAATTAGGAAAAAAGACTCCTCAGGGCAGCTAAAACTCCCAGTGTGGCTAGTTTTGTGTTGAAATGTGTCATTGCACCAGTTCAGAGGGACAATGAGTGCTACATCCTTGGTTACGTGTCCCAGCTCTTACCAACTGAAGGAAATGATTAAACTTTAATCACTGGCGAACAAACCAATGTGATGTATCTCCCAAACTTCCAGTAGTTCGTCTTTTATCTTTTATACTAATCTACTCTTTCTACTAAAAATGTGTCCTTTAAACTCGTGTACTATCTTGTATAATATATATATATGTATAATATTATATAATATATATATATATATATAATATATATATATATAAAATTATATAAAATATATATAATATATATAAAATATTTTATTTTTTTTTATTATCACACCGGCCGATTCCCACCAAGGCAGGGGGGCCCGAAAAAGAAAAACTTTCACCATCATTCACTCCATCACTGTCTTGCCAAAAGGGGTGCTTTACACTACAGTTTTTAAACTGCAACATTAACAAACCCCTCCTTCAGAGTGCAGGCACTGTACTTCCCATCTCCAGGACTCAAGTCCGGCCCGCCGGTTTCCCTGAATCCCTTCATAAATGTTACTTTCTCACACTCCAACAGCACGTCAAGTATTAAAAACCATTTGTCTCCATTCACTCCTATCAAACACGCTCAAAGCATGCCTGCTGGAAGTCCAAGCCCCTCGCACACAAAACCTCCTTTACCCCCTCCCTCCAAACCCTTCCTAGGCCGACCCCTACCCCGCCTTCCTTCCACTACAGACTTTATACACTCTTGAAGTCATTCTGTTTCGCTCCATTCTCTCTACATGTCCGAACCACCTCACCAACCCTTTCCCCAGCCCTCTGGACAACAGTTTTGGTAATCCCGCACCTCCTCCAACTTCCAAACTACGAATTCTCTGCATTATATTTTACACCACACACTGCCCTCAGACATACATCTCCACTGCCTCCAGCCTTCTCCTCGCTGCAACATTCATCACCCACGCTTCACACCCATATAAGAGCGTTGGGAAAACTATACTCTCATACATTCCCCTCTTTGCCTCCAAGGACAAAGTTCTTTTGTTTCCACAGACTCCTAAGTGCACCACTCACTCTTTTTCCCTCATCAATTCTATGATTCACCTCATCTTTCATAGACCCATCCGCTGACACGTCCACTCCCAAATATCTGAATACGTTCACCTCCTCCATACTCTCTCCCTCCAATCTGATATTCAATCTTTCATCACCTAATCTTTTGTTATCCTCATAACCTTACTCTTTCCTGTATTCACCTTTAATTTTCTTCTTTTGCACACCCTACCAAATTCATCCACCAATCTCTGCAACTTCTCTTCAGAATCTCCCAAGAGCACAGTGTCATCAGCAAAGAGCAGCTGTGACAACTCCCACTTTGTGTGTGATTCTTTATCTTTTAACTCCACGCCTCTTGCCAAAACCCTCGCATTTACTTCTCTTTCAACCCCATCTATAAATATATTAAACAACCACGGTGACATCACACATCCTTGTCTAAGGCCTACTTTTACTGGGAAAAAAATTTCCCTCTTTCCTACATACTCTAACTTGAGCCTCACTATCCTCGTAAAAACTCTTCACTGCTTTCAGTAACCTACCTCCTACACCATACACTTGCAACATCTGCCACATTGCCCCCCTATCCACCCTGTCATACGCCTTTTCCAAATCCATAAATGCCACAAAGACCTCTTTAAGGCATTTATGGATTTGGAAAAGGCGTATGACAGGGTGGATAGGGGGGCAATGTGGCAGATGTTGCAAGTGTATGGTGTAGGAGGTAGGTTACTGAAAGCAGTGAAGAGTTTTTACGAGGATAGTGAGGCTCAAGTTAGAGTATGTAGGAAAGAGGGAAATTTTTTTTCCCAGTAAAAGTAGGCCTTAGACAAGGATGTGTGATGTCACCGTGGTTGTTTAATATATTTATAGATGGGGTTGTAAGAGAAGTAAATGCGAGGGTTTTGGCAAGAGGCGTGGAGTTAAAAGATAAAAGAATCACACATATATATATATATATAATATATATATATATATATATATATATATATATATATACAAACATTGTCTCTACGTCCACAGCAGGACTCGAACCTGCTAACTCTGTATCAGAGTCCACAGTACTTTACCACGAGACTAGACCTGCGATAAGTATGGGCGCTTAGCCGAAACTAAGCTATGTTTCCCATACCCTCGGGCACCAAGCTCGTTATGAATGTTATTTCATCGAACCCTGCCACATACAGTGGACAACGAAAGAGATTTGAAATGCTTAACAATTCGCAAACAGGCGAAATTATTTACAAACATTGTCTCTACGTCCAAAACGCAGCTTGGTGCCCGGGGGTATGGGAAACATCGCTTAGCTTCGGTTAAGCACCCATACTTATCGCAGGTCTAATCTCGTGGTAAAGTACTGTGGACTCTGATATACAGAGTTAGCAGGTTCGAGTCCTGCTGTGGACATAGAGACAATGTTTGTAAATAATTTCGCCTGTTTGCGAATTGTTAAACATATGCAGAAAATTCGTTGTTTGGAAATTAGGAGGTGTGGGATTACCAAAACTATTATCCAGAGGGCTGATGAGGAGTTGAGGTGGTTCGAACATGTAGAGAGAATAGAACAAAACAGAATGACTTCGAGAGTGTATAAATCTGTAGTGGAGGGAAGGCTGGGTAGGGGTCGGCCTAGGAAGGGTTGGAGGGAGACGGAAAAGAAGGTTTTGTGTGAGAGGGGCTTGGGCCTTCAGCAAGCATGCGTGAGCGTATTTGATAGGAGCGAATGGAGACAAATGGTTTTTAATACTTGACGTGCTGTTGGAGTGTGAGCAAAGTAACATTTATGAAGGGATTCAGGGAAACCGGCAGGCCGGACTTGAGTCCTGGAGATGGGAAGTACAGTGTCTACACTCTGAAGGAGGGGTGTTAATGTTGCAGTTTAAAAACTGTAGTGTAAAGCACCCTTCTGGCAAGACAGTGATGGAGTGAATGATGATGAAAGCTTTACTTTTTCGGGTCACCCTGCCTTGGTGGAAATCGGCCGATGTGTTAATTAAAAATAATAAAATAATATATATATATATATATATATATATATATATATATATATATATATATATATATATATATATATATATATATATATATATATATACAAACACTGATCTCTGGCTGAAGGAGACTCGAACCTACAAACCATAGGACAAGGTACGCAGTGCTTTACCAATCTACCCACACTGGACAATACCTTGGCGTGTAGCTTGCGCTACACGTTTGATCCAAGGCAGCCAGCTTTCAGGGAGAAGGCTTACAGCTTTTCATCTCATCCCCTGCATGCATCAGCCTTACTAGAGATTTGAACAATGCAAGGAATTCGCGAGAGCAGGCGAAATATACACAAACACTGATCTCTGGCTGAAGGAGACTCGAACCTACAAACCTTAGGACAAGGTACGCAGTGCTTTACCAATCTACCCACACTGGACAATACCTTGGCGTGTAGCTTGCGCTACACGTTTGATCCAAGGCAGCCAGCTTTCAGGGAGAAGGCTTACAGCTTTTCATCTCATCCCCTGCATGCATCAGCCTTACTAGAGATTTGAACAATGCAAGGAATTCGCGAGAGCAGGCGAAATATACACAAACACTGATCTCTGGCTGAAGGAGACTCGAACCTACAAACCTTAGGACAAGGTACGCAGTGCTTTACCAATCTACCCACACTGGACAATACCTTGGCGTGTAGCTTGCGCTACACGTTTGATCCAAGGCAGCCAGCTTTCAGGGAGAAGGCTTACAGCTTTTCATCTCATCCCCTGCATGCATCAGCCTTACTAGAATTCCTTGCATTGTTCGAATCTCTAGTAAGGCTGATGCATGCAGGGGATGAGATGAAAAGCTGTAAGCCTTCTCCCTGAAAGCTGGCTGCCTTGGATCAAACGTGTAGCGCAAGCTACACGCCAAGGTATTGTCCAGTGTGGGTAGATTGGTAAAGCACTGCTTACCTTGTCCTAAGGTTTGTAGGTTCGAGTCTCCTTCAGCCAGAGATCAGTGTTTGTGTATATTTCGCCTGCTCTCGCGAATTCCTTGCATATATAAATATATATATATATATATATATATATATATATATATATATATATATATATATATATATATATATATATATATATATTCATCTCTTTGATACATTGTGCCATTGTATTCATGTTTATGTTTTTTTCTGTAAATGTATTTTGTTTATTAATAAATGTTCACATAGAATATAAATATAGGGGGTGGTAGGAGAAGAAAATATTCAAACAGCTCCGGGGAGAACTTGAGTTTTCCCTGAGGTACGTTTATTGTCTTCTCTGAGGATGAGGGTCCCCATTCCAGCTATAGAGGTGGTACTTCCCTATATATATATATATATATATATATAATATATATATATATATATATATATATATATATATATATATATATATATATATATATATATATATGTCGTGCCGAATATGTAAAACTGGTCAATTAGCAAGAACTCGTTTAAAATTAAGTCCTGTCTAAAATTTTCTTTTATACGTTTAAAGATACATTTTTTCATTAATGTTAATGTAAAAAATTTTAATTTTGCTCCAAAAGAATCTTAGAAAACTTACCTAACCTTATTATAACAAGAACAATTTATTTTAACCTAACCCAACTAAATATATTTTAGATTTGTTTACAGTAATTTAATGCTAAGCAAACACAGTGAAATATATTTTTTTCGTTAGGTTCAGAATGATTTTGGCGAAATTATTGCATACACAAATTTTCACTTGTCCTATATGGCAAGATGAGCGTTGCTATTTAAGCCAAGATCGCAAGTTCTGCCTATTCGGCATGACACACACACACACACATATATATATATATATATATATATATATAATATATATATATATATATTATATATATATATATATATATATATATATATATATATATATATATATATATATAATATATATATATATATATATATATATTATATATATATATATATATATATATATATATATATATATATATAATATATATATATATATATATATATATATATATAATGTAAATTTACCTTGTGGTATTTGATTCCGGATCTGGTGCTGGCGTTCTGGGTTAGGTTGGGCCGTTGTTAAAGTGACGTTGGTTTGCATTGTTCCTGTGAGATTTTGAAATTGGGAGTGATGCTATAAGGGCAGATTTTATGATTTTGTGCTTGTAGCTGCAGTGTGATTTGTGTTTGATGGTGGCAGCTTCCAAATGAATATTATGACTGTTGATGCTGACATGTTGTAAAACTGCTAAATTCTCATGTGCAGAACGCATTGCTCAGTGATCTTCGTGGATAGTATATAGATGTATACTTCGTTACAATCTTTACATAGTAAATGGTAGATTCTTGGAGTGTCTTGTGTAGTTCAGTGTTTGTGTTTCTTGGAAAAGAGATTCCCCGAGTTTGTTGGGATAAAAAGTGATTGTGTTGGTCACTTTGTTGTAACACTTGATTGTACCATGGTGGTACAGTAACTTTATTGTACCTTGGTGGTACAGTAACTTTATTGTACCTTGGTGGTACAGTAACTTTATTGTACCTTGGTGGTACAGTAACTTTATTGTACCTTGGTGGTACAGTAACTTGATTGTACCTTGGTGGTACAATTTTATTATATCTCTCTCGACCGTGGACCTGCTTAACATAACTTTCTCGGCCTTTTGAAAATCAACTGGATGGTTAAAATCTCTCACATGAATAATGAGAGCATTAGAATCTTGTCCACTTTTAATGTTATATTTATGTTGTTATACTCTTAGTTCAAGACTTTTCCCAGTCAAAGAAATAGCTTGAAGACATGCTTGAGGCCCAGTGGTGTGCCCGGGCTGAGAAAGAACATGGCTTGTAAACCAGGAAGCCCAGCTTTTGAGGCATCTGTGGCAGAGTGGTTTAGAACATGACTTGGGGAACCTTGCCAACCTCCCTGACGTGGCTTCGACTCCTGCTGACTGCGATCTTCCTCTGTATATACCTGCTTGTTTCTGCATGGTGCATTGAGACAGGGTGATCCAAAAAAGAAACACTTTCACTATCATTCACATATAATCACTGTCTTTGCAGAGGTGCCCAAATACGACAGTTTAGATGTCACTCTAACCAGCCAATATCCCTAACCCCTTCTTCAAAGTGCAGGCATTGTACTTCCCACTTTCAGGGCGCAAGTCCGGCTAACAGGTTTTTCTGAATCCCTTCACAAAATATTACCCTGCTCACACTCCAACAGCTCGTCAGGTCCCAGAAACCATTCGTCTCCATTCACTTCTATCTAACATGCTCACACATGCTTGCTGCATGTCCAGTCCCCTTGCAAACTTGTACAAAACCTCTTTTACCCCCTCCCTCCATCCTTTCCTAGGATGACCCCTACCCCTCCTCCCCTCCACTACAGATTTATACACCCTCTAATTCATCTTATTTTGCTCCAACCTCTCTAAATGACCAAGCCACCTCAACAACCTCTCTAAATGACCAAGCCACTTCAACAACCTCTCTAAATGACCAAGCCACCTCAACAACCCCTCTTCAGCCCTCAAACTAATACTTTTAGTAACTCCACACCTCCTCCTAATTTCAGCACTACGAATTCTTTGCATAATATTTACACCACACATTGGTGTAAATATTATGCACAACTTTACTGCCACCAGACTCCTTCTTGCTACAGCATTTGCAACCCATGCTTCACATCCATATAAAAGTGTTGGTACCACTATTTTCTTGTGCATGCTCTTCTTTGCTTCTGTGCATAACTTTTTTTGTCTCCACAGATACCTCAACGCACCACTCACCTATTTTCTTTCATCAATTCTGTGGTTAACCTCGTCCTTCATAAACCCATCTGCTGACAAGTCTACTCCCAAATTTCGGAACACATTCACTTCTTCCATAATCCCTCCCTCCAATGTGATATCCAATTTTTCTTTACTTAACTCATTTGATACCTTCATCACCTTACTCTTATCTATGTTCACTTTCAACTTTTTTCCTACACACACACTCCCAAACTCGTTCACTAACCTTTGCAACTTCTCTTTAGAATCTCCCAAAAGCACAGTATCATCAGCAAAAAGTAACTCCCATTTTGTATTTGAATCCCCATAATTTAATCCCACCCCTCTCCCCAACACCCTAGCATTTACTTCTTTTACAATTCCATCTACAAATATGTTAAACAACCTGGTGACATTAAACATCCTTGTCTAAGACCTACTTTTATTGAGAAGTAATCTCCCTCCCTCTCTCCTCCACACCCTGACCTGAGTCTCACTATCCTCAAAAAACTCTTTACAACATTTAGTAACTTACCACCTATTACAAATACTTGCAACATCTGCCACATTGCTCCCCTATCCACTCTGTCATATGCCTTTTCTAAATCCATAAGTGCAATGAAAACTTCCCTACCTTTATCAAAATATTATTCACTTATATGCTTCAATGTAAACACTTGGTCTACATATCTCCTACTCATTCTAAAACCTCCTTGCTCATCTGCAATCCTACTCTCTGTCTTACCACTAATTTTCCCAATAATAACCCTACCATACACTTTACCTGGTATACTCATTAAACTTATTCCCCTACAATTTTTTTTTTAATTTCTTTAGTCCCACTTCGTTTATATAAAGAAATTTTACACAATTTTTGTTAGTCCCTAGGTACCTTCCCCTCCTTCATACGTTTATTGACCATATGTCCCAACCACTCCAGAACTATATTATCTCCTGCTTTTAACATTTCTGTCATGATCCCATCAGTTCCAGCTGCTTTACCCCTCTCTCATTCTGCCTAATGCCTCACGCACCTGCCTCACACTCACACCCGGCTCTTCTTCACTCCTAAAATGTGTTATACCTCCCTGACTAATGCATGAAATTACTGACCCCTTCTCTTCATCATCATTTAAGAGTTCCTCAAAATATTTACGTGATGTACGACTGTCAGTGGATAAAGAAAAGAATGGAGAGCGTCCCTAATCTCAGTCCTAGCATGCAGAGGGCGTTGCATTGTACCACACAGCAGAAAAGCTAAGAATAGAGAGAGTTTACAGAAAGCAATTCTTTGACTTGTGAGTATGAGTGGCACTGTGACCCTTCAGTCTCTTCCCACAGCCCCAGAAACTGCCATGACACATCTGTTTTCATACTTTCATCTGTGTCGACCGTCATTTAATAACAGCTTCAGAAGCTGGGGGATGAGACAGTTGGGTGACAGTCTGTTGCCGCTGATACAGCTCAGTCACAGGCTTACTGTCTGCTTCGATACTGATAGTCGTGCATTATGACTTATCATGAGTGTGTAGGCTATGAGAACAGATAACAGCTCCTGGGCTGTAGACACACTGAAAGATTGCAATTTTTCCATCTTTTCTCTAATTCCTCTAATATTTATTGCCATCTCCCCCCCCCGTTTGTTAGTCTGTCCCTGTTTCTCAGTCTTTCTCTTCCTCTGTCCTCTCCCTCATTCAGTCGTCCACTCATTTTTATTTACCCTACATCTCTGTCTTCATTCCTCCTCATTCTCGTCACTTTACTCCTTCATTCCTTCCTTCCTCAAATCCCTCCTTACCACTTTCTTATTGTCTTCCTCCGTCCCTCCCTCACTGCCACTATTCTTTAACCTCCCTCTTCATCCTCTCTCATATTTTAACTTCCTCATACCTGGCTGTCTTCAGGAAGGCGCTGGACAGGCACCTAAACTCAGTACCTGATCAACCGGGCTATGATTCGTACGTCGGTTTACGTGTGACCAGCAGTAACAGCCTGGTTGATCAGGCCCTGATCCACCACAAGGTCTGGTCACAGACCGGACCGCGGGGGCGTTGACCCCCGAAACCCTCTCCAGGTATACTCCAGGTATACCTTCCTCCCTCCCTCCCTCCCTCCCTCCCTCCCTCCCTCCCTCCTTCCCTCCATCCCTCCCTCCCCCCTCCTTCATTCACATACTTCCTGTGATTCTTTACTGTATTTTGACAATGAATTCGTTGTTAACTGACTCACAAAATCGTAATATCACAATTGCAAACACACCAGGGAACGGGCGGAGTTTGAACCACTGGCCAGGAGGCCTGACTCTCCCTGACTCTTAATTAAAAAAGGAGCTGGTAACAGTGTGAGTGTTATCTTACGTTCACTGTCATCATCACAGTGTTATCTTACGTTCAGTGTTATCATCACCTCAGTGGTGTTATCTTACGTTCAGTGTCATCATCACCTCAGTGGTGTTATCTTACGTTCAGTGTCATCATCACAGTGTTATCTTACGTTCAGTGTCATCATCACCTCAGTGGTGTTATCTTACGTTCAGTGTCATCATCACCTCAGTGGTGTTATCTTACGTTCACTGTCATCATCACAGTGTTATCTTACGTTCAGTGTCATCATCACCTCAGTGGTGTTATCTTACGTTCAGTGTCATCGTCACCTCAGTGGTGTTATCTTACGTTCACTGTCATCATCACAGTGTTATCTTACGTTCAGTGTCATCATCACCTCAGTGGTGTTATCTTACGTTCAGTGTCATCATCACCTCAGTGGTGTTATCTTACGTTCAGTGTCATCATCACCTCAGTAGTGTTATCTTACGTTCAGTGTCATCATCACCTCAGTAGTGTTATCTTACGTTCAGTGTCATCATCACCTCAGTAGTGTTATCTTACGTTCAGTGATATCATCACCTCAGTAGTGTTATCTTACGTTCCCTGTCATCATCACCTCAGTGGTGTTATCTTACGTTCAGTGTCATCATCACCTCAGTGGTGTTATCTTACGCTCACTGTCATCATCACAGTGTTATCTTACGTTCAGTGTCATCACCTCAGTGGTGTTATCTTACGTTCAGTGTCATCATCACCTCAGTGGTGTTATCTTACGTTCACTGTCATCATCACAGTGTTATCTTACGTTCAGTGTCATCATCACCTCAGTGGTGTTATCTTACGTTCAGTGTCATCATCACCTCAGTGGTGTTATCTTACGTTCAGTGTCATCATCACCTCAGTGGTGTTATCTTACGTTCACTGTCATCATCACAGTGTTATCTTACGTTCAGTGTCATCATCACCTCAGTGGTGTTATCTTACGTTCAGTGTCATCATCACCTCAGTGGTGTTATCTTACGTTCAGTGTTATCATCACCTCAGTAGTGTTATCTTACGTCCAGTGTCATCATCACCTCAGTGTTATCTTACGTTCAGTGTCATCATCACCTCAGTAGTGTTATCTTACGTTCCCTGTCATCACCTCAGTAGTGTTATCTTACGTTCCCTGTCATCATCACCTCAGTAGTGTTATCTTACGTTCACTGTCATCATCACCTCAGTAGTGTTATCTTACGTTCAGTGTAATCATCACCTCAGCAGTGTTATCTTACGTTCCCTGTCATCATCACCTCAGTAGTGTTATCTTACGTTCATTGTGATCATCACCTCAGTGGTGTTATCTTACGTTCAATGTCTACCTGGAGTCTACATGGAGAGTATTCCGGGGATCAACGCCTCCGCGGCCCGGTCCATGACCAGGCCTCCTGGTGGATCAAGACCTGATCAATGAGGCTGTTATTGTTGGCCGCACGTAGTCCAACGTACGAACCACAGCCCGGCTGATCCGGCACTGACTTCAGGTATCTGTCCAGTTCCCTCTTGAAGACAACCAGGGGTCTATTGGTAATTTCCTTTATGCCTGGCGGGAGGCTGTTGAACAGTCTTGGACCCTGGACACTTATTGTGTTTTCTCTTAGCGCACTAATGGCGCCCCTACTTTTCGCTGGGGATATATTGCATCGCCTGCCAAGTCTTTTGTTTTTGTAAGGAGTGATTTCTGTGTGAAGATTAGGGACCAGTCCCTTCAGAATCTTCCAGGTGTAGATTATGATGTATCTCTCTCGCCTTCGCTCCATTGAGTACAAATCAAGTGCTTCCAGCCGTTCCCAGCAATTAAGGTGTTTAATGGAACTTATATGTGCAGTAAAGATTCTCTGTACATTATCTAGATCTCCAGTTTCATCTGCCTTGAATGGAGATGTTAATGTACAGCAGTATTCCAGTCTAGAGAGAACAAGTGATTTTAAAAGGATCATCACTGGCTTGGCATCTCTTGTCTTGAATGTTCTCATTATCCATCCTATCAGTTTCCTCGCAGATGTGATAGTGGTATTGTTGTGGTCCTTGAAGGTGAGATCTTCAGACATTACCACTCCCAGGTCCTTCACATTATTTTTCCGCTCTATTGTGTGATTGGAATTTGTAGTATACTCAGTCCTAGTTATTATTTCCTTCAATTTTCCATAACGGAGTAGTTGGAATTTGTCTTCATTGAGCATCATATTGCTCTCCGTTGCCCACTGGAAAACTTGGTTTATACCTTCTTGGAGATTTGCCGTGTCCGCAATGGATAACACTCTGATGCAGATCCTTGTAGTATTGTCTGCAAAGGATGATACGGATAGGGACAAGTACTGTGCCTTGTGGAACAGAACTCTTCAATGTGGCAGCTTCCGATTTAACTCTTTTTACCACTACTCTTTGTGGAAGATTGAGACACTTATGCAACATATGGGAATCTTTATTAGGGATACGTTTCGCCTAACAGCGGCTTCATCAGTCCAATACAAACTAGAAATGGGTTAGGAGAGGAGGAGTTTGAGGTAATCAGTCCCTCAACCTGGAAACGATGTGTTCAGTCCATCACTACTCTCTGTGTTCGATTGGTTAGAAAGTTTTGAAGATCACTTGTCAAGGGGTTTTGCAAAATCTGTGTATACTACATCTGCATTCTGTTTTCCAGTGCATCTAAGACCATATCACAGTAGTCCAATAGTTGCGAGGGGCAGGAGCGACCTGCTCTGAACCCATGTTGCCTGGACTGTGCAATTTTTGGGAGTCCAAGTACTTTGCAATCCTGCTTCTTAGAACTCTTTGAAAGATTTTTTTGATGTGGGACGTTAAAGCTATTGGCCTATAGTTTTTATCTAATGCTTTACCTTTATGGAATGAGGCAATATCCGTTGTTTTCAGTGACTGTAGAATCTCACCTGTGGCTATGCTTCTTCTCCATAGCATACTTAGAGCCCGTGAGAGGGGTTTCTTTCAGTTCTTAATGAAAGAGTTCCACGAGTCTGGACCTGGGGCTGAACGCATGGGCATGTCGTCGATGGCTTTCTCAAAGTCTAGTGGACTTAAGGTTATGTCAGAAATCTGGCATACATTGGCAGGGTTTTGAGGGTAATTCATGAAAAAATTATTTTGATTGTCTATCTCTAGACTGATTAGTGGCTCGCTGAACACAGAGTCATATTGAGATTTCAGTATCACTCATTTCTATGTTGTCGTCTGTGTAGGATCTGTCTTGTGTGATCAAGGGCCCGATACTAGATGTGGTTTTTGTCTTGTTTTTGGCATATGAAAAGAAGTATTTCGAATTTCTTTTAATTTCACTAATCGCTTTTAGCTCCTGTCTCTCCTGGATCTTGTATTAGTCCTTTAACTTAAGATCAATATTTTCCACTTCCCTGGTTAGCGCTTTCTTCCGTGTTTCAGATAATCTAGCATTCTTGAAAAGGTCAGTGATTCTTTGCCTTCTCTTGTAGAGGGAGCGTCTCTCTCTTTCTCTACAGTTTACTTCTTCTCTTTTTTTTTTTCTTGGGAAAATATGCCTTAACATATTTCAGCTACCAGGAAGTTGATCTTTTCAAGGCACTGGTTAGGGTCCATCATCACCTCGGTAGTGATATCTTACATTCAGTGTTATCATCAGTGTTATCTTACATTCAGTTTTATCATCAGTGTTATCTTACGTTCAGTGTTACCATCAGTGTTATCTCACGTTCAGTGTCATCATCAGTGTTTTCATACGTTCGTCATCATCAGTGTTATCTTGCGTTCAGTGTCATCATAGGTGTTATCTTACGTTCAGTGTCATCACCTCGGTAGTGTTATCTTACGTTCAGTGTCACCATCAGTGATATCTTACGGTCAGTGTCATCATCAGTGTATCTTACGGTTTGTGTCATCATCAATGTTATCTTACGGTCATTGTCAGCATCAGTGTTATCTTACGGTCAGTGTCATCATCAATGTTATCTTGCGTTCAGTGTCATCATCAGCGTTATCTTACGTTCAGTGTCATCACCTCGGAAGTGTTATCTTACTATCAGTGTCATCGTCACCTAAGTAGTGTTATCTTGCGTTCAGTGTCATTATCACCTCGGTAGTGTTATCATACGTTCAGTGTCATCATCACCTCGGTAGTGTTATCTTAGTTTCAGTGTCATCGTCACCTTAGTAGTGTTATCTTACGTTCAGTGTCATCGTCACCTCAGTAGTGTTATCTTACGTTCAGTGTCATCATCACCTCAGAAGTGTTATCTTACGTTCAGTGTCATCGTCACCTCAGTAGTGTTATCTTACGTTCAGTGTCATCATCACCTCAGTAGTGTTATCTTACGTAAATTGTCATTATCACCTCAGTAGTGTTATCTTACGTTCAGTGTCATCGTCACCTCAGTAGTGTTATCTTACGTTCAGTGTCATCATCACCTCAGAAGTGTTATCTTAAGTTCAGTATCATCATCACCTCAGTAGTGTTATCTTACGTTCATTGTGATCATCACCTCAGTAGTGTTATCTTACGTTCACTGTCATCATCACAGTGTTATCTTACGTTCATTGTGATCATCACCTCAGTAGTGTTATCTTACGTTCAGTGTCATCATCACCTCAGTAGTGTTATCTTACGTTCAGTGTCATCAGCACCTCAGTAGTGTTATCTTACGTTCAGTGTCATCATCACCTAAGTAGTGTTATCTTACGTTCAGTGTCATCATCACCTCAGTGGTGTTATCTTACGTTTAGTGTCATCATCACCTCAGTAGTGTTATCTTACGTTCAGTGTCATCACCACCTCAGTAGTGTTATCTTACGTTCAGTGTCATCATCACCTCAGTAGTGTTATCTTACGTTCAGTGTCATCACCTCAGTAGTGTTATCTTACGTTCAGTGTCATCATCACCTCAGTAGTGTTATCTTACGTTCAGTGTCATCATCACCTCATTAGTGTTATCTTATGTTCAGTGTCATCATCATTATCTTACGTTCAGTGTCACCATCACACTGTTATCTTATGTTCAGTGTCATCATCGGTGTTATCTTACGTTCAGTGTCATCATCACCTCAGTAGCGTTATCTTACGTTCAGTGTCATCATCGGTGTTATCTTACGTTAAGTGTCATCATCACCTCAGTAGTGTTATCTTACGTTCAGTGCCATCATAACCTCAGTAGTATTATCTTACGCTCAGTATCATCATCACAGTGTTATCTTATGTTCAGTGTCATCATCACAGTGTTATCTTATGTTCAGTGTCATCACCATAGTGTTATCATACGTTCCGTGTCATCATCACAGTGTTATCTTACGTTCAGTGCCATCATCACAGGGTTATCTTACGTTCAGTGTCATCATCACAGCGTTATCTTATGTTCAGTGTCATCATCACAGTGTTATCTTATGTTCAGTGTCATCATCACAGTGTAATCTTACGTTCCGTGTCATCATCACAGTGTTATCTTACTTTCAGTGTCATCATCACAGTGTTATCTTACGTTCCGTGTCATCATCACAGTGTTATCTTATGTTCAGTGTCATCATCAAAGTGTTATCTTACGTTCATTGTTATCATCACAGTGTTATCTTACGTTCAATGTTATCATCGCTGTTATCTTACGTTCAGTCATCATCACCACCTCAGTAGTGTTATCTTACGTTCCGTGTCATCATCACAGTGTTATCTTACTTTCAGTGTCATCATCACAGTGTTATCTTACGTTCCGTGTCATCATCACAGTGTTATCTTACGTTCAGTGTCATCATCACAGTGTTATCTTACGTTTCAGTGCATCATTTCACTAGTGTTATCTTCGTTCCGTGTCATCATCACAGAGTTATCTTACTCAGTGGTCATCATCACCCGAGCGTTACCTTATGTTCAGTGTCATCACCACAGTGTTATCATCAGTGTTATGTTATGTAATTTAAATATTTTGAACAGAGATCATTCCCCTTCCCTCCCCTGTCTTCCTTCCTCATTACCTCTTCCATCCCTCCCCTGTCTTCCTCCCTCATTACCTCCTCCATCCCTCCCCTGTCTTCCTTCCTATTACCTCCTCCATCCCTACCCCTGTCTTCCTTCATCATTAACCTCCTCCATCCATCCCTGTCTTCTTCTCATTACCTCCTCCATCCTCCGCTGTCTTCCTTCTCATTACCTCTCCAACCTCCCCTGTCTTCTTCCTCATTACTCCTCCAATCCCTCCCCTGTCTTCTTCCTCGTTCCTCCTCATCCTCCCTGTCCTTCCTCCGTCATACGCACCTACTCCATCCCTCCCTGTCTTCCATCTCATTTACATCCTCATCCCTCCCTGTCTTCTTCCTCATTACCTCTCCCTCCCTCCCTCGTCTTCTTCTCATTTACTTCTCCAATCCCTCCCCTGTCTACCTTCTCATTACTCCTCCCATCCCTCCCTGTCTTCCTTCTCATTTCCTCCTCCATCCCTCCTGTCTTCCTTCCTCATTACCTACTCCATCCCTCCCTTGTCATCCTTCTCATTACCTCCTCCTTCCCTCCCTGTCTCCTCCGTCTTTATCCTCCTCCATCCCTCCCCTGTCTTCCTTTCCTTCATTACCTCCTCATCCCTCCCCTGTCTTCCTTTCCTCATTACATCCTCCTCCCTCCCTTGTCTTCCTTCCTCATTCTCCTCATCCCTCCCTGTTCCTTCCTCATTACCTCCTCCATCCTCCCTGTCTTACTTCCTCATTACCTCCTCCATCCTCCCCTGATTCCTTCCTCAATACCTCCTCCATCCTCCCCTGTCTTTTCTCATTTACCTCCCCTCCCTCCCCTGTCTTCCTTATACTCTCATCCCTCCCTGTCTCCTTCCTCATTACCTCCTCCATCCTCCTGTCTTCCTCCTCATTACCTCCTCCATCCCTCCCCTGTTTCCTTCCTCATTACCTCCTCCATCCCTCCCTGGTTTCCTTCTCCATTACCTTCCTCCATCCCTACCTGTCTTCCTCTTTTCATTAACTCTCCATCTCCCAGACTTCAATACTCATAACTCTACATCCCTCCCTTGTCTTCCTTCCCAAAACTCCCATCCTCCCCTGATCCATCTCAATCCTCTCCATCCTCCCCTGTCTACCTTCCTCATATACCTTACCAACACCCTCCCCCCCCCCCCTCACATCCTACTATTCTCCTCATCCCTCCCCTGTCTGCAACCTCCTTAACTCCTCATCCCTCCCCTGTCTTCCTTCCTCATTACCTCCCCATCCCTACCCTATGTCTTCCTCCCTCATTAACCTCCCTCCATCCCTCCCTGATCTTCCTCCTCATTACCTCTCCATCCACTCCCTGTCTTCCTCCCTCATTACTCCTCCATCCATCCCCTGTCTTTCCTCCCTCAATTACCTCTCCAACCTCCCCCTGTCTTCCTTCTCATTACCTCCTCCATCCTCCCCTGTCTTTCCTTCCTCTTTTACCTCCTCCATTCCCATCCCTGTCTTCCTTCCTTCATTACCTCCTCATCCCTCCCCTGTCTTCCTTCCTCATTACCTCTCATCCCTCCCCTGTTTCCTCCCTCATTACCTCCTCCATCCTCCCCTGTCTTCCCTCTCCTCTTACCTCCTCCATCTCTCCCCTGTTTCCTTCCTCATTACTCTCCAGCTCCTGTCTTCCTCCCTCCTTACCTCCTCCATCCCTCCCTGTGTTTGCTTATGTACCTCCTCCATCCCTCCCTGTCTTCTTCCTCTTACCTCCTCATCCCTCCCTGTCTTCCTTCCTCATACTCCCCACAAATCCCCTCCCCCTGCCTCTTCCTCCCTCTTAACTCCTCCATCCCCTCACCTGTCTTCCTCTCATTACCTCACCTTCCCTCCCTGTCTATCTCCCTCTTTACCTCCTCCATCCTCCTCTGTCTTCTTTTTTTTCCCTCATTACTCCTCATCCTCCCTGTCTTCCTTCCTCAATTTCATCCTCCATCCTCCCCTGTTCTTCCATCCTCTTGACCTCCAACATCCCTCCCTGTCTTCCTCCCTCATTACCTCCTCCATCCTCTCACCTGTCTTCTCCTCTATTTACCTCTACATCTATCCCTGTCTTCTTCCTCATTACCTCTCCATCCCTCCCCTGGTCTCTCCTCATTACCTCCTCATCCCTCCTGTCTTCCTGCCTCATTACCTTCCTCCATCATCCCCTGTCTTCCTCCCTCATGACCTCCTCCTCCCTCACCTGTCTTCCTTGCTCATTATCCTCCTCATCTTCCCTGATCTTCTCCCTCATTACCTCCTCTTCCCTCCCTGTCCTTCCTCCTCATTACCTCCTCCATCTCTCCCGCTGTCTTTCTTGCATCATTACTCCTCCATCCTTCCCCTGTCTTCCGCTCATTACCTCCTCCATCTCCCCTGTCTTCCTCCCATTACCTCTCCTTCCCTCCCTGTCTTTCCTCCCTCCTTTACTCCTCATCTCTTCCCCTGTCTTCTTGCTCATTAAACTGCTCCATCCCCTCCCCTGTCTTCTGGCCTCATTACGTCCTCCATCCCTCCCCTGTCTTCCTCCCTCATTACCTCCTCCATCCCTCCCCTGTCTTCCTGCCTCATTACCTCCTCCATCCCTCCTGTCATCCTCCCTCATTACCTCCTCATCCTCCCTGTCTTCTCCTCATTACACTTCCATTCGTGCCCCCCCACACCATCCATCGTCCTTCCTCATTACCTCTCCATCCCTTCCCCTGTCTTCCGTCCTCATTACCTCCTCCTCCATCCCTTTCCTGTTTCCTTCTGTCATTACCTCCACCATCCATCCCCTGTCCCCTTCCTTCCGGCATTACCTCCACATCCCCCCCTGTCTTCCTTCCTTCATTACTCCTCCATCCACTCCCTGTCTCCTCCTCATTATCCTCCATCCCTTCCTCTGTCTTCTTCCTCATTACCTCCTCCATCCCTTCCCTGTCTTCCTTCCTCTTTACCTCCTCCATCCCTCCCTGGTCTTCCTTCCTCATTCTCCACCATCCTCCACTGTCTCTTCCGCATTACCTCCTCCATCCCTCACTGTTTCCTCATCAATTACTCCTCCACTCCCTCCCTGTCTTCCTCATCATTACTCATCCATCCCTCCCTGTATTCCTTCCTCAGTACCTCCTCCATCCCCACCCTGTCTTCCTCCCTCAGTATTCCTCCATCACTCCCCTGTCTTCCTCTCGCTCTCCTCCATCCCTCCTGTCTCCTTCCTATTACCTCCTCCATCCATCCCTGTATTCCTTCCTCATTACCTCCACCATCCCTCCCCTGTCTTCCTCCCTCAATACCTCTCCAACCTCACTGTCTTCCTCCACATTTTTCCTCCTCCATCCGCCTCCCTGTTTTCCTCCTCATTACCTCCTCCATCACTCACCTGTCTTCCTCCCCTTTACCTCCACCATCCCTCCCTGTCTTCCTCCCTCATTACCTCCTCCATCCTCCCCATGTCGTCCTTCCTTCCCCCCCTCATTCTTCTCCATCCCTCCCTGTTTCCTCCCTATTACCTCCCTCATCCCTCCCCTGTCTTCTCCCTCATTACCTCCTCCTTCTCTCCCTGTCTTCCTGCCTCATTACTGGGTCCATCCCTCCCTGTCTTTCCTGCCTCATTACCTCCTCCATCCCTCCCCTGTCTGCCTGGGCATCATTTCTCCTCATCCCTCCTGCTTCATCCCTCATTACTCCTCATTCCCTCTCTGTCTTCCTCCCCTCAAGTACCTCCTCCATTCCCTCCCCTGTCTTCCGTTCCTCATTACCTCTCATCCCCTCCCTGTCTTCCTTCCTCTATACCTCCAACATCCCTCCCTGTCTTCCTCTATCCATTACTCCTCCATCCCTACCTGTCTTCCCTCCCTCATTACTCTCCATCCCTCCCCTGTCTTCCTTCCTCATTACCTCCTCCATCCCTCCCCTGTCTTCCTCCCTCATTACCTCCTCCATCCCTCCCCTGTCTTCCTCCCTCATTACCTCCTCCATCCCTCACCTGTCTTCCTCCCTCATTACCTCCTCCATCCCTCCCCTGTCTTCTGCCTCGCAATTACCTCCCCATCCTTCCCTGTCTTCCTCCCTCATTATCTCCTCCATCCCTCCCCTCGGTCTTCTCCCTCATTACCTCTTCCATCTCTCCCCTGTCTTCTGATCATTACCTCCTCCTTCCTTCCCTGTCTTCCTGACTATTACCTCCTCCATCCCTCCCCTGTCTTTCTCCTCAGTACTCCTCCATCCCTCCCCTGTCTTCCTCCCTCATTACCTCCTCCTCTCTCCCCCGTCTTCCTGCCTCTTTACCTGCTCCATCCCTCCCTGTTTCTGCTCAATACCTCCTCATCCTCCCCTTGTCTTCTTGCCTCATTTACCTCCTTCATCCTCCCCTGTCTTCCTGCCTCATTACCTCCTCATCCTCCCTGTCTTCCGCCTCATTTCCTCCTCCATCTCTCCCCTGTCCTTCCTGGATCATTACCTCTCCATCCCTCCCTGTCTTCCTGGTCATTACCTCCTCCTTCCCTCCCCTGTCTTCCTCCCACATAACTCTCCATCCATACCTGTCTTCCTCCCTCATTACCTCCTCCATCTCTCCCCCTGATCTTCTTCCTCATACCTCCTCCATCCCTCCCCTGTCTTCCTTCCTCATTACCTCCTCCATCCCTCCCCTGTCTTCCTTCCTCATTACCTCCACCATCCCTCCCCTGTCTTCCTTCTCATATACCTCCACCATCCCACCCTGATCTTCCTTCATCATTCCCTCCTCCATCGCTCCCCTGTCTTCCTCCCTCATTACCTCCTCAATCCCTCCCTGTCTTCTTCCTCATTACCTCTCCATTCCCTCCCCTGTTCTTACTTCCTCATTACCTCCTCCATCCCTCCCCTGTCTTCCTTCCTCATTACCTCACCATCCTCCCCTGTCTTCCTTCCTCTTACCTTCCTCCATCCTCCCTGTCTTCCTCCCTCATTACATCCTCCATCCTCCCCTGTCTTCCTTCCTCTTACCCATTCCTCCCTGTCTTCATCCCTTTTTACCTCTCCATCCCTCCCCTGTCTTCCTTCTCATTACATCCACCATCCTCCCTGTATTCCTTTCCTCATTACCATCCCTCCCCTGTCTCCTCCCTATTTCCTCCTCATCCGTCCCTGTCTTCCTTCTCATTACCTCCCACCATTCCTTCCCTGTCTTCTCCTCATTACCTCCACCTATCCTCCCTCTGTTCTTCTCTCAATTACCTCCTCATCCTCCCCTTTCTTCTCCCTCATTACCTTCACCAGCCCTCCCCTGTTCTTTCCTCCTCATTTACCTGTGTCCATCCCTCACCTGTCTTCTCTTATCTTACCTCCTCCATCCTCACCTGTCCGTTCCTCCTCATTACCTCCTCCATCCCTCCCTAACTTCCCTCCCTCATTACCCATCAACCCTCACCTGTCTTCCTCCTCGTTACCTCCTCCATCCCTCCCCTGGTCTTCCTCTACCTCATTTACCTCCTCCATCTCTCCCTTGTTTCCTCCCTCATTACCTCCTCCATCCCTCCCTGTCTTCATCCCTCATTACCTCCTCCATCTCACTGTCTTTCCTCCCTCATTAACTCTCATCCTCCCTGTTTTCCTCCCCTCATTACCTCCTCATCCCTCCTGTCTTCACCTCCCTCATTACCTCCTCAATCCCTCACCTGTATTCCTCCATCAATTACCTCCCATCCCTCCCCTGTCTTCCTCCTCATTACCTCCTCCATCCTCACCTGTTCGTCTCCCACTTAACCTCCTCCATCCCCTCCTGTCTTCCTCCCTCATTACTCCTCCATCCCTCCCTGTCTTCCTCCATAATGACCTCCTCCATCCCTCCCTGTCTTCCTCCCTCATGACTCTTCCTCCATCCCTCCCTGTTTCCTCTCTCATGACCCTCCTACATACCTTCCCTGCCTTCCCCCTCATAACTCCTCAGTTCCCCTCCCCTGTTTCTCCCTCATGACTCATCCATCCTCCACTGTCATTCTGTCCCTCAATGACCTCCTCCATCCCTCCTCTGTTTCTCCCTCATGACCTCTCCATCCCTCCCCTATCTTCCTCCCTCATGACCTCTCCATCCATCCCTGTCTTCTCCTCATGACACCTCATCCCTTCCCTGTCTTCCTCCCTATATCCTCCTCCATCCTCCCCTTTCTTCTCCCTCATGACCTTCTCCATCCTCCCCTTGGTGTACTACCTCCCTATGACTCTCATCTACCCCTGTTTTCCTCCCTCATGACCTCCTCCATCCCTCACTGTTTCCTCCTCATTACCTCTCATCCTCCCTCGTCTTCCTCCTCATGCTCTCAACCTCCTGTTTCACCCTCATGATCCTCTCCCCCCCCCCCCCCCAACCCCATCATTCCTCTCAATGACCTCTCCATCCCTCCCTGTTCTTCTCCTCATGAACCTCCTCCCAAACAAAAAGAAAACCATAAATAACCAAAAACACCCTCTCCCCAGTTTCTTCAATTACCTCCCCATCCTCCCTGTCCTTCCTATGTATTACCTCCACCATCCCTACCCCTGTCTTCCTTCCTCATTACCTCTCCATCCCTCCTGTTTCCTCCTCCATTACTCCTCCATCCCTCCTGTCTTCATTCTTCATTAATTCTCCCCTGTCTTATCCCTCAGTACCTCCTCCATCCCTCCCCCTGTCTTCTTCCTCATTACCTCACCATCCTCCTGTCTTCCTTCCTCATTACCATCCCTCCCCTGTCTTCTCCCTTCATTATCCCTCCATCCTTCCCTAGTCTTCCTTCCTCTTCCTCACCATCCCTCCCCCTGTCTTCTCCTCTTTACCTCACCATCCCTCCCTGTCTTCCTCCTCATTACCTCCCCATCCCTCCCCTTTCTTCCTCCCTCATTACCTCCACCATCCTCCCCAGTTTCCTCCTCATTACCTCTTCAATCCTCACCTGTCTTCTCCCTCATTACTCCTCCATCCCTCCCTGATCTTCCTCCCTCTCATTACCTCCTCCATCCCTCCCTGTCTTCCTTCCCTCAGTACTCCTCCATCCCTCACCTGTCTCCTCCCTCTTTACTCCCTCCATCCCTCCTCTGTTTCCTCCCTCTTACCCTCTCCATCTCTCCCCCTTGCATTCCTCCTCATTACTCCTCACATCCCTCAACTCCGTCATTCCTCCTCATTACCTCCTCCTTCCCTCACTGTCTTCCTCTCAGTACCTCCTCCATCCCCTCCCTGTTCTACCTCAGTTACTCCTCCATCCCTCCCCTGTCTTCTCCTCATTACCTCCTCCTACCTACCTGTATTCCTCCATCATTACCTCCTCCATCCCTCCCCTGTCTTCCTCCTCATTACCTCCTCCATCCATCACTGTCTTCCTCCCCTCATTACCTCTCCATCCCTCACCTGTCTTCCTCCTCATTACCTCCTCATTCCCTCCCCGGTCTTGTCTCCCGTGACCCTCCTCCATTCCTCCCCTGTCTTTCCTCCCTTCATGACCTCCCATCCATCCCCTGTCTTCCTCTTTCATGACAACTCTCCATCCCTTCCCTGCCTTCCTCCCTAATAACCTCCTCAGTCCCGCACCCTGTCTTCCTCCCTCATGGACCTATCCATCCCTCACCTGTATTCTCCATCATGACTCCTCATCCCTCCTTGTTTTCCTCCTCTGGACCTCTCATCCCTCCCAGGCTACTCCCTCATGAACCTCTCCATCTCCTCTGTCTACCTCCCTCATGACTCCTCATCCCTTCCCTTGTCTTCCTCCCTCATACCTCCTCATCCCTCCCCTGTCTTCCTCCCTCATGACTTCTCCATCCCTCCCTGTATTCCTCCTCATGTCCTCCTCATCCTTCCTGTCTTCCTCCTCATGACCTCCTCCAACCTCACCTTCTTCTCTCATTACCTCCTCCATCCCTCCCCTGTTTCTCCTCATGCCTCCTCCATCCCTCCCTGTCTTCCTCCCTCATGACCTCTCCATCCCTCCCCTGTCTTTCCTATCTAATGACTCCTCCATCCCTTCCTGCCTTCCCCCCCTCTTAACATCCTCACGTCCCTCCTGTCTTCCTCCCTCATGACGAATCCTCCTTCAACTGTCATCCTCCCTATGACCTCCTCAATCCCTCCTCTGTCTTCCCTCCCGCATGAACTCCTCCATCCTTCCCTGTCTTCCTCCCTCATGACCTCCTCCATCCCTCCCCTGTCTTCCTCCCTCATGACCTCCTCCATCCCTTCCCTGTCTTCCTCCCTCATATCCTCCTCCATCCCTCCCCTGTCTTCCTCCCTCATGACCTTCTCCATCCCTCCCCTGTCTTCCTCCCTCATGAACCTCCTCCATCTTCCCCTTTCTTCCTCCTCATGCCTACACTCTCCATCCTCACTGTCTTCCTCCATCATGACTCCTCCATCCTCTCCCTGTCTTCCTCTCATGACCTCCTCATCCCTCCCCTGTCTTCCTCACCTCATGACCTTCTTCCATCCCTTTCCTGTCTTCTCCCAATATCCTCCTCCATCCCTTTCCCTGTCTTCTCCTTCATAATCCTCCTCCATCCATCCAATGTTTCTCCTGTCCATACCCTGTCTTCCTCCCTCATATAATCCTCCATTAATTCCCTGTCTTTCCTCCCTCACATCCTCCTCCATCTCTCCCCTGCTTTCCTTCCTCATATCCTCCTTCATCCATCCCCTGTCTTCCTCCTCACATCCTCCTCCATCCCTCCCCTGCTTTCCTCTCATATCCTCCTCATCCCACCCTGTCTTCTTCTCATTGACTTCCTCCATCCCTACCCTGTCTTCCTCCTTATCCTCTCCAACCTCCTGTCTTCTCCTATATCCTCTCCATCCCTCCCTGTCTTCCTCCTTTCACGACCTCCTCCATCCCCCCTGTCTTCCTTTCTCTTACCCTCCTCCATCCCTCACCTGTCTTCCTCCTCATATCCTCCACATCCACCCTGTCTCTCCTCCCTCATTTACCTCTTCCATCCCTCACGTTGTCTTCTCCTCATTACCTCCTCATCCACTCCCATGTCTTCCTCACTCATTACCTCCTCCATCCCTCCCCTGTCTTCTCCCTCATTAACCTCCTCCATCCCTCACATGTCTTCCTCCCTCGTTACATCCTCCATCCCCCCTGTCTTCCTCCCCATTACCTCTCCATCTCTCCTTGTCTTCCTCCCTCATTAACCTCCTCATCCCTCCCTGTCTTACTCCCTCATTACCTCCTCCATCCTCACCTGTCTTCTGTCCCTCATTACCTCTACATCCCTCCCGTTTCTCCTCATTACCTCCTCATCCCTCCCCTGTCTTCTCCTCATTACCTCCTCATCCCTCACCTGTATTCCTCATCATTACCTCCTCATTCCCACCCCTGTCTTACTCTCATTACTCTTCCATCCCTCACCTGTCTTCCTCCCACACATTACCTCTCCTCCCACTCCACCTGTCTCTTCCTCCCTATTACCTCCTACATCCTCCTGTCTCCTCCCTCAGTGACTCGGACCTCCTCCATCCCTCCCTGTCTTCCTCCCCTGACCTCCTCCAATCCCCCCTCCTGTCTTCCTCTCTCCATGACCTCCTCCATCCCTTCCTGCTTCCCCCTCATACTCTCGGTCCTCCCCTGTCTTCCTCCCTCATGACCATCCATCCTCACCTGTCATTCTCCCTCATGACCTCCTCCATCCCTCTCTGTCTTCCTACCCTCATTAAACCTCTCCATCCCTCCCCTGTCTCCTCCTCATGACCTCCTCCATCCTTCCCCCGTCTTCCTCCCTCATGACCTCCTCCATCCTTCCCTGTCCTTCCTCCTTCATATCCTCGACCTCCATCCCTCACCGTTTCGTCCCTCGGACCTTCTCCATCCCTCCCCTGTCTTCCTCCTCATGACCTCCTCCTTCCTTCCCCTGTCTTCCTCCTCATGACCTCCTCCAATCCCTAACTGTCTTCCTCCCTCAATTACCTCTCCATCCTCCCCTGTCTTCCTCCCTCATGAACCTCCTCAATCCCTCCCCTGTCTTCTCCCTCATGACCTCCCATCCTCTGTCTTCCTCTCAATTGACCCTCACATCCCATCCCCCCTTCCCCTGCCCTTCCCCCCTCATTATCCTCAGTCCCTCCCTGTCTTCCTCCCTCATGACCGAATCCATCCCTCACCTGTCATCCTCCCTCATGACCTCATCAATCTCCTCTGTCTTCCTCCTAATGACCTCCTCCCATCCTTCCTGTCTTCTCCCTCATGACCTCCCCATCCCTCCCCTGTTTCCTCTCATGACCTCCTCATCCCTTACCTGTCTTCCTCCCTCATATCCTCCTCCATCCTCCCCTGTGTGTCTTCCTCCATGTCATGACCTTCTCATCCCTCCTGTCTTCTCCTCTGAACCTCCTCCATCCTTCCCCCTGTCTCCTCCTCCCTCATGAAACTCCTCCATCCTCACCTGTCTTCCTCCCTCATGAATCTCCATCCTCCCCTGTGTCTCTCCTCATGACCTCTCCCTTCCCTCCCATGTCTTCCTCACTTAATGACGTCTCCATCCCTTTCATGTCTTCTCCTCTTCATATCCTACTCCATTCTTCCTGTCTTTCCTCTTCATATCCTACTACATCCATCCAATGTTTCCTCCATCCTACCTTGTCTCCTCCCTCATTTAATCGCCATTCAATTCCCTGTCTTCCTTCCCTACAATCCTCTCATCTCTCCCTGCTTTCCTTCCTCATATCCTCCTTCATCCATCCCCTTGTCTTCCCCCTCAAATCCTCTCCATCCTTCCCCTGCTTTCCTCCCTCATATCCTCCTCCATCCCACCCCTGTCTTCTTCCCTCATGAACTTACTCCATCCCTACCCTGTCTTCCTCCTCTTATCCTCCTCCATCCCTCCCCTGTCTTCCTCCCTCATATCCTCTCCATCCCTCCCCTGTCTTCTCCCTCACGACTCATCCATCCCTCCCTGTCTTCCTTTCTATAACTCCTCCATCCCTCCCCTGTCTTCCTCCTATTTCCATCCTCATCCCTCCTGGTCTTCCTCCTCATATCCTCTTCATCCCTACCCTGTCTTCCTCCCATCATATCTCCTCCATCCTCCCTTGTCTCCTCCATCTGACCTCCTCCGTCACTCCCTGTCGTCCTTCCTCATATCTCCTCCAATCTCTCCCCTGTCTTCCTCCCTGTCATATCCTCTCCATCCCACCCCTGTCTTCCCTACCTTCATATCCTCTCCATCCCCCCCCTGTCCTTCCTCCTATCCTCCTCATCCCTCCCTGTCTTCCCCCTCATGACTTCATACATTCCTCCCTGTTTCTCCGCTCATATCCTCCTCAATCCTCCCTGTTTCTCCTCATATCCTCCTCCATCCCTCTCCTGTCTTCTCCCTATATACTCTCCATCCTCCCTGTCATACTCCCCAATCCTCCTCCATCACCTTGGCTTCCTCCTCATTTCCTCCTCTATCCCTCCCTGTCTTCCTCCATAATATCCTCTTCATCACTCCCCCCTGTATCCTCAAAATGACTCTCATCCTTCGCCACTGTTTCCTCCCTCATTCCCTCCACCATCTTCCCATTGTCTTCCTCATATCTCCTCCAACCCTCCCTGTCTTCCTCCCTCATGACCACTTCATCCACCCCCTCCCCCCTTGTTTTCTCCATCATACCTCCTCCATCCCTCTCGTCTTCTCTTACGACCTCCTTCATCCCTCCATGTTCTTCCTCCTCATGACCTCCTCATCCCTCCTCTGTCTTCCTCCCTATATCCTCCTCCATCTCTCACCTGTCTTCTCCCTTCATACCTCCTCCATCCTCCCTGTCTTCCTCCCTCATGACCTCCTCCATCCTTCTGTTCTCTCCCTTCCCTAATCTCCTCCTCCATCCCTCCAGTCTTCTCTCTCATGGACTCTCCTCCATCCCTTCCTCTGTCTTCCTCCCTCATATCCTCGTCATTTTCCCCTGTCTTCCTCCTCATACCTTCCTCCATCCCACCCTGCCTATTCTCCCTCACGAACTATCTATCCCTCCCTGTCTTCCTCCCTCATGACCTCCTCCATCCCTCCCTGGTCTTCCTCCATCATCTCCTCTCCATCTCCTCTGTTTCCTCTCATATCTTTCTCCATCCTCCCCTGTTTCGTCCATCATACCCTCCTCCATCCCTAACTTGTCTTCCTCCCTCATTCCTTCTCCATCCCACTTGTCTTCCTCCCTCATATCCTCTCCATCTCTCCTCTGTCTTATTCCCTCTTACGCTCCTCCATCATCGCTAGTCTTCTCCATTCCCGGGCCTCCTCCATCCCTCCTGGTTTTCCTCCCTCAACTCCTCCATCCCTCCTTGTCTTCTCTCTCATGACCTCCTCCATCCCTCTCCTGTTCTCCTATAACCTCTCCATCCTCCTCTGTGCTTCTCCACATATCTCCTCCATCTTTCCCTGTCTTCATGCCCTCTTATTACTCCTCCATCCCTCCCCTGTCTTCTTCCCACATGACCTCCTCCATCCTCCACTTTCTTCTCCCATCATGGACATCCTCCATCCCTCACTGTACTTCCTCCTCATGACCTCCTCCATCTTCCCTGTCTTCATCCCTCATCTCCTTTCCATCCCTCTCTGTCTTCTCCCTCAATATCCTCCTCCATCTCTTCCTGTCTTCCTCCCTATTAACCTCCTCCATCCTCCACTGTCTTCCTCCTCATGACCTCCTCCATCCCTCCTTATCTTAGACCTCCCTCATTGCCTCCTCCATCGCTCCTCCGTCTTCTCTCTCATGACCTCCTCCATTCCCCTCCTCTGTCTTCCTCTTTATATCTTCCTCCATCTTTCATGTTTCTCCTCATGACCTCCTCCATCCTCCCATGTTTTTCCTCATATCTCTCATCGCTCTCCGTCTTCCTCTCTCATGACCTCCTCATCCCTCTATGTCTTCTCTATCATTATCTTTCCCACATCTTTATGATCCTTCCCCTTCCCTCCTACCCGCCACCATCCATACTGCCATCCTCCATATATCACCCCCCCCCCCCTACAAGTCCCCACCTCCTCCTCCCCTTGATATTTCACACTTGACTCCTCCATCCCTTCCTGGCTTCCTCACTCATCTCATTCTCATCCTTACTGTCCTTCTTCCCTCATATCTCCTCCATCTCTCCCCTGTCTTTCCTCCCTCATACCCTCCTCCATCCTCCACTGTCGCTTCCTCCCTCATGACACCTCCTCCCTCCTTTGTCTTCCTCCCCATATTCCTCTCCTTCGCTCCTCCGACTTCTTCTCTGACCTCCTCCAGCCCTCCCTGGTCTTTCTCCCTCATGACCTCTCCCATCCCTCCTGTCTTCCTCCCTCATATCTACCTCCATCCCTCCTCTGTCTTTCTCTATCATATCTTTCCTCCATCTTTTTTGTTTCCTCTATCCCTCCTCCTCCCTCCCCTGTCTTCCTACCCTCATGACCTTCTCCATCCCTCCCTTGTCTTCCTCCCTCATGACCTCCTCCATCCTTTCCTGTCTTCGCACTCATCTCTTCTCATCCTCCTTCTGTCTTCTTCCCTCATATTCCCCTCCATCTCTCCCCTGTTTCCTCCTATACCCTCCTCCATCCCTCACTCTTCTTCCTCCCCATGACCTCCTCCCCATCCCTCCCTTGTCTTCCTCCTCATATCCTCTCCATGCTCCTCCGTCTTCCTGCCCTCATGACCTCGTCCCATCCCTACCCTGTTTCCTCTCTCATGGACACCTCCATCCCTCCCCTGTCTTCCTCCCTCTTATCCCTCCTCCATCCTCCTTGTCTGCCTCCCTTCATATCTCTCCATCTTTCCTCTGCATTCCTCTTCATACCCTCCTCCTTCCCTCCCTGTCTCCTCCTCGATGGACCTACTCATCCCTCCTTGTCTTCCTCCCTTATCCTCCTCCATTCGCTCCACCGTCTTCCTTCCTCATGACCTCTCCATCTCCCTGTTTCCTCTCTCATGATCCTCCTCCATCCCTCCCCTGTCTTCCTCCCTTCATAACCTCCTCCACCCCCTCCTCTTCTTCATCCTCAATTCATCCTTTCTATCCTTCCCCTGTCTTCCAACTTATCTCCTCCTCATCCCCCTCTGTATTCCTGCTCATATCCTCCTCCAACCCTCCCCTGTCTTCCTCCATTCCCCCTCCCCTGTCTTTCTCCTACATACCTTCTCCACCCCTCCCCGTCTTCCTCCTCATATCCTCCACCATCCCTCCCTGTCTTCCGTCCTCATATCCTCCTCCATCCTCCCCTGTGTCCTCCCTCACATCTCCTCCGTCCCTTTCTGCTTTCACTCCCTATATCTTCTCCATACCTCCCTGTCTTCTTCCCTCAGTCCTCCTCCATCTCTCCCATGCTTCCTCCCTCTATCCTCCTCCATCTCACCCTTTGTCTTCCTCCTATGACTCCTCCATCCTCCATGTTTTCCTCCTTCAAATCCTCCTTCCATCTCTCCCATGTCTTCCTCCCTCATGACCTCTCCATCCCTCCTTTGTCTTCCTTCCACAAAATCCTCCTTCCATCCCTCACTGTCTTCTTCTCTCATATCACCTCATCCTCCCCAGTCTTCCTCCTCTTCTCCTCATCCCCACCCTATTTCTCCCTCATGACCTCCTCATCCCTTCCCCTCTCTCTCAATCCTCCTCCATCCCTTCGCGTGTCTTCCTCCGCATAACGTCCTCATCCCTCTCCTGTCTTCCTCCCTCATGACCTCCTCCATTCCCACCCTATCTTCCTCAAATCCGCCTCCATCCCTCTCTTGTCTTCCTCCCTCCATCTCCTCCATCCTCCCCTGTTTCCGCCTCCTATCTCCTCCACTCCACCTGTCTTTCTCCCTCATGACCTCGCCTCCACCCCTCCCCTGTCTTCCTCCTCATATCTCTTCTCCCTCCCCTGTCTTCCTCCTCATTCCTCCTCAATCCTCCCCTTGTCTTCCTCCCTCATGGGACCTCCTCTTCTTCCCTGTTTCCTCCCTCAAATCCTTCCATCCCTCATACTGTCTTCCTCCACATTTTGTCCTCCATCTCTCCTCTGTCATTCTCCCTCAGGACTCCTATCCCTCCCCTGTTTTCCTACTCTCATATCCTCCTCCATCCCTCTCCTGTCTTCCTTCCTCCTATCTCTCCATCCCTATTGTCCTTCCTCCCTCATATTCCTCTTCATCCCTCCTGTCTTCCTCCCTCAATCCTCCCTCCCCCATTTTTTCCCCCCTCCCCTGTCTCCCTCCCTCATACCTCCTCCATCCCTCTCTGTCTTCCTTCCTCTTATCCTCTATCCCCTCTTGTCTTCTCCTCATGTCCTCTCCATCCCTCCCCTTTCTTCCCTCTTGACTCTCCATTCCCCTCCCCTCTCTTTCTCCCTCTAACTCCTCCATCCCTCCCTTTTCTTCCTATTTCAATCCTCCTCCCATCCCTCTCTGTCTTATCATCACCTCATTAGTGTTATCTTATGTTCAGTCCTCTATCATCATATATAATCTTACGTTCCCCCCCCCCCCCAGTCGTCACCATTCACATGTTATCTTATGTTTCAGTTCCATCATCGGTGTTATCTTTCGTTCAGGTCATCATCACTCAGTAGCGTTATTCTACGTTCAGTGTCATATCGGTGTTATCTACGTTAAGTGTTATATCACCTCGTTGTGTTATCTTACGTTCAGTGCCATTCATAACCTCAGGTAGTAATATCTTACGCTCAGTATAATCATACAGTGTTATCTTAAGTCAGTGTATCATCACAGTGTTATCTTATGTTCAGTGTATCACCATAGTGTTATCATCGTTCGTGCATCATCACAGTGTTATCTTACGTTCAGTGCTTCCTCAGACAGGGTTATCGTTACGTTCAGGTGTCATCATCACAGCGTTATCTTATGTTCATGTCATCAATCACAGTGTTATCTTATGTTCAGTGTATCATCACAGTGTTAATCTTACGTTCCGTTTTCATCAATCACAGTGTTATCTTACTTTCAGTGTCATCATCACAGTGTTTCTTACGTTCGTGTCATCAATCACAGTGTTATCTTATGTTCAGTGTCCTCATCAGTGTTATCTTAACGTTCATTGTTATCATCACAGTGTTATCTTACGTTCACTGTTTATCATCGCTGTTATCTTACGTTCAGTCATCATCACACCTCAGTTGTGTTCTCTTAGTTCCGTGTCATCATCACAGTGTTATCTTCTCCCTTTCAGAGACATCATCACCCGTGTAATTTCCGTTCCCGTGTCATCTCAGCAGTTATCTTACGTTCAGTGTCATCATCACAGTGTTATCTTACGTTTCAGTGCATCATTTCACTAGTGTTATCTTCGTTCCGTGTCATCATCACAGAGTTATCTTACTCAGTGGTCATCATCACCCGACCGTTACTTATGTTCAGTGTCTCCACCACAGTGTAATCATCATTGTTATGTTATGTAATTTAAAATTTTGACAGAGATCATTCCCTTCCTCCCCTGTCTTCCTTCCTCATTACCTTTCATCCCTCCCTGTCTTCCTCCCTCATTACTCCTCCTTCCCTTCCCCTGTCTTCCTTCCTATTACCTCCTCCATCCCTACCCCTGTCTTCCTTCATCATTAACCTCCTCCATCCATCCCTGTCTTCTTCTCATTACCTCCTCCATCCTCCGCTGTCTTCCTTCTCATTACCTCTCCAACCTCCCCTGTCTTCTTCCTCATTACTCCTCCAATCCCTCCCCTGTCTTCTTCCTCGTTCCTCCTCATCCTCCCTGTCCTTCCTCCGTCATACGCACCTACTCCATCCCTCCCTGTCTTCCATCTCATTTACATCCTCATCCCTCCCTGTCTTCTTCCTCATTACCTCTCCCTCCCTCCCTCGTCTTCTTCTCATTTACTTCTCCAATCCCTCCCCTGTCTACCTTCTCATTACTCCTCCCATCCCTCCCTGTCTTCCTTCTCATTTCCTCCTCCATCCCTCCTGTCTTCCTTCCTCATTACCTACTCCATCCCTCCCTTGTCATCCTTCTCATTACCTCCTCCTTCCCTCCCTGTCTCCTCCGTCTTTATCCTCCTCCATCCCTCCCCTGTCTTCCTTTCCTTCATTACCTCCTCATCCCTCCCCTGTCTTCCTTTCCTCATTACATCCTCCTCCCTCCCTTGTCTTCCTTCCTCATTCTCCTCATCCCTCCCTGTTCCTTCCTCATTACCTCCTCCATCCTCCCTGTCTTACTTCCTCATTACCTCCTCCATCCTCCCCTGATTCCTTCCTCAATACCTCCTCCATCCTCCCCTGTCTTTTCTCATTTACCTCCCCTCCCTCCCCTGTCTTCCTTATACTCTCATCCCTCCCTGTCTCCTTCCTCATTACCTCCTCCATCCTCCTGTCTTCCTCCTCATTACCTCCTCCATCCCTCCCCTGTTTCCTTCCTCATTACCTCCTCCATCCCTCCCTGGTTTCCTTCTCCATTACCTTCCTCCATCCCTACCTGTCTTCCTCTTTTCATTAACTCTCCATCTCCCAGACTTCAATACTCATAACTCTACATCCCTCCCTTGTCTTCCTTCCCAAAACTCCCATCCTCCCCTGATCCATCTCAATCCTCTCCATCCTCCCCTGTCTACCTTCCTCATATACCTTACCAACACCCTCCCCCCCCCCCCTCACATCCTACTATTCTCCTCATCCCTCCCCTGTCTGCAACCTCCTTAACTCCTCATCCCTCCCCTGTCTTCCTTCCTCATTACCTCCCCATCCCTACCCTATGTCTTCCTCCCTCATTAACCTCCCTCCATCCCTCCCTGATCTTCCTCCTCATTACCTCTCCATCCACTCCCTGTCTTCCTCCCTCATTACTCCTCCATCCATCCCCTGTCTTTCCTCCCTCAATTACCTCTCCAACCTCCCCCTGTCTTCCTTCTCATTACCTCCTCCATCCTCCCCTGTCTTTCCTTCCTCTTTTACCTCCTCCATTCCCATCCCTGTCTTCCTTCCTTCATTACCTCCTCCATCCCTCCCCTGTCTTCCTTCCTCATTACCTCCTTCATCCCTCCCCTGTCTTCCTCCCTCATTACCTCCTCCATCCTCCCCTGTCTTCCCTCTCCTCTTACCTCCTCCATCTCTCCCCTGTTTCCTTCCTCATTACTCTCCAGCTCCTGTCTTCCTCCCTCCTTACCTCCTCCATCCCTCCCTGTGTTTGCTTATGTACCTCCTCCATCCCTCCCTGTCTTCTTCCTCTTACCTCCTCATCCCTCCCTGTCTTCCTTCCTCATACTCCCCACAAATCCCCTCCCCCTGCCTCTTCCTCCCTCTTAACTCCTCCATCCCCTCACCTGTCTTCCTCTCATTACCTCACCTTCCCTCCCTGTCTATCTCCCTCTTTACCTCCTCCATCCTCCTCTGTCTTCTTTTTTTTCCCTCATTACTCCTCATCCTCCCTGTCTTCCTTCCTCAATTTCATCCTCCATCCTCCCCTGTTCTTCCATCCTCTTGACCTCCAACATCCCTCCCTGTCTTCCTCCCTCATTACCTCCTCCATCCTCTCACCTGTCTTCTCCTCTATTTACCTCTACATCTATCCCTGTCTTCTTCCTCATTACCTCTCCATCCCTCCCCTGGTCTCTCCTCATTACCTCCTCATCCCTCCTGTCTTCCTGCCTCATTACCTTCCTCCATCATCCCCTGTCTTCCTCCCTCATGACCTCCTCCTCCCTCACCTGTCTTCCTTGCTCATTATCCTCCTCATCTTCCCTGATCTTCTCCCTCATTACCTCCTCTTCCCTCCCTGTCCTTCCTCCTCATTACCTCCTCCATCTCTCCCGCTGTCTTTCTTGCATCATTACTCCTCCATCCTTCCCCTGTCTTCCGCTCATTACCTCCTCCATCTCCCCTGTCTTCCTCCCATTACCTCTCCTTCCCTCCCTGTCTTTCCTCCCTCCTTTACTCCTCATCTCTTCCCCTGTCTTCTTGCTCATTAAACTGCTCCATCCCCTCCCCTGTCTTCTGGCCTCATTACCTCCTCCATCCCTCCCCTGTCTTCCTCCCTCATTACCTCCTCCATCCCTCCCCTGTCTTCCTTCCTCATTACCTCCTCCATCCCTCCCCTGTCTTCCTCCCTCATTACCTCCTCATCCTCCCTGTCTTCTCCTCATTACACTTCCATTCGTGCCCCCCCACACCATCCATCGTCCTTCCTCATTACCTCTCCATCCCTTCCCCTGTCTTCCGTCCTCATTACCTCCTCCTCCATCCCTTTCCTGTTTCCTTCTGTCATTACCTCCACCATCCATCCCCTGTCCCCTTCCTTCCGGCATTACCTCCACATCCCCCCCTGTCTTCCTTCCTTCATTACTCCTCCATCCACTCCCTGTCTCCTCCTCATTATCCTCCATCCCTTCCTCTGTCTTCTTCCTCATTACCTCCTCCATCCCTTCCCTGTCTTCCTTCCTCTTTACCTCCTCCATCCCTCCCTGGTCTTCCTTCCTCATTCTCCACCATCCTCCACTGTCTCTTCCGCATTACCTCCTCCATCCCTCACTGTTTCCTCATCAATTACTCCTCCACTCCCTCCCTGTCTTCCTCATCATTACTCATCCATCCCTCCCTGTATTCCTTCCTCAGTACCTCCTCCATCCCCACCCTGTCTTCCTCCCTCAGTATTCCTCCATCACTCCCCTGTCTTCCTCTCGCTCTCCTCCATCCCTCCTGTCTCCTTCCTATTACCTCCTCCATCCATCCCTGTATTCCTTCCTCATTACCTCCACCATCCCTCCCCTGTCTTCCTCCCTCAATACCTCTCCAACCTCACTGTCTTCCTCCACATTTTTCCTCCTCCATCCGCCTCCCTGTTTTCCTCCTCATTACCTCCTCCATCACTCACCTGTCTTCCTCCCCTTTACCTCCACCATCCCTCCCTGTCTTCCTCCCTCATTACCTCCTCCATCCTCCCCATGTCGTCCTTCCTTCCCCCCCTCATTCTTCTCCATCCCTCCCTGTTTCCTCCCTATTACCTCCCTCATCCCTCCCCTGTCTTCTCCCTCATTACCTCCTCCTTCTCTCCCTGTCTTCCTGCCTCATTACTGGGTCCATCCCTCCCTGTCTTTCCTGCCTCATTACCTCCTCCATCCCTCCCCTGTCTGCCTGGGCATCATTTCTCCTCATCCCTCCTGCTTCATCCCTCATTACTCCTCATTCCCTCTCTGTCTTCCTCCCCTCAAGTACCTCCTCCATTCCCTCCCCTGTCTTCCGTTCCTCATTACCTCTCATCCCCTCCCTGTCTTCCTTCCTCTATACCTCCAACATCCCTCCCTGTCTTCCTCTATCCATTACTCCTCCATCCCTACCTGTCTTCCCTCCCTCATTACTCTCCATCCCTCCCCTGTCTTCCTTCCTCATTACCTCCTCCATCCCTCCCCTGTCTTCCTCCCTCATTACCTCCTCCATCCCTCCCCTGTCTTCCTCCCTCATTACCTCCTCCATCCCTCCCCTGTCTTCCTCCCTCATTACCTCCTCCATCCCTCCCCTGTCTTCTGCCTCGCAATTACCTCCCCATCCTTCCCTGTCTTCCTCCCTCATTATCTCCTCCATCCCTCCCCTCGGTCTTCTCCCTCATTACCTCTTCCATCTCTCCCCTGTCTTCTGATCATTACCTCCTCCTTCCTTCCCTGTCTTCCTGACTATTACCTCCTCCATCCCTCCCCTGTCTTTCTCCTCATTACCTCCTCCATCCCTCCCCTGTCTTCCTCCCTCATTACCTCCTCCATCTCTCCCCCGTCTTCCTGCCTCTTTACCTGCTCCATCCCTCCCTGTTTCTGCTCAATACCTCCTCATCCTCCCCTTGTCTTCTTGCCTCATTTACCTCCTTCATCCTCCCCTGTCTTCCTGCCTCATTACCTCCTCATCCTCCCTGTCTTCCGCCTCATTTCCTCCTCCATCTCTCCCCTGTCCTTCCTGGATCATTACCTCTCCATCCCTCCCTGTCTTCCTGGTCATTACCTCCTCCTTCCCTCCCCTGTCTTCCTCCCACATAACTCTCCATCCATACCTGTCTTCCTCCCTCATTACCTCCTCCATCTCTCCCCCTGATCTTCTTCCTCATACCTCCTCCATCCCTCCCCTGTCTTCCTTCCTCATTACCTCCTCCATCCCTCCCCTGTCTTCCTTCCTCATTACCTCCTCCATCCCTCCCCTGTCTTCCTTCTCATATACCTCCACCATCCCACCCTGATCTTCCTTCATCATTCCCTCCTCCATCGCTCCCCTGTCTTCCTCCCTCATTACCTCCTCAATCCCTCCCTGTCTTCTTCCTCATTACCTCTCCATTCCCTCCCCTGTTCTTCCTTCCTCATTACCTCCTCCATCCCTCCCCTGTCTTCCTTCCTCATTACCTCCTCCATCCCTCCCCTGTCTTCCTTCCTCATTACCTCCTCCATCCTCCCTGTCTTCCTCCCTCATTACATCCTCCATCCTCCCCTGTCTTCCTTCCTCTTACCCATTCCTCCCTGTCTTCATCCCTTTTTACCTCTCCATCCCTCCCCTGTCTTCCTTCTCATTACATCCACCATCCTCCCTGTATTCCTTTCCTCATTACCATCCCTCCCCTGTCTCCTCCCTATTTCCTCCTCATCCGTCCCTGTCTTCCTTCTCATTACCTCCCACCATTCCTTCCCTGTCTTCTCCTCATTACCTCCACCTATCCTCCCTCTGTTCTTCTCTCAATTACCTCCTCATCCTCCCCTTTCTTCTCCCTCATTACCTTCACCAGCCCTCCCCTGTTCTTTCCTCCTCATTTACCTGTGTCCATCCCTCACCTGTCTTCTCTTATCTTACCTCCTCCATCCTCACCTGTCCGTTCCTCCTCATTACCTCCTCCATCCCTCCCTAACTTCCCTCCCTCATTACCCATCAACCCTCACCTGTCTTCCTCCTCGTTACCTCCTCCATCCCTCCCCTGGTCTTCCTCTACCTCATTTACCTCCTCCATCTCTCCCTTGTTTCCTCCCTCATTACCTCCTCCATCCCTCCCTGTCTTCATCCCTCATTACCTCCTCCATCTCACTGTCTTTCCTCCCTCATTAACTCTCATCCTCCCTGTTTTCCTCCCCTCATTACCTCCTCATCCCTCCTGTCTTCACCTCCCTCATTACCTCCTCAATCCCTCACCTGTATTCCTCCATCAATTACCTCCCATCCCTCCCCTGTCTTCCTCCTCATTACCTCCTCCATCCTCACCTGTTCGTCTCCCACTTAACCTCCTCCATCCCCTCCTGTCTTCCTCCCTCATTACTCCTCCATCCCTCCCTGTCTTCCTCCATAATGACCTCCTCCATCCCTCCCTGTCTTCCTCCCTCATGACTCTTCCTCCATCCCTCCCTGTTTCCTCTCTCATGACCCTCCTACATACCTTCCCTGCCTTCCCCCTCATAACTCCTCAGTTCCCCTCCCCTGTTTCTCCCTCATGACTCATCCATCCTCCACTGTCATTCTGTCCCTCAATGACCTCCTCCATCCCTCCTCTGTTTCTCCCTCATGACCTCTCCATCCCTCCCCTATCTTCCTCCCTCATGACCTCTCCATCCATCCCTGTCTTCTCCTCATGACACCTCATCCCTTCCCTGTCTTCCTCCCTATATCCTCCTCCATCCTCCCCTTTCTTCTCCCTCATGACCTTCTCCATCCTCCCCTTGGTGTACTACCTCCCTATGACTCTCATCTACCCCTGTTTTCCTCCCTCATGACCTCCTCCATCCCTCACTGTTTCCTCCTCATTACCTCTCATCCTCCCTCGTCTTCCTCCTCATGCTCTCAACCTCCTGTTTCACCCTCATGATCCTCTCCCCCCCCCCCCCCCAACCCCATCATTCCTCTCAATGACCTCTCCATCCCTCCCTGTTCTTCTCCTCATGAACCTCCTCCCAAACAAAAAGAAAACCATAAATAACCAAAAACACCCTCTCCCCAGTTTCTTCAATTACCTCCCCATCCTCCCTGTCCTTCCTATGTATTACCTCCACCATCCCTACCCCTGTCTTCCTTCCTCATTACCTCTCCATCCCTCCTGTTTCCTCCTCCATTACTCCTCCATCCCTCCTGTCTTCATTCTTCATTAATTCTCCCCTGTCTTATCCCTCAGTACCTCCTCCATCCCTCCCCCTGTCTTCTTCCTCATTACCTCACCATCCTCCTGTCTTCCTTCCTCATTACCATCCCTCCCCTGTCTTCTCCCTTCATTATCCCTCCATCCTTCCCTAGTCTTCCTTCCTCTTCCTCACCATCCCTCCCCCTGTCTTCTCCTCTTTACCTCACCATCCCTCCCTGTCTTCCTCCTCATTACCTCCCCATCCCTCCCCTTTCTTCCTCCCTCATTACCTCCACCATCCTCCCCAGTTTCCTCCTCATTACCTCTTCAATCCTCACCTGTCTTCTCCCTCATTACTCCTCCATCCCTCCCTGATCTTCCTCCCTCTCATTACCTCCTCCATCCCTCCCTGTCTTCCTTCCCTCAGTACTCCTCCATCCCTCACCTGTCTCCTCCCTCTTTACTCCCTCCATCCCTCCTCTGTTTCCTCCCTCTTACCCTCTCCATCTCTCCCCCTTGCATTCCTCCTCATTACTCCTCACATCCCTCAACTCCGTCATTCCTCCTCATTACCTCCTCCTTCCCTCACTGTCTTCCTCTCAGTACCTCCTCCATCCCCTCCCTGTTCTACCTCAGTTACTCCTCCATCCCTCCCCTGTCTTCTCCTCATTACCTCCTCCTACCTACCTGTATTCCTCCATCATTACCTCCTCCATCCCTCCCCTGTCTTCCTCCTCATTACCTCCTCCATCCATCACTGTCTTCCTCCCCTCATTACCTCTCCATCCCTCACCTGTCTTCCTCCTCATTACCTCCTCATTCCCTCCCCGGTCTTGTCTCCCGTGACCCTCCTCCATTCCTCCCCTGTCTTTCCTCCCTTCATGACCTCCCATCCATCCCCTGTCTTCCTCTTTCATGACAACTCTCCATCCCTTCCCTGCCTTCCTCCCTAATAACCTCCTCCATCCTCCCCTGTCTTCCTCCCTCATATCCTCCCCCATCTCTCCCTGTTTTCCTCCCTCATATCCCCCTCCATCCCTCCCCTGTTTTCCCTCCCTCATATCCCCCTCCATCCCTCCCTGTTTTCCTCCCTCATATCCTCCTCCACCCCTCCCATGTCTTCTTCCCTCATTCTCCTCCATCCCTCCCTGTCTTCCTCCCTCATATCCCCCTCATCCTCCCCTGTCTTCCTCCTTCATATCCTCTCCATCCCCCCCCTGTCTTCCTCCCTCATATCCTCCTCCATCCCTCCCCTGTCTTCCTCCCTCATATCCTCCTCCATCCCTCCCCTGTCTTCCTCCCTCATATCCTCCTCCATCCCTCCCCTGTCTTCCTCCCTCATATCCTCCTCCATCCCTCCCCTGTCTTCCTCCTCAATCCTCCTCCACCCCTCCCATGTCTTCTTCCTCATATCCTCCTCCATCCCTCCCCTGTCTTCCTCCCTCATATCCTCCTCCATCCCTCCCCTGTCTTCCTCCTTCATATCCTCCTCCATCCCTCCCCTGTCTTCTTCCCTCATATCCTCCTCCATCCCTCCTCTGTCCTCCCTCATTCCTTCCAGCTTTCTCTGAGGAAATCTTGACCCTTAAGTGGCTCTCAACCAGAGTTTTAATTACAGCATCACTTAGTGTGGAGGGTCCTCCCCCGTCGTAATGGATGGCCTCGTCCATCTTCCCCCTGACACACTGTTTTGGTCAACCATTCTAGAAACCGGTTGAGTGGTTGGCCTAGTGCTGTATTTAGTCTGATCTAGAAACCGGTCTAGAGCACTCTAGTTCTGGTCTAGTTGGGGGGGGGAGGTAGTGAAGTAGAATATTAAGATAAACATTACAGTGAAATAGTGTTTTAAGACCTGACATCACACCTGACATCACACCTGACATCACCTCAACGCTTATCGTCAAAATCTTCCAGCTTTAGTAAGCACCGTGATCTTCCAGTGTGGGTGGAGGGTGGGGTGCGGTGTCGGTGGTGGTGGTGTGGAGGTGTGTCTGGTGGAGTGGTGTTGTAGTGAGTGTAGTGGAATGCGGTGTGGTGTGATGTGGTGACGTGTGGTGGAATGGTGTTGCAGTGATTAGCGAAATCGGGTGTGGTGTGGTACGGTAGGGTGGTGTGGTACGGTAGGGTGGTGTGGTACGGTAGGGTGGTGTGGTACGGTAGGGTGGTGCGGTACGGTAGGGTGGTGCGGTACGGAGGGTGGTGTGGTACGGCAGAGTGGTTTAGTAAGGTAGGGTGGTTTTGGGTAGGGTGGTTTGGTTTAAGGTAGGGTGGTTTGGTAAGGTAGGGTGGTTTGGAAAGGTTTAGGGAGGTGTGGTATGGTGGGTGGTGGTGATAGGGTTAGGGTGGTGTGGTACGGTAGAGTGGTTTAGTAAGGTAGGGTGGTTTGGTAAGGTTAGGGTGGTATAGTATTGTAGGGTGGTTGGGGTTTAGGGTGGGGTGGGGTGGTAGGGTTTAGAGTGGTTTGGTAAGGTTTGGGTGTTTTGGTAAGGTAGGGTGGTGTGGTACGGTAGGGTGGTGTGGTTTTGGTAGAGTGGTTTGGTAAGGTAGGGTGGTTTGGTAAGGTAGGGTGGTGTTGTAGGGTAGGGTGGTGTGGTAGGGTAAAGTGGTGTGGTAAGGTAGGGTGGTGTGGTAGGGTAGGGTGGTGTGGTAAGGTAGTGTGGTGTGGTAGGGTAGGGTGGTGTGGTAAGGTAGGGGTGTGGTAGGGTAGGGTGGTGTGGTAGGGTAGGGTGGTGTGGTAAGGTAGGGTGGTGTGGTAAGGTAGGGTGTTGTGGTAGGGTAGGGGTGGTTGGTAGGGTGGTGTGGTAGGGTTAGGGTGGTGTGGTAGGGTAGGGTGTTGTGGAGGGTAGGGTGGTGTGGTAGGGTGGTGTGGTGGGTAGGGTGGTGTTGTAGGGTAGGGTGTTGTGGTAGGGTAGGGTGGTGTGGTAGGGTAGGGTGTTGTGGTAGGGAGGGTGGTGTGGTAGGGTGGTGTGGTAGGGTAGGGTGGTGTGGTAGGGTAGGGTGGTGTGGGTTATTATTTTTATTAAGGGTGGCGGGAGAGGTAGGGTGGATTTTGTTGTGGATGGGTAGTGTGGTTGGGTAGTATGGTGAGTTAACGTGGTCTAAAGTGTAAATGGGGTATGGTATGGTGAGGATATTTGTGAGGTGTGGTTGAGTTTTGGGGAGTTTATTGGGAGAGGTAGGGAGTGTTGAGGCGTGATAGGTGGGGTGTAGATTTGTGTTAAGGGCTTGGAGGTGTATTGTGAAGTTTAATGAAATGTGGTGAAGGGAGGTGGGGGTGTGGTGAGGTGTGAAGGTAAGGTGAAATGTAAGGAAATGTGGAGGTGATAATGTAGTAAGGTGTGGTGAGGAATGAAGGGTGTGATGGGGTGTAGTGGTGTGTCTGGTGGTGTTACGAACATAGCCTGTAAACTACTTTGTTACAGTGCCTAACAAATTCACGAATAGAACAGGATTATCTCGTCTAAGGGTCATCATACACAAGGTTCACTCACTAAGGGTCATCATACACATGGTTCACTCACTAAGGGTCATCATACACAAGGTTCACTCACTAAGGGTCATCATACACAGGGTTCACTCACTAAGGGTCATCATACACAGGGTTCACTCACTAAGGGTCATCATACACATGGTTCACTCACTAAGGGTCATCATACACATGGTTCACTCACTAAGGGGTCATCATACACAGGGTTCACTCACTAAGGGTCATCATACACAGGGTTCACTCATTAAGGGTCATCATACACAAGGTTCACTCACTAAGGGTCATCATACACAGGGTTCACTCACTTTAAAGGGTCATATAACACATGGTTCATCACTAAGGGTCATCATACAAGGGTTAACTACCCAAGGGTCATCATACACAGGGTTCACTCACTAAGGGTCATCATACACAGGGTTCACTCACTAAGGGTCATCATACATAGGGTTCACTCACTAAGGGTCCTCATACACAAGGTTCACTCACTAAGGGTCATCATGCACAGGGTTCACTCACTAAGGGTCATCATACACAGGGTTCACTCACTAAGGGTCATCATGCACAGGGTTCACTCACTAAGGGTCATCATACACATGGTTCACTCACTAAGGGTCATCATACACAGGGTTCACTCACTAAGGGTCATCATACACATGGTTCACTCACTAAGGGTCATCATACACAGGGTTCACTCACAGTGTGACTTTGTCAATGGTCCAAGTCGGACCGAAACGTCGTCGTAAGCTTCTCTCTTTTATGTGCGGGTTATTTGTGTATGGGTCATCATAAACAGGGTTCACTCACTAGGGTTATCATACACAGGGTTCACTCACTAAGGGTCATCATACACAGGGTTCACTCACTAAGGGTCATCATACACAGGGTTCACTCACTAAGGGTCATCATACACAGGGTTTACTCACTAGGGGTCATCATACACAGGGTTCACTCACTAGGGTTATCATACACAGGGTTCACTCACTAAGGGTCATCATACACAGGGTTCACTCATAAGGGTCATCATAACAGGGTTCACTCACTAAGGGTTTATATACACAGGGCTCACTTCACTAAGGGTCATCATATACAGGGTTTTACTCACTAAGGGGACATCATACACAGGGTTCACTCACTAGGGGTCATCATAAACAGGGTTCACTCACTAGGGTCATCATACACAGGGTTCACTCACTAAGGGTCACCATACACAGGGTTCACTAAGGGTCATCATACACAGGGTTCACTAAGGGTCATCATACACAGGGTTAACTCACTAAGGGTCATCATACACAGGGTTCACTCACTAAGGGTCATCATACACAGGGTTCACTCACTAAGGGTCATCATACACAGGGTTCACTCACTAATGGTCATCATACACAGGGTTCACTCACTAAGGGTCATCATACACAGAGCTCACTCACTAAGGGTTATCATACACAGGGTTCACTCACTAAGGGTCATCATACACAGGGTTCACTCACTAGGGGTCATCATAAACAAGGTTCACTCACTAGGGTCATCATACACAGGGTTCACTATAAGGGTCATCATACACAGGGTTCACTCACTAAGGGTCATCATACACAGGGTTCACTCCCCTAGGGTCATCATACACAGGGTTCACTCACTAAGGGTCATCATACACAGGGTTCACTCACTAAGGGTCATCATACACAGGGTTCACTCACTAGGGGTCATCATAAACAGGGTTCACTCACTAGGGTTATCATACACAGGGTTCACTCACTAAGGGTCATCATACACAGGGTTCACTCACTAAGGGTCATCATACACAGGGTTCACTAAGGGTCATCATACACAGGGTTCACTAAGGGTCATCATACACAAAGGGGTTTACTAAGGGTTTATCAATACACAGGGTTTCACTAAGGGTCATCATACACAGGGTTCACTAAATGTCATCATACACAGGGTTCACTAAGGGTCATCATACACAGGGTTCACTAAGGGTCATCATACACAGGGTTCACTAAGGGTCATCATACACAGGGTTCACTAAGGGTCATCATACACAGGGTTCACTAAATGTCATCATACACAGGGTTCACTCACGAAGGGTCATCATGCACAGGGTTCACTCACTAAGGGTCATCATACACAGGGTTCACTCACTAAGGGTCATCATACACAGGGTTCACTAAATGTCATCATACACAGGGTTCACTCACGAAGGGTCATCATACACAGGGTTCACAAAAGGGGCATCATACACAGGGTTCCTCACAAGGGTCATCATCCAGGGTTCACTACTAAGGGTCATCATACACAGGGTTCACTAAGGGTCATCATACACAGGGTTCACTAAGGGTCATCATACACAGGGTTCACTAAGGGTCATCATACACAGGGTTCACTAAGGGTCATCATTTCACAGGGTTCACTAAGGGTCATCATACACGGGTTCACTAAGTGGTCCTCATACACAGGGTTCACTAAGGGTCATCATACACAGGGTTCACTAAGGGTCATCATACACAGGGTTCACTCACAAGGGTCATCATACACAGGGTTCACTCACTAAAGGGTCATTTATACACAGGGTTCACTCACAAGGGTCATCATACACAGGGTTCTTCACTAAGGGTCATCATACAACAGGGTTCCCCTCACTAAGGGTCATCATACACAGGGTTCATCAATACACAAAGGGTCACTAAATCATACACAGGGTTCACTAAGGGTCATCATAACAGGGTTCACTAAGGGTCTCATTTCACAGGGTTCATAAGGGTCATCATACACAGGGTTCACTAAGGGTCATCATACACAGGGTTCACTAAGGGTCATCATACACAGGGTTCACTTAAGGGTCATCATACACAGGGTTCCCCTCACTAAGGGTCATCATACACAGGGTTCACTCACTAAGGGTCATTTATACACAGGGTTCACTCACAAGGGTCATCATTTCACAGGGTTCACTCACTAAGGGTCATCATACACAGGGTTCACTAAAGGGTATCATACCCCAGGGGTTCACTAAGGGTTCATCATAACAGGGTTCACTAAGGGTCATCATACACAGGGTTCACTCACTAGGGTCATCATACACAGGGTTCACTCACTAGGGTCATCATACACAGGGTTCACTCACTAGGGTCATCATACACAGGGTTCACTAAGGGTCATCATACACAGGGTTCACTCATATATGAAGGGGAATCTGTTAGGTTTCTGCTTGTTTTATTAACAGTATTAATAAATCACTAAGTTTCTATTATGAATTAAATAATTCCATCTTTTAAACAGAACGTATCATATCGTAATCACTATGAGCAAAACATATATATCATCAACCTTATTATCACATCATTTACAATATGGTAAATATTTGCAACTTGCTCTAAACAGAGTTTCTAACCTCCTTCACGAGAAGTCAAAAGATATATGTACAGACGCAGGTATTTACAAGCCTAAATGCCACACTGACGTAACTAACAGTTCTTCCTCGAGGACCATTCCTCATTAAACCCTTTTCTAGATCAGAGTCTAGATCACTTATTTCTAATTTTTCAAGAGTTTCTACACCGCCTTCTTAGACCGAGCTATACCCTAGTAAAGGGTGTCCAAAATTACTGGTAACTTCTGGGGAAGTGTAGTGCGACTTAAAGCCAGATTCTCCACTAGAGGCTTCCTCGACTAGTGGAAGGTGAGAACTGAACAAGGTCGGGCTTTACCAGCCAACCTTAACTCTGAATAGGTGTTGAGTAGCTCAAATTGTCTGCTGGTGCTTAACCATGCTGCACCAGCAGTTAAGAATATTTAAACATCCTACCTATGTACAAAGCTAAACAATTTATTGCCAGATAATATTATAAAGTAAAGCATCCTTATTTTAGCTATTAATAAAGATATTAATAATATAATCATAAATGAAAAAGTCGAAATTATACATTAAACAACTGACCCTTTAAAAAAGGGCGTAAGAGTAGGGTAGGGTGTAGCATGGTGTGGTGTAGAATGTTGTGGTGTGGAGAGCTGTGATTTGTGTGGAAGCGTGTGGTGGGTGTGATTAGTGTGGTGAGTTTTAGTGTGACGCGATTGAGTGGTGTGGTGTGATGTGTGATGGGCTATGGTGTGGCATGGTGAGGAGTGGTAGGGAGTAGTGGGTGTAGTGGGATGTTGTTAGTTTTGCACAGTGTGGTGTGGTGCGATGGGGTGGTTGAGGTTCGTTAGGATGTGGTGGGCTGATATGGAAAGGTAGGGTGTAGTAAGGTATGGTGGTGTGTGGTAATCGGAGGGTGTATTAATAGGGCATGGATGTGCTGGGGTATACTACGGTATGGAAAGGTGTGGTGGAGTTTGGTGGGGTGTGGCAGGTATAATGATGTGGTATGTATGGTGAGGTGGGGTAAAGTTTGATAGTGTGTAGTGAAGTATGGAAGGATGTGCTGGAGTATGGTAGGGTGTAGTGGTTGTGTTCATTGTAATATGGTGTGGGAGTGGTGGGATGTGATGTGTTGAGGGTGTGTGAGTCTGTGATCTCGTGCCTCACCTTAGGCTAAGGAAGTGACCACCTTCTATCAAGGCTGATGGACTGATCACCTCACAATTACTTCTCTGCCATTGTCTCACTTGTTATAATCACCAGTTCGACTGAAAATGTCTTCTCTTCGGGTGAAATTTTTCTTCAGTATACACAAGTGTTGCACACGAGTCTTGTTTATCAAGTATAGGCTTATCTCTTGGCAAACTGCTGGGTGCAGCATTCAACACCACAACATAGCTCAGGGCTGTGTTACTGACCATGTAAACAGGGAAGCTAGACTGCTCTGTCTGCAACACAACCTCACACAGAACTCTTTTCTAACATTTTTGGACTTTTTTTTTCTGGCAGTCTTGCTCATTGTGGACTGTCATTATTAATTACATGGGAGAAATGGTTGTCACTCTGAACTTTCATTCAGAGTATTCATAAAACACATTATACACTCGCTAACGTATATCTTAAATTACACAAATAACCCGAACACAGGAGAAAGAAAATTACGACGATGTTTCAGTCCTACTTGGACCATTAACTAGTTTGTGACTAGTTAATGGTCTTAGTCTTCATACTTCTCTCAGACGTCAGGTGTTCAACACTCCACCAGAGAATCTCTTGAGTCGCTCTGGCACTCTGGCTGCGGCCTGGGTGTCGGGAACGGCTCAAACGGAGCAGAGTTTTTGAAAGTTGAAAGCGTCATACCAGCGAGAACACCGGCGCTGACACCACTTGAACCCAAGACGTGGTGTACCCCAGCTACAGGACGACTACTGTAGCTAACTGCTACACCACTTGTGCTGAAGAATACTTACCGGTACATCACTTGTACCAAATCCGACACTCCTTCGGAAACACCGCCGGGTTACCACAGAGAAGACCCGGGCCAAGATCCGTCCTGACAAGCCTACATCAACCTGAACTGGCCCAAGTCAGACCGAGACGTCGTCGTAAGTTTCTTTCTACTGTGTGCGGGTTATTTGTGTATTGTTCCAGTCACGGTATTGTGTCATTTTGTTCTGCATTTCTTATATTATGTAACTGGGACTTACTCTCTGCACTTTGTCATGTTTGAGTGTTGTCTTAGTATATTGGTTCTCAGCCAGAGGTAAATTTTCCCCACGGGGGGAGGAGGGAGTTAAAAAAAAATTCCATGACTTGGCATCAAGCAAATCTATCCTTTAAAATGAAGCAACACTTTCAAATAATGTATATTACAGTTTTTGGAATATCTGTGCAGAGAAACCCCAAAATATTCAGCATAATTTTCGTAATACTATATAATATTTGCAATATTATGAATAATTTTCATTACATTTTGCAAAAAAATATAGAATACGAGTATCGATGTTTCAGATTTGCGAATTTTTATTTTTAAATTAATCAAGGGTAGCGCTAACCGTAGATTATACAGTAGCGCCGGGGGGGGGGATGTGGAAGGCATTCAGGCTTAATTCGGGGAACTGGAGCACAGATCCAATTCCCTAAATCAAGAGCCCCTCACCAACTTCAAGGAACCTTCCGTGAGGGGATCAGATTTGCGAAGAAATTATAAATGTGATGTTGTATCAGCTTTGATAGAGCAGCACAGCTGCCACGGTCTTGGCAGTCACAGACAACGACGCTACGCACAACATTTCTCATTACTTGTCTCTAGTGTTGTTATGTTGTATCATATTTATCTTATGGCAATATATTAACATTATATTTTTTTTCCGTGAATTTATCTATGTACTCTACATTATGTTAATTATTTCTATTAAGTTGAGCCTAACAACCTGTTAAGGAAAGAAATAAACCACGGAACGGGTGTGGTTTGAACCCATGATTAACCCGCCATGAGTTCAAACCCCACCCGTTCCGTGGTTTGTTTGCAGTCGTGTTATTACCATTTTGTGAGTGATGATGAAAGAAATATTTTGATGTTAGTTTAATTTTCCTTCCTTTTCAGAATTTGGTAATGTTCAAAAAACGAACATAACTGGATTTATTTGTACAATACAGTTGTTACTTCATTGTCGTGGACTGAGTAAAAAATCCTGAGTATCAGAAGTTCTTAGATGACAGCTACACTGATGACAGCTACACTGATGACAGCTACACTGATGACAGCTACACTGATGACAGCTACACTGATGACAGCTACACTGATGACAGCTACACTGATGACAGCTACACTGATGACAGCTACACTGATGACAGCTACACTGATGACAGCTACACTGATGACAGCTACACTGATGACACTACACTGATGACAGCTACACTGATGACAGCTACACTGATGACAGCTACACTGATAAACAGCTACACTGATGACAGCTACACTGATGACAGCTACACTGATGACAGCTACACTGATGACAGCTACACTGATGACAGTTACGCTGATGACAGTTACAATGATGACAGTTGCACTGATGACAGTTACACTGATGAAAGCTACACTGATGACAGCTACGCTGATGACAGCTACGCTGATGACAGCTACACTGATGACAGCTACACTGATGACAGTTACACTGATGACAATTACACTGATGATAGCTACACTGGAGGCGAAGAGAGCGCGGTTCAGGGCTGCAGGAACACTGTCCAGGCTTGGCTTCGTGTCTGACGGAAAATCTGTGATGAAAGCTTCCCATCATGCATCACAGAACATAACAAAAGCAAATGAAGCCACGATATTGCCGAGAAGTTGACTGAATCTTGTGCCTGAGATATGTCGGACTTGTGTGCAGGAAAGAGGTACAGCAGAAGATACAGGATATTACCCTCTCTAACCACAAGACTCATCGAAGTATTAGCAAAATGTTTCAAGATATTCGCCATTAAATTACTGAGTAAATCTGACCCACCAAAAACTTTCATGCAACTTAATGACTTGTGTCATATTTGCTGTGCACAATTTCTTGTATATATCCACTACATATGTGACACAGAACTGAACGAAGACTTTCTCTTCTGTAAATTTCTCGCTCAGACATAATGCAGAAAATAAGAGGATCTCTTTGAAAGAAACAATAATACGTGCATTACATGGGACTTTTGTCGGGTCATTTTGTACTGAGAGATCCCAGGCAAGACGGGTGATAAATCAATATTTACTGCACTTATAAAAGAACGGTCACACTAAGTGACCGCTGTTTTATAACTCAACCCACTGTGCTCTTCACAGACATAATTTATTGCACAATCTCTTTCTACTAATCTGCAAAATTGGTTTATAGATAATTACTGAGACTCTTAACTTCAGTGGTGCCCGAGCACTGAATGAACGCCTGTAAAAGGTGTCTGTGTTGAGATATCCTCTGAACACTCGATTCTCACCTTCATACTGAGGTAATGTAGCTTCCATGTCTGTTTATTCCCCAACATATGTTTGAGCTCCGTAACGAGGTGGAGATTTTTCTTCATGATCTTGATTCAAAGCTGTGTGAGAGCTTTATTTATCCACGGTTCAATGCCTGTTTAGGATTCTCTTCGGGTATATTTGGCCTTCTCAATCATCTCAATAAACAAATCCAGGGCAAATAGGTAACCACTTCTGAAGTACGTGATAAAGGTGGAAGCATAGTAGTCCAAGCTGGACTTGTGGGACTTGAGTTCTCTAAAATAATTTAACAAATTTTCCAAATTTGGATTAGGTCATAGGTGAAAAACCTGGTCTGTTATCCGAAATAAGTGAAGACCTCGCTGCACACTTGAAAATCTTGAAAGATCACCTCACTGGCTGGTTTTCAGCAGAAAGATTCCAACAGAAAGTTGGATATTAAGACCAAACTTCAGCTGCTTTGAAAAAAAAATAATTTGGGTTCCTCACAGAAACGAATGCCAAATTTTGGAGCATTGACAGAAACACATACAAAGGATATTTTAGACGGTGAAGTAACGATAAAAGCTATAATTTGCATACATGTGACAGAATTAATAGGCACAAGGAGGAGTAAAGTCTATGTGAAATACTTTTCATTCCTCAGAAAAGCTGAATTCGTCGAATGATACAGTAGAAGTTCTAGATATTAATAAAGCAGAAAATAGGAATCTGGTAATTATCCTAGTATATAAACCACCTCAGTAACACCTAAGGAATTCACAGATCAGTTAAGAAAAATAGTCTTAGCCGAGAGTTCACCGATGTAGAGCAAAAACTTAGGATATCGTACCTAACAGAAGAAACATAAACAGAAAAAAAGGTCATCCTGGACATTGCAAAAAAAAAAAAAAAAAAAATTCTGTTCATATGCAAACTCTAAACTAAGAGCTGCCTGTAGAACTGGGCCCAGAATGAGAGGAGATTCATATACTGACGATGAACAGGAAATGAGATAAATTCTTAGAGATCAGTATGAGTCGGTGTTCGACAACCCACTAAATAACAGCAACATTATTCACTGCATCTGAAGGTCACGCAGACCAACTAACTGACATTTATTCTAAACCTATAGAATTCGAAAAAAAAAAATGAATATATACCTGCTTGCTCAGCACCTAGTCCAGATTCATGGAATTCCCTATTTATATAAGAACATAAAATATAAGAAAGAAGGAACACTGCAACAGGCCTACTGGCCTATGCGAGGCAAATCCAATTCTCCTACCTGCTTAAGCTCACTGACCTAGTGAGGTCAGACACGTCACTTAAAGGAGGAGCACAGTATCCCACCTAGCAGCACAAGCTACTGAGGTCCAACTCACACCCACCCACACCCATTCATGTATTTATCTAATCTATTTTTAAAACTACACAGCTTCTATGACGGTACTCAGGAGTTTGTTCCACTCATCCACAACTCTATTACCAAACCAGTGCTTTCCTATATCCTTCCTGGATTTGAATTTTTCCAGTTTAAATCCATTGCTGCGAGTCCTGTCTATGTTAGATATTTTAAGCACGCTATTTACATCCTCTTTATTAATTACTGTTTTCCATTTATACACCTGAATCATATCCCCCCTAATTCTACGCCTTTCTAGAGAGTGCAGATTCAGGGCCCTCAGTCTATCCTCAAAGGGAAGATTTCTGATACTTGAGATCAACTTTGTCATCCTCCTTTGTACGTTTTCCATTCTGTAATATGGTGACCAAAATTGTGCAGGATAATCTAAATGAGGCCTAACCAAAGATATATAGAGTTGAAGAACAACCTGAGGACTTCTATTATTTATACTTCTTGGTATGAAGCCAAGGATTCTGTTAGCTTTATTGCGAACACTAATGCACTGTTGTCTTGGTTTTAGATTACTGCTAACCAGAACTCCTAAATCCTTTCCGCAATCCTTAATATTAAGATGTACATTATTTAGTTTATATGTGACATGGTTATTTTCCTGTCTAACATTTGTCTATATTAAACTGCATCTGCCACTTCTCCGACCAATGCATCAGTCTATCTATGTATGTATAAAAGTACAAAGTGCCACAAGCACGAGCCCTCAGTATCCTTTCGAAGAAGAGCTTAGATCTAGGTGAAGTACCGGAGACCCTTAAAAAGTGCAGACACAGCTCCTTTTCATAATGGAGGTAGTAGATCAATTGTAGACTAGTAGCACTAACTTTCCACGTCATAAAAATCTTCGAAGGAGTGATCAAATGTCAAATTACATATTTCGTGGAACGGCGCAATCTGCATAACCCAAACCAGCTGGGTTTTAGAACTGAAAGGTCATGGCTGTCACAGCTGCTGAATCACTATGACAGAATTACGGAGGCGTTGGTAGAAAACCAAAGCGATGATGTAATATGCATAGATTTCTGTAAATACATTTGTCACATGTGATCAAGGGGGATTGCACACAAAACGAGCCCCATAGGAATTACGGAAAAGGTAGGCAGATAGGTTTTTATGTTCCTAACACACACAACACAAACATTAGTAGTAAACAGAGAAATATTCATCATCAGCGAGGTGTTGCAAGCTCAGTACCTCACGGCACTGTCCCGGCTCCTCTGCTTAGTTGCTAGCGGGAGGCACTGAGCGGACCTATCTAGTTGCTGCAGGGTGGCACTGAACGGACCTGTCTAGATGCTGGCGGACGGCACTGAGCGGATCTGTCTAGTTGCTGCCGAGCAGCACTGGGCGGACCTGTCTAGTTGCTGGCGGGCGGCACTGAGTTGACCTGCCTAGTTCCTACCGGGCGGCACTGAGTGGACCAGTTTATTTGATGGTGGGCGGCACTGAGCAGACCTGTCTAGTTGCTGCCGACGGCACTGAGTGGACCTGTCTAGCTGCTGGTGGGCGGCACTGAGGGGACCTGCCTAGTTGCTGCAGGGCGGCACTGAGCGGACCTGTCTAGTTGCTGGTGAGCGGCACTGAGTGGACCTGTCTAGCTGCTGGTGGGTGGCATTGAGTGGACCTGTCTAGTTGCTGGCGGGCGGCACTGAGGGGACCTGCCTAGTTGCTGCAGGGCAGCACTGAGCGGACCTGTCTAGTTGCTGGTGGGCGGCACTGAGTGGACCTGTCTAGTTGCTGGCGGGCGGCACTGAGTGGACCTGTCTAGTTGCTGGCAGGCGGCACTGAGTGGACCTGTCTAGTTGCTGGTGGGCGGCACTGAGTGGACCTGTCTAGTTGCTGGCGGGCGGCACTGAGGGGACCTGCCTAGTTGCTGATGGGCGGCACTGAGGGGACCTGCCTAGTTGCTGCCGGGCGGCACTGAGCGTACCTGTCTAGTTGCTGCCGGGCGGCACTGGGCAGACCTGTCTAGTTGCTGGCGGGCGGCACTGAGCGGACCTGTCTAGTTGCTGACGGGCAGCACTGAGGGGACCTGCCTAGTTGCTGGCAGGCGGCACTGAGGGGACCTGCCTAGCTGCTGCCGGGCGGCACTGAGCAGACCTGTCTAGTTGCTGGTGGGCAGCACTGAGCAGACCTGTCTAGTTGCTGCCTGGTGGCACTGAGTGGACCTGCCTAGGTGCTGCTGGGCGGCACTGAGCGGACCTGTCTAGGTGCTGCCGGGCAGAATTGAGCGAACCTGTTTAGTTGCTGCCGGGCGGCAGTGAGAGGACCTGTCTAGGTGCTGCCGGGCGGCAGTGAGCGGACCTGTCTAGTTGCTTCCAGTGTGATGTAGTTCAGCTGGGCTTGTGAGGTCTCTTGGGAGACCTAATTTAACCAATTATATGGTCACACCTTGCCTTGGCAAACGTCTGTCAGCCACGCCTTTTCGGCTTAAGACTGAGTTTTTTGTTCTGGACGGCGTCAGACCTCGGCGTCAGATGAACACCACGTGTGCACACCTCATTGTGGGGGGTGCTTTCAGGACAATATAAGCCAAAGGAACAGCTGAGTAGAGAGATTTGTGCAGAGCTCTGGCCTGGGTGCAGAGCTCTGAGCAGGGAGAAGGCTGCTGGAGAGTCGAGCAGAGCTCTGGACAGTGAGCAGAGCTGAGTGGGAGAGTCTCTGGAGGAGACTGTTGGAGACACTGGGTAGAGTACTGGCTTGAAGCAGTACTCGTGCTGTGTAGGTCTTGGGACCTGTGGCTTAGTTCCTGTGATGAACTGTCCTCTGAACCATATTGTAAGTTATATTCATTTTCGTCTAGTTGAATGTGTACCCTGTCTCACTATTTATATGTACCACCCCATTTATCTAAATCCCAATGATGTTCTCCTGTTCCCAAATATATTATTGTACAAGGACTTAATAATAAACTGTGTATGAGTAGAATAGTAATATTCACTGTCACCGTTATTTGCTCTTTTATTCATTATTTTATTTCAAGTAGTGAGAGGGTGAGTAGTGTGGTGGGTAGAGTAATGAGAGGTGAAGATGTAGTCACCAGTGACCTCACATTACCTACCTCCGCACTCATCCCTCCTACTGCCTCGCCTGTCCCCTACCTACTAACTCCCTCCTCTTACCCCCATATTCCCCTAATCATTACCCCCCTACATGACACCAGGTGGCACTGAGAGATCCTGTCTAGGTGCTGCTGGGCGGCACTGAGCGGACCTGTCTAGGTGCTGCCGGGCAGAATTGAGCGCACCTGTCTAGTTGCTGCCGGGCGGCACTGAGCGAACCTGTCTAAGTGCTGCTGGGCGGCAGTGAGCGGACCTGTCTAGTTGCTGCCGAGCGGCAGTGAGCGGACCTGTCTAAGTGCTGCCGGGCGGCAGTGAGCGGACCTGTCTAAGTGCTGCCGGGCGGCAGTGAGCGGACGTCTAGTTGCTGCCGAGCGGCACTGAGCGGACCTGTCTAAGTGCTGCCGGGCGGCACTGAGCGAACCTGTCTAAGTGCTGCCGGGCGGCAGTGAGCGGACGTCTAGTTGCTGCCGAACGGCACTGAGCGGACCTGTCTAAGTGCTGCCGGGCGGCACTGAGCGAACCTGTCTAAGTGCTGCCGGGCGGCAGTGAGCGGACGTCTAGTTGCTGCCGAGCGGCACTGAGCGGACCTGTCTAAGTGCTGCCGGGCGGCACTGAGCGGACCTGTCTAAGTGCTGCCGGGCGGCAGTGAGCGGACCTATCTAGGAAAAGTTGTATGCTTCTTAAATGAGATTAGTTAATTCTTATGTATTTTCATGACCTGAATCCAAATATCACCTTGAAAAATGATTATTGGCTATATTAGATTTAAAGATACGAGACATGTAATATTTGATTATTTTATTATAACGTACAACATGTGTCAGTATGTTTTAAACTCTAATTCGTACCTACTCTCTGCCGTACCTACTCTCTGCCGTACCTACTCTCTGCCGTACCTACTCTCTGCCGTACCTACTCTCTGCCGTACCTATTCTCTGCCTTTTTGCTTGACACTTATAGTGGGCTGAACAATCATCTCTTGCCAATGTCCAGCAATAGTCTGCTAGCATTCTTGTGCCCCATTTGTCCTGGTACCATTTTTCCATGGTTGAAATATCTTGGTGAAGCCTTTCACCATGTTCGTCACTAACTGTCCCACAGTTCACTGGAGAAAAGTAAATGTGAGTCCAAAAATTGGATTTTAAGTGACATGTTACATCTCATGATCTTGTAAGCCTTGATGAAGTTTTCCACCAATACTTCATAATTTCCTTCCCTTCTGTTTCCGAGAAATCCCTTCACCACTAACTTGAATGCTTCCCAACCAGCTTTCTCCTCCCCAAGAAGATCTGATTTAAAGTCACTATCTTTAAGAAGCTCTCGAATCTGAGGACCATTGAAGACTCCCTCTCTCATCTGAGGGGAATTTTGATGTTAAATACTTGAATCCCTGACCGGATTTGTCCATGGCTTTTACAAAGTTTATCATGAGCCCCAGTTTTGTGTCGTGGTGGTAGCAAAATTTTGTTTGGTTCAATGAGAGGTGGATGTTGAACATTTTTCATCCCAGGCTTCAGTGATTGACGAGGTGGTCAGTCTCTCCTGATGTAGTGGGAACCTCTTGCACGGCTGTCTCATTCACATATATATATTAAAAGCTTAAAAGTGTTTGGCTAAGAAAATCACCGACTTTCACCTCAAGATATAAACTTGCACACCACAACCACCTTTCATGACTGCTGGAACAATAATGAAGGTCAGTGAGACTGTGAGTGTAGTAAGAAACACACTGCCACAAGCCTGGTGGAACCTGTTGTGACACGTAGGTCTATATTGAAAAGTAGAGCTAACAAACAATTTGAACCAAGATATTCATTATCAGTGATCTAAAATTAGCTGGAAATTGCTACTCTGGTCTCGGAAGCATTTTGGTTGTTGACCACTTAGATGTTGTGGTTGAGTCGGTACTTAGTTTACTAGAAATGAGTAGTGTGATGGACCTAAGGAGTGGAGGATTAGCTGTGTGGTGGGCTAGTTGTGCAGTGGAAGTGTAGTGTGGTGGTGATCTGGTATAGTGCACAGTAGGTGAGTTGGCGTTGAAGAGAGAATATAATGTATGTACCTTTCCAGTAAGTGTGTGGGCTGGTGTGTGTGATGGTGCTAGTGAGGAATCTGGGAGGTGTGGTGTAGTACGGTAAGGGTGTGGTGGTGTGGTGTAGTACAGGAAGGGTGTGGTTGTGTGGGTGTGGTGTAGTACAGTAAGGGTGTGGTGGTGTGGGTGTAGTACAGTAAGGGTGTGGGTTGTGTGGTGTAATACAGGAAGGGTGTGGTTTGTGTGGTGTAGTACAGTAAGGGTGTGGTTGTGTGGTGTAGTACAGTAAGGGGTGGGTGGTGTTGGTGTAGTACAGTAAGGGTGTGGTTGTGTGGTGTAGTACAGTAAGGGTGTGGTTTGTGGTGTAGTACAGTAAGGGTGTTGGTGGTGTGGTGTAGTACAGTAAGGGTGTGGTTGTGTGGTGTAGTACAGTAAGGGTGTGGTGGTGTGGTGTAGTACAGTAAGGGTGTGGTGGTGTGGTGTAGTACAGGAAGGGTGTGGTTGTGTGGTTTAGTACAGTAAGGGTGTGGTGGTGTGGTGTAGTACAGGAAGGGTGTGGTTGGTGGTGTAGTACAGTAAGGGTGTGGTGGTGTGGTGTAGTACAGTAAGGGTGTGGTTGTGTGGTGTGGGTGTAGTACAGTAAGGGTGTGGTGGTGTGGTGTAGTACAGTAAGGGTGTGGTTGTGTTTGTAGTACAGTAAGGGTGTGGTGGTGTGGTGATAGTACGGTAAGGGTGTGGTGGTGTGGTGTAGTACAGTAAGGGTGTGGTTGTGTGGTGTGGTGTAGTACAGTAAGGGTGTGGTGGTGTGGTGTAGTACAGTAAGGGTGTGGTTGTGTGGTGTAGTACAGTAAGGGTGGTGGTGTGTGGTGTTAGTACGGTAAGGGTGTGGTGGTGTGGTGTAGTACAGTAAGGGTGTGGTTGTGTGGTGTAGTACACGTAAGGGTGTGGTTGTGTGGTGTAGTACGGTAAGGGTGTGGTGGTGTGGTGTAGTACAGTAAGGGTGTGGTTGTGTGGTGTAGTACAGTAAGGGTGTGGTTGTGTGGTGTAGTACAGTAAGGGTGTGGTGGTGTGGTGTAGTACGGTAAGGGTGTGGTGGTGTGGTGTAGTACAGTAAGGGTGTGGTTGTGTGGTGTAGTACAGTAAGGGTGTGGTTGTGTGGTGTAGTACGGTAAGGGTGTGGTGGTGTGGTGTAGTACAGTAAGGGTGTGGTTGTGTGGTGTGGTGTAGTACAGTAAGGGTGTGGTGGATGTGTGGTGTAGTACAGTGAGGGTGTGGTGGAGGTGTGGTGTAGTACATTAAGGGTGTGGTGGAGGTGTGGTGTAGTACAGTAAGGGTGTGGTGGAGGTGTGGTGTAGTATAGTAAGGTGTGGTGGAGGTGTGGTGTAGTATAGTAAGAGTGTGGTGGAGGTGTGGTGTAGTACAGTTAAGGGTGTGGTGGAGGTGTGGTGTAGTATAGTAAGGTGTGGTGGAGGTGTGTGTAGTATAGTAAGGGTGTGGTGGAGGTGTGGTGTAGTATAGTAAGGGTGTGGTGGAGGTGTGGTGCGGTACAGTATGAGTGTGGTGGAGGTGTGGTGTAGTACAGTAAGGTGTGGTGGAGGTGTGGTGTAGTATAGTAAGGGTGTGGTGGAGGTGTGGTGTAGTATAGTAAGAGTGTGGTGGAGGTGTGGTGTAGTACAGCAAGGGTGTGGTGGAGGTGTGGTGTAGTATAGTAAGGGTGTGGTGGAGGTCTGGTGTAGTACAGTAAGGGTGTGGAGGTGTGGTGCGGTACAGTATGAGTGTGGTGGAGGTGTGGTGTAGTATAGTAAGGGTGTGGTGGAGGTGTGGTGTAGTATAGTAAGGGTGTGGTGGAGGTGTGGTGCGGTACAGTATGAGTGTGGTGGAGGTGTGGTGTAGTACAGTAAGGTGTGGTGGAGGTGTGGTGTAGTGCAGTATGAGTGTGGTGGAGGTGTGGTGTAGTACAGTAAGGGTGTGGTGGAGGTGTGGTGCGGTACAGTATGAGTGTGGTGGAGGTGTGGTGTAGTACAGTAAGGGTATGGTGGATGTGTGATGTGGTAGAGTAATGGTGGGGCTGTGGTGTGGCTACAGTGTGGCAACAGACCCTGCGGTAGGTGAGGGTATAAATCAAGGCGGGCTACAATTTCATGCTACGAGCCACTAATTGAAAATAGGATACAAATATGTTGATTGTATCTTTGCCTTACTAATGAGTGAGACTTGGCCTGTAATGACACCTCTCTATCATGCTAAACTCAAAGAAAACCTTCACCCAACCCACGCAGAACACCAAATTTCATCATTAACATATTTTTTGGGCACCTAATCCCCGTTGTCCCCTTTATGTTAATTATATCTCACCTTGGGTCATTAATTGAGTTTTTTTATGCTATTATCTACCATATAATGCTTTTATTGCTATTCAATAATCTTCAGTTTTCAGTTTTGTGGGAGTTGGTCACTGCTGTGGACCCCAAGGTTTATATATTTTTTTTTAAATGTGTGTGTGTGTGTGTGTGTGTGTGTGTGTGTGTGTGTGTGTGTGTACTCACCTATATGTGGTTGCAGAGGTCGATTCATAGCTCTAGGTCCCGCCTCTTCGCTGGTCGCTGCTAGGTCCACACTCTCTCTCTACTCTAAGAGCTTTATCGTACCTCTTCTTAAAGAGTTATTTGCATCCTGCCTCCACTAATTCACTCTCCAGATTGTTCTACTTCATGACATATCTAAGACTGAAGAAATACTTCCTAACATCCCTGTGACTTATCTGAGTTTTAAGCTTCCAGTTGTGACCCCTTGTTGCTGTGTCCCGTCTGGGAAACATTCTGGCCCTGTTCACCTTATCAATTCCTCTCGGTATTTTATATGTCGTTATCATATCCTCCCTATCCCACCTGTCCTCCACTGTCGTCAGGTTGATTTCTCTTTACCTCTCCTCGTAGGACATGCCCCTTATCTCTAGGACTAGTCTTGTTGCAAACTTTTGCACTTTCTATAATTTGTTGACCTGTGAGTGTACAATAATGATTTTTTCATAGCAGTGTTACTAATCGTCATGTATTCATCTTCATGTCATATATTCATGTCTCAGTCATGCATTCATTTCTTCCCTACTGACAGAATATGGAAAAAAAAACGGAGATTGATAAAGAAGGGAAAATGGGAAAGGGGCACG